>OX463855.1:16659324-17021232 GCA_949825065.1 Odontocerum albicorne
AACAATTTACGCAACACTAATTTATTTCATAGATTCTAACACTTTGTATTAGGAATCTCAATTAAACAACATAGTTGTGAACAGACAGCAAAAAATATGCTTTAAACAATGTGAGGTTAAAACTACTCCCAAGTGACCACGTGGGAGTAGGAAGGCTTCAAACTCGCTTTAAACACTGTATCTTTCAATTTATACTGTTTTCTTATGTCCCACTGTCTTATTCTGTTCTATATTATTTTAACGTATTCTACGCAATGCTCTCATTTATTTCATAGTTTCTAAAACTTCGTGCTAAGAATCCCAAAAAGGCAACATGTTTGTGTCAATAATGAAAACATACTTGAATTCGGCGATTCTAAACTTTAGTTACGCGTACCACTAGTAATACTCGAGAGTTAATTCGTGGTACGTAGATAATTTGTATAATTTACAGTACGAAAATTTGAGAATTCCAAATAAGAAGTTATTTTCAAAAAAATATTCCAATGTTACCATGTGCTGTTACTTCAACTCGTAGTTACTAACGTGGTATGAAAAATCATTTTATTAGTCCTATTCTTAATAGTTTTTGCTTATATTTATTATTTGTGTTATTTTTTTTGTAAGAATCGAAATAAAAATATGTGACAACAACTTGATTTCCTTTTTGTATTTAAGACGTAGTTTTGTTTAGGCTACTGACAATAAATAAATATATGTACACTAGTATGCGATCGCATTTTTGCCGCCGAAAATTCGGATGTATAAGGATACGTATGACTTCGGTCGTATCTATTCTTTAAAAAAAAATTTAAAATCTGCCGGTGTGCTCCGATCGTCTCATTTCTGTGTGCCATAGGATCCAGGACAGTGGTATGGCCAGTAAGTTTGCTGGTGGGAATCCTCGACTACTAAACTTGAATCTCGTTTCCAGCAATAACGACGACCTTATTGTGGCTGGATATACTAAATGTATACATATAATATATTAAACACGTAAATCGACTTTGGTTTTTATTTTGAGTAAGTGAGCCGTTGCACACCAGCAAACTCACCTGCCACCTTGATCCGATGACAAACTGAAGGGAGACGATTGGAGAACACCGGCCATTTTTTTTTAAAGAATCGATATAATCGAAGTCATAGTTAATCCTTTACCGCCGAATACTAGACAGAAAAAATGCCAGTGTCACAGCGCGGGGTTCAAATCGGCGACCATTTCCACGAAAATTCAATACGTTACCGCCCAACCATGCATCTCTACGCTTTTTTTTTTTTTAACCTGGCTTTAAGAGACAATCAGTCGGAAACCCATTTTAAAATAATAGATACCAACGGTAATTGAACCCACAACCCCCGGGTTCCACGGTCTATGTAGTTACCAAATTTGCCACGAAGGTCGTCATTTGCAATTTTGGCCAATTTTGCTAATATTTCCAGTATTGTCGATCAATATTTTTCTTTAAACATCGTTCATGGAACTGATTTTTTTAAAATAATTTCGTTAAAATTGAAGAAAAAAAACTTATTTCTAAGATCAAAAGAAATGTAATATGCTTTAACTGATCAAAAAGTTATTTTTAATGCAATGTATCGCTGTTAATAAATTCAAATGATTTAACTGTAACAACAAATATATTTCTGCCAGATATCTTATACTTATGTAAATATATACCATCACGTCATTTCCCTGTTGGGGTGGGCAGAGAGGAGAGTCAAAATTTGTAATCAATACATACTTCCTTCACCTCAACCACATCCTCTTATATATGTATACAACTCGTTCTGTTTTATTTACTTCTCTGTTTCCTTTGATAAAGTTAAATTATTTTACTCGAACAAAAAATAAATTTGTCCCCGATATCTTATATTTACATACATACATAAATACCATTTCACTTTTGGGGTGGGCAGAGAAAAGAAGGTCAAAATTTACTATAAAGGCATAATCCCTTCACCTCAACCACATCCATACATCTACGTATACAGCTTGTTCTGTTTTTTTTAACTTATCTCCTTTCCTTCTTTTAAAAATTTCATCCAATTGGTCCAAACATATTTTTTGTAGTCCTCTACCATGACTCCCACTAACGCTTGTATTATATTAAAAATGTATTAAGTCAATCTTTCCTCACCCATCGGTTCATTATATCTAAACCAATATAACGTGGTATTTTTCACTCTCACTACTTAACACACCAGTTTTTAGCTTAAATTAATTCTTAACAAACACGTTTCTTATACTGCGTACATCAACACACCACATATTCTCCTTCTCAGTGCACGCATTACCACTGTTTTTACTCGGCTCCTTTTATTAATTTTCTAGAACCACGTTTCCCTTCCAAACATATTGCTACGAATACATTGTTGTAAATCAACACTTTAGCATGTCTCACATTGCTTGGATTAAATATATGTGTTTTAGTGTCCCATTGTCTTTGTTTCCTATTGCAACTCGTTCTATATATCGTTCCATTTTTCCATAATTTAAAAACATGCTTTTCAAATAGTACAATTCAATTTTATATACTCGTATTATTCCATTTGCGTATGCCTTATATATTTGGTTCGAAACATGCACAATTATAGCAAACCCTTTGTTGATTCACAAGTTTTTGCTTAATGTACCGGACACGAACTAAAAGAGTTGTTATGAGTGCCATCACTCAACACAAAATTACCATCTTAAATGGGTTTTCTGATATCGATAACTTCAATATTTCGCTGGATTAATTGAGGATTTAACTCTTTAATAAACTTTGTAGGCATAACTGAGTCATGAGTATCATTGTTCCTGTTGTCATTATATTCTAGACTTCTATTTTGTTATTTGATGTAATTGGGTTAAATAAATCTACTGTATATCATTTATTAAATATCTTTTCCCTTAAAATCTAAGAAAAGAGATAGAACCATAAAAAAAGTTAATACATTAATGATTTTCAGCTTTTGAACTCGTTTCTGAAAAAAAATGTCGCCTGAGTAAAAACTCCAAGATAAATAACCGATTTAGCAACTCTAATGGACATAAATGGGCATTAAGGATGGTAAATTCCACTAATTGCTTCAGAGCCTTGACAATCCTTACTGTAGAGCATCTCTGACAGGAATTAATGAGCTGTAGACAAAATCAATGAGATGTGAATGATAAAGTTCACAAAAAAATATTACTTTACTAAAAAAAATATTTAAAAAATCCCCTTCATCAATAATACACTTATTATTTTTATAGCCAGAGTTATGATATATGTGTATACCAAGATTTTCACGTCTGTTGTCCACAAGAATAAAATGTTTTTTCGGAGTTGTTGCTGTATAGCGTCGACTTAAATGATGACCGAAGTTTCGAAGATGTTACAGCCTTTATCCTCAAGTGGTGTGAAAATGTATTACCGAATATACCCATAAAGCCACCCACACTAGCGATCGCAGTGTGAACAAAACCCAGCAAGCGCAATGAAGGCTGTAACGCCTACAAAAATGTTGGTCATAATTGTAACTTCCTCAACAAGCCACAGGCAGTTTTATGATAAAGTGTATGTATGTAAAAGAAGCTAAGGACGATATCGGAAAGTCTGGCGCTTTGTCCTCTCTGCCTACCCCGATAAGGGAATGGTGGGATGGTAGGTATAACACATATGTAACACCACAACAGCAACGAAAAAAAAAATTAGAACCAGGGTAATATTTCCGATGATATTGGCCTGGTTTTCGTTTTTTTTCATAGCGCTTCGCCAAATGCCAATGAACGTTGCAATAGTAGGTCAAAATTTACTGACGTATTTCTTGTAGATACACTGGTTAGACATATATTTCATATTTTGATAGAATTTAATATCAATTACATACACGCATTCAGACTGCATATATCCTCCACATTATGAGTGGACAGTGTTAGAGTTAATTTTGATATAACAAATGAAAACATTAGCAGAACCGATTTATTTCGACCAAATCCAATGTAATCTGATATCGGTACTACGAGAGTAGATTCATTAATATTCTTATTGCTAAACTGTATCTTAGCGAAATTTGAAAATTTTATTAACGCAATTTTTATGGATTCGAATTTATCGGATTAAGCAAAAAAATATTTCTGGTATCCGTTTTCAACCAACGTGATACTCGCTTTTTCGTTGGTGCGCTTTAAACAGCGAAAAAATAATCCATCACTTTTTAATGACAAAGCGTATTTTTCCCCAATTGTCCATCCTTTTTCCTAACCAATTTGTGATTTGTTCCTTTTTCCAGCAATTGTTGACATTTAACACTTTAAAACCCGATCAAAATCAAGACAACTAGTCCCAATGCCCGGCTTGTTTTTGAGGCGTTCTGATTTTTGTAAAGCGTTTACTAAAATTGTCACATCTGAATAAATCTTAAAAATATTGTAATTAGACTTCGTAAACTTTTTTTTGATAATTTAGTTTAGTGTGGTTATTCTGTCAAAATTATCTTTTGTGAAGAGTTACGACGACCTCCATGGCCTAGTTAACAACCCGGAAGTTGTAGATTCGAATCCAGCTGGAACCTAGATTTTTTTAAAAAGGAATCTAGTCTGGATTTCACTTCAGGAATGTGTAAAATTGTTCTGGTTTAACGAAACCACGGAGGTAGTTGTTAGGGTATTGAACATAGGTATGGACAATAGACCAAGTCTCTGCATATTCAAATGCAAAATTGCACTAAATACTCATGGTTTCGATACTGTTTCGATACCGGCAATCTTTCGTGTCAAAGGACGCTGTTTATTCTTAATCAACACTTTGATTTGGTTATCATAATGGTAATCAGCCTTCCAGAGTGGACATCATCTTCGAATGTTGTATTACCATTACGGAATTTTCTAAACCACATTTAACACACATGATCTCTAACTGCATCGTGGTCATATAATATATTATATTATTTTTTGGTTTGTGTCGTATTTTTACCTTAAAAAAAGCATCAAGCACCTAAAAACAAAATATATTTTTCATCTTCAAAATAACGCCAAAAAACCGCTCAAACGATTTGTGTAAATGACTAAAAAATACGCTTAACTATTATGTTTCATAATAATATACATTCAGCACGTTTTGATTGAAGTACGCAATGACAATTTTTGTCCCAACGACATCTATCCGAAAAATAAGAAACTACTTTTCAGAAAAAATATTAGAATTCCTTTCAGGAATAAAATTTTCAAGCATTATGCACAAAATGGCACAATACGACGTGATACGAGTATAAAGATATATCCAACAGTCGTTGCACAATGCACAATATCGAAGGAAATACTCTGGCAGGATGCAGTCGGTAAATCCTTGACAGTATATTCCAATATGTGATCCTATCTCCACAATTAAATTTTTATTAGGTTACTTTCAACTTTGATGTATGATAGTGAAAGATTAATTGATTTTTTCATATGGTACCCTTCAACATTAATGATTCGGACATATTTAAGTGCGTGGCTGGAAGACAATATTGTATTCGACCTCAGTAATCCAGTCAAAGGGTTTAAAACCTCTGGAGTAGGCACATAACTTGCGGTTCATCATTACACGTGTTAGTAACACAACCATACGTGAAGAGATAATACTTGCACACGTACTCATTGTGTGCGAGTATTGTTACCTAACGAACTCTTATACCAGACTGAGACCTTATTTTTTATTGGATACCATCAGAAATAAAACCTGGAACCCCCGGGTGAAAGTAAATCGTATTATCAACTTGTTGGTAAGAAAAGAAATTCTAATCTAAGAAAATACTTCCCAAATGGCCCCAATCTTTTTTTATTCTCCCTTATTTCGAAGTTACTTTTCTCTTTTTTAAACTTTTCTGTCACTATCTTAAAAAAATATTATTCTTTATTTTTTTACTAGAACATTAGTTACTAAACATTTTTAGTGTGATTAAATATCAATTTTCCTAACTGATCTATTTAAAAAATTAATACATAACAATAAGCGATTCGCGAATCTTAGTTTTGGAATCTCAGACTCAAAAGAACCAGCTTTACGGACAAAAAATACTAACGGCACCTTTGTGCCGATTTTAAAAACGTGATGTCGATAAAATTACGCCATGGTAGTGGGTGATCCGTACTTGAGAAACTAAGGTTAGTTTAGAGGGAAATCGGTATAAATCTATTTAATTTCGATTTTCTGTTTTTATCAATATTAATAATGAATATAGGTTTATTGATAGCAACATAGTATGTACGAGTACGTACATATATAGATACATTCCGAAATCACTCATATATCTGAAGATAAACAGTAGAAAATACATGTAAGACAGAAGCTCTCAAAAAGTCTGAACTCATTTCATGACATTCTACCGGTTTAGATACAGCCCACCAATATAGGGCGAGATCGGCCGTGAGGACATCAGGTGTTTTTCAGCTCACACCATTGTATATATAGATTTAAAAAAAGCAGAAAATTTATAAATGGTAGAAAAAATTAAATCCGCAACTACCACCTCTGATTAACTTTCAGCGAGAAAAGAGAAGCGCTGACAAAAGTTCAAATGTTATCAAAATAAAATAAATAGAAAATTTTGTTCATACATGCAAACCAGACATTTGTGTCAATCTCTGTCAACCAACCAATAAGGTTTTAAACATGACTTAATTGAAAATCAATAATAAACTATTTTGGTACAGACGGAAATCGAACCCGCAATTTTCAGGTTGGATAACTGATGTGTTACTTACTAGTAATCATGTATGTATTCATAAAGAAAATGGTACACACAAAAAAAAAAGAAAACTAAGCAAAGGAAACGTAACAAAATTTGTGGTTTGCGTATAAAAAATTGTCCATGAGGTGTTGAAACTGATTCAATGTCACAACACTAACTACAATATTACGTTTCAAGATTCAACTGGGTGGCCCAAAATAAAGTGCACTTATGTTTTGTCCGCATTAACGATGTCGCGTACGTCCGCATTAACGATGTCGCGTACGACCTTGCAGCGAAAAAACTCCATCCCTATAAAATTCTACTTATTCAGCATTTAAATTAAACAGACGTTGTTACAAGATTGAATTTCGCAGTTGAAATTTTTGAACTCCGGGAATAACAACATACTCTTTTCAGACGAAGCACATTTCCACAAAATTGGCTTCGTCAATAAACGAAAATGTCGTTATTGTAGCGATGAAAACTCAAGACTGAAACACGCTCCGCTCCATTTTGTATCAGTTTGGGCAACCATGTAAGCGTACAACTCGCTTAGTAAAACGAAGTTGTCTTGGATTTGACGATTAAATTGTTTTTATCTATCATTTTCTTCATGACTGAAAATCACATTCATCCCGACAGTTGGCCGGATGCATACGATATTCCCCATTTCCGAATTTCTTCACTTTTCTTACCCCCTACCATACTTAACTTTACTGTAACGTGCTTGACAATGCCTTATTTGATTTGTTCCTTCCACCTCATTGGCAACTTTTTCCTCATCTTGACACTTCTTAGAAAATCAATTTCTTCAGACTTTCAGGATCCCATGCATTGAATATCCGAAAAGGCAAACTAAAAATTGATTTAATTTTCAGCTCCTGCATTAAACTTGTTTGCCCTATCACATTTTAAGCCAAGCATGATCAACCCGCGGCCCGCGAGCCGCATTAAGCCAGCCAAGGTGTTTTGTGTAGTTCGCGAGCTACTACCTTTATCAAAAAGTTTTAGGACCGGCCTCCGTGTGGCGCTGTCAGTCACCCGATTGGAATTCTTTTTTTTTTGTTAGGTTACAACATCTATCATTGACACTTTCCTCTAAATTTCAGCATCATAGCTTGACATTTGTATAAATTACGCTGTACTGAGTACATCTACCTTTGTGCGTGTTTTCTATTTTTTACAAGTTTGAAAATGGCATAAACTGTGCATCAACGAGTTTGCATTAAATTTTGTGTGAAAACGGATTTAACGGTCCTTGGAAATATTGGAGAAGTGTTTTTTGGTGGCACGAACGCTTCAGAAGTGGTCGTGAGTCGGTCGAGGATAACGAACGCAGTGGCAGTCGAAAACCGATAAAAACATCGATAAAATCAAAGAAATGTTGGCCAAAAACCACAAATTGACCTTCAGAGAGCTGGCAGAGGACTTGAACATCGCTTATAGATCCGCTCAAGACATTTTGGTCAGTGATTTGGGCCTCAGACGTGTCGCTGCAAAACTGGTACCGAAAGACCTCAATTTCATGCCAAAAAAGACCGCGTTGAAATCGCGTAATACATGATTTCCATGAGTTTTTGACCAAAAACAACACGGCTACTATCCAGCAACCTTTGAATTCACCTGATCTGGCTCCCTGCGACTTTTTCCTGTTCAACTGACTTAAAAAACCGCTTCGCGGAACGCGTTACAGCACCCGAGAGGATGAAAAAATCGAAGATGGCTCTGATGGACATACCGAAAATTGAGTACCAGCGGTGTTTCGAGGATTGGATCAAGCGCTGGCGTAAGTGCGTTGCAGTCAACGGGGAGTACTTTGAAGGGGACAATATCGATTTTAATGAATAAACTTGTATTTTCATTTTATGAATAAAGTCTTAAAACTTTTTCATCAAGGTAGTATTTTTTCATAATAATAAGACATAGTTGTTTAATACAAATTAAGTGTTTTTTTTTTGCATTATAACTTTCATCCTAGCCACTAAGAATTTTTACTTCATCTATTAAACCAAACAGTTTCAATTCTCACATTATATTTTATTATTGTAATTATCATAAATATTTTTAAGAAATGTACTTTTTTAATCGACCAAAGAATGATATTTGAAATATAATATAACCATTCCAAAGAATATACTTATCATTTCATATTTATGCAGTTTATTCAAGAAACATTAATTATTATTTACTCTAATAAAAAGATGGTGAAACGCTGGACTTTGGAGCCCCATTTGGAGCATGTTACCCCGTTTTCAGATGCAAGTGAGGCCAGTAAGCCATAACCCTATACAGGTTTTGGCTCGCGGCTCACAAATCGGTTCTAAGCTGTTGAATAGTTTACAATGCATCTGAATTAGATTAAATGCCCACACGAAAATCACGAATAAAAAATGGTCAATCGCGGAATCACTACATCTTTTGGGAAAATAAGCCTAGGTCGAGTTTTTTATAAGTCTTGCAAGTGAAGGAAGGGTGAAATGAAACTCACAAATTTATATATAATTTCCATCGTTTTGTATGACAGTTTCCCATCGTTCTGCCAACTTTTGAATCTAATTTTACTGTAAAATTCTTTGGATTTTGATTTTAAAAGTCTAGCTGATATAACAATCTTATTCGTTCTGGTTTCAGAAAATATTTTAACAACCTCATTCTTCAAATAACGAAAGACATGGTAGTCTGAAGGAGCAATGATTGATGAATATAGGGGATGTAGTAAAACTTCCCAATTCAGTTCAAAATTATATTTTGTCTCAAAAAGTTTGTGCAATCGCTCTATTCTCTCGCCATGCACAGGCTACAAACCGTGTCAAACCCACATGTCTAGTTTGCTCAAATTCCCAATTCCATGAAAGACATTCACAACAATTCTTTATGAAAAATTCATCTTCATTGTTATCTCCCGAGTGGATGATTGTGGATCATTTTCGATTATCACTTTTAGTTCGTCTTCGTTAATCTCAATTGGCAGACCACTTCCTTCTTTGTATTTTAAGATAAAATCAATAAAATAATTTTAAACCGCCGGAAACCAGTACGTATGGCCACTGCCTTATTTGCCATACACATCACAATAAATTTCTGACATATTTTATTTCTTTGCCTTGTTAATAATCAAAAAGCATAGTATGACGAAAACGCAAATTTTCATCACTTATGGTTCGTAAAATGTAAGAAATGTTGCTTTCTTAGAAAAGTAATACCGACCTTTAATTTGTAGATATGCCATAGAACTAAATTTATTTTTAAATTATATCCCTACAAGCAAATCAATAACCTTTTATATTTACACTAGACTTTTATTTTCGTTACTTAACAACCATTTTCATTACTTAGTACATAATAATATTAACACATTATTTATTATTATACACTTAATTTATAAAATTTCATGTAAAATATATATGAAATTAATTTAAAAACTTTTTTTAATACGCCTACTTATCTTATTAAACTCTCCACTCAAATGTATACTTTAAAATAAAACTAATTACTTTTAACCCTAAATTTACACACCACATAAAAAAGTTAAACGAAACAAATTTAAACTGACTTAATAATTAGTTTTCTCAAACACTTGCGCTTGATTAATTTCTATAAATTTAAATTCTAAGTGGTGAAATGGACAACGGTCTGTTGTTTGAAGTAATAAGTCTTACGCAAAAGAGATCGTCTGCACCAGGAACTCGAGACATGCAGTGATCCACACTCAATAACATTTTACAAGCAGTACAGAAATACATGCAAGAAACTCATCCAAAAGGCAAAGGAAAATTATTATGGAGCAAACATTTAAGCCTCAAACAATGATCAAAATATAATTTGGAGTGTTATCAGGGACATCACCGGTACAGTGAGAGAGAGAAATGCCCCCTCTACATTAAACATTGATGGCACAAAGGTATCATTGACGTGGGAACCACAAAAGTTTTGTAGTGGCATTAACGAATATTTCGCCAATGTAGGCAATAATCTCTAACGTAACATACTTGATAGGAACAAAACGACTAAACAGTTGTTGAATGACGTTATTCTTCATTCTTTAAAAGTACCCGAATATACTTTTTATCTGACGCCAACGTCGGAAAAAGAAGTTCTAGCTACTATTAACACACTTAAGGCAAGTAGCGCCCCGGGGCCTGATCAGATTACATCTGCACTGGTAAAACACACTCAAAGATTTAAAGCACTACTACTGAAACATGTAATAAATTTGAGTTTTGGAGGTGTAACTTTCCCAACTGCATTAAAACGTTCGCATATTGTCCCAATACACAAGGGAGGCTCAATGGATGACTTAAAAAATTATAGACCCACATCTCTACTAAGCATTCTCTCAAAAATTATTGAGAAGATAGTGAAGGACCGACCGATGAAATTTTTCATTATCTCTCCTAATCAGTTTGGGTTCCAAAGGAATGTGGGAACTGAAACTGCTTTGCTTAGTCTAGTAAACAGCGTTACCACCACTTTGGATAATAAGAAAGCATGTTTGGCAGTTGCTTTGGACCTTGCAAAGGCTTTTGATACAGTGTCTCACCGAATAGTACTTACCAGATTGATGGAGGGGGGCATATGTGGGCGCTCTTCTAGTTGGTTCTCTTCATACTTATCTGATAGAACTCAGAGAGTCAAATTGGGTGTTAGTGTATTTGGTGAACCTCTTTTTGTGAGATTCGGAGTACCCCAAAGTAGTGTGTTCTGGGACCTATATTGTTCCTGATATATCAGTTGTGTAATCTTTCTATCAGGGGTAAGATTATTACTTTTGCGGACGACACGATTCTTCTATTCGAGGGCCGAACATGGGATGATGTATTCTCAAAGGCTAACGAAGAATTACGTGTAGTTAAAGAATGGATGGACTCAAATTTATTGACTCTAAATTCCCAAAAAACTAAATACATCCCATTTAGCAATCTACAAGAACTCAAGCACCTACAAATAAATACATAACACTGCACACTTGTTCACCCATGGCTGACTGTAGTTGTGTTTCTTTGGAAAGAGTTGATAGTACTCGTATAAAGTACCTTGGAGTTTATGTTGATCAGTTCCTTCGTTGGGAGGTCCATATTAACACTTTGAGCACAAAAATCAGAAAACTAGGATACATATTCCGTATGATTCGAAATGTGCTCAGTGAAAATATTCTTAAAAGTACTCGTATATACTTCGCCTTATGTCAGTCAGCACTTTCTTACGGTATATCAGTTTGGGGGGATGCATCTTAACCCAAAAACACATATTGCAGGTTTCCCAAAAATTGATTGTGAAAATAATTAGTAAACTTCCTGCCCGGTATCCCACGGTGGAGCTTTTCAGAGAGTATCAGGTTCTGAACATAGCCAATTTGCATCTCAAATCTATGTTTGTAATATTTTTTTCCTGTGGGCTATCATCTAAGATTTTAATACTTACCGGTTCAAGTGTGTATGTTTTAAAGCCCCAGTGTTTTTTTTCCTATAACTACACGCCCTTCTATATTCCTCGTAACTCTTCTACCACCTGAGAAAATACTACCTAAATAACAGAACTCCTTAACTTGTTCTAATATTTCTTAGTAACCCATATATAGGTTTACTTTTTTTCACACTTTTCTATTACAATAACTGGATTTTGCAACATTCATTCTTAGCTCTTTTTTCTTCACACCTCTTTACAATTTACTTATCAAACTCTAAAATTCATTCTCATTCCCCGCTAACAATGCTATGTCATATATACTCGTACATTCCCATTCCATATTTGTGTACCAACCATTAACTTCTTCTGTATATACTGGAAGAATACCATTTTTCTTAAAAATTCTACCCTTTGCAGAATCACAACCAGCATCAAATGAAGCATAAATTCAAAGTCTTTTTTTCCTTTTTCCAATTGTCAAAAACAGCGGGGATTACTTCCTTAGCAGAAACCTTATTTTCAATAATTTTCCTCTCACAAAAATATCTCGACCGCATTAGCCAAAAGTTTATAAACTTTTTTTTACGTTTCGCAGAGCAGAAAATTTGAATGATTTGTGAATTTTAATGGAGCCATCAGCAGTTGCGTATTTTGTCACAAAAAAAATCCGTTATAAAATTATTTTTTTTCAATTTTTAACAGTTAATTACAATATAAGTTGCGTAGAGATTAAAGAACAACTATTGGTTGTCCAGAAAGTTAATACGTATTTTTTTATTAAATTCAAACGCTAAATTGCACGTTTTTATATTTCTCTGCACGCTGTTTATTTTCGATAAAAACTTTGATTTGGTCGTCATCAGTTGTAATTGACTACCAGAGCGGTACCATATTCAAGTGTCGTATCACCATTACGGATTTTTAAACCACTTTCGACATACACGATCGTTTACTGCATCATCGCTATACATTGACAACACTTATTTTGTGTAATCATCAAAATTACTCAAAAAACCGCTCGATCGTTTTGAGTGAACAAGGGTCAAAAAAAAAAAAAAAAAATATATATATATATATATATATATATATATATATATATATATATATATATATATATATATATATATATATATATATATATATATATATATATATATATATATATATATATATATATATATATATATATATATATATATATATATATATATATATATATATATATATATATATATATATATATATATATATATATATATATATATATATATATATATATATATATATATATATATATATATATATATATATATATATATATATACCTTTCATAATAATATACATCCAGCACGTTTGAAGTAAAGTTAGCAAAGAAAATTTGGTCCTTTCGACATATATCCGAGAAATACGAAACTTCTTATCACACAACATATTAACTTGACAATAACTCTCGCTTCTTCAAACAAAATAGAACATTTTTTAGATAAAAATTAAAACACAAACTAAAAAAAAATTTACAAAGTTCATATAGAAAATGAAATAAAATCGAAATGTAATGTTTAAAATGCACATTAAAATAAAAACAGATAACTTGATACTCGTATAAGTCGAATTTCGTAGAAGTTTACATTTGGCTATGAAACATATGCATTTAATAATTATTTTCGATGCTTGACATTGTCTTTAATATCGAGTTTGTATTTAAAAAAGAGAAGTTTAAAAAACGCATCATAATCAAATATATACATAAATGCATGTACAGAAGGTCGCTGATTCGATTTCGTGTATATATCATATTTACGAGTACCAGATGTTTATCCCAATGCACTGACTAGGGCCACTAATCTGTCAAATTTATTTCCGTTATTATTGATATGCAAGAATTTGGCATCATCGATAGAAAATGTGTGATTTTCTCGGTGACAATGATTAGTCATTTCAGAATAAATTTAAGGATTCGTTATTCTGAAATAAAATGCGAATCATTGTTACCGAGAATATCCCACATTTTCTATCGATGATGCCAAAATCTTACATATCAATAATAACGAAAATAAATTGGACAGATTAAAGACCCTGGAAATATATAAGTCAGTGCATTAGAATGAACATCTGATAAATAAAATACATACATTCCTAAGATCTCACCGCTGCTTACTGAAGTTATCTTCTGCCTCCCTCTACCCACAGTCCCCAACCCGAATTAGTATCGTTAGCTGCGTGTATACGTGTATATCGGTACCAGTTCGAACACAATTCAGTATTGTTTGTGCTCCCTGATGATGAGGTAAAAATCTTGAAACTGGAAGGGGTTGTACCATTATGGTTAGTGGAATAAATAGTGTTTTCCTAAACAAATTACGTTGTCTTTAAACTTCCATATTGTTAATGCCTTAACAATAAATAATACGTTATGTTTCATTTTCGACACAAATTCAGAGAAGGTTTCGATGCCCAACTATTATTGACGAACCTGCGTTTCTTGTCGTCAATCTCCCAGAATCCCTAACCTATAGTCATTGGTCCATCGGTAGAATTTTCTCTCGTAAGGGGTCTCAAATTTGTGAAAGAATCGTCTGCGCTTCGTCACATATGTAGAGAGAAAGTTATCCATATTATATAGACGAATATACATCATATATACGTAGCACTCTTGTTTCAACTGCTCCATGGCTTTCTTGGAAGACAAAAATCAGGATTTCAGCTTCCCAGTCGGGTCTTGAACGTGATAATGTCACATCAATTGCTTCATTGACTTATCACGGGTACTTACCGTTAAACGGTCTTCTATCATGCAGTCTTTATTGTCTTTTGGTCATCTACTTTATGGACGTCATTGCTAACCCATATTTTTCGCTATGATTATTTTTAAGGGCTCAGATTCTAATGGTTGCGAGATACGATACAAAAATCACACGAAATTTAATTCCGAATAATAGGTACATTTTTGCAAAGCAATCACTGGTATTTATTATTTTGTTTAATCACTTTGTATCTTGGCCTTTAAATAATATTCCACATTTTTAGACCATTAAATAATGAAATTAAGACTTTTAAAAAATATGTGGAATATAGTATCATGTCTAGTGGGTATAGGGTAAATTTGCTTCATGGTTGTCTGAAAACCACAATTTCTTTATGATCTTCGGGTATATTCTCCAATTCTAGCCAACAGTATTCTAGTCAAGAACTATCATGAACAAGACTTAATTTACGAACCACGTATGGCTCTTTGAGATGTATAGTCTACAACTATATTCACGTACGTCATTGTAACGAGCATTTCGAGAAAAGTAATACTGTCTGCTTAACATATAAGTATAGAGGATAAGCAAATGAAAATTGTTTGTTACTAAATTGCGGTGGAAGCAAAATTAATACGGTAGAAATGCTACAGTTGCATTAAGTGTGTAATAAAACAACGTACGAAAGAATAAATAAGAATAACATTTGAAAATAAATTGAATTGATAGAAAAAACAGCTCTTAATATGAATAAAGGAGCATTGAAATGGTTTGCAATTATGAAAGATTTACGAAAAAAAATATCAAAGTATGAAAAGTTTGGAAAGGTTTTAAATAAACTAGTTACTATCAAATAAACAAAATTCTGAGAGAGATGAGTACATAAGTCTAAAATATGCACTATAAGTTGACGTGACAAAAGCGAAATATGTATACCAGGATAAAATTAACGGACATCAGTTGTCTCTCCTTACCCCAATAGAGACATGGCGTAATATTAATGATGATGATTCAATAGTACGGTCACCATTTAGAATGACGCAACTAAATACGTTGAAACGAATCCGTTATTTTAGGTTACCCAGTGAGAGATAATACTAATAAATCTTTTTTTTTAATTGTCCGCTTTATCTAAGTTGAAATTGAATATCCACCCCTCTTTTGGCCGAATGCCATTTTATTTTTCAGCAAATCGTACCGACCCCAACAGAAATAAAATTATATATTACCCTATTTTGAAGCTTTGCCAAGGAGGCTGCATCCGGATGACCAAACATTTATGTTTCATGTTTTATTAATTAGCTTACCAAATAAAATTTCAATTCCTTTATTTCATTTTTTTTCATTTATTAAGCATCTACTGTGGACCTGCAGTCATGTCAAATATTTCATTCACTGGTATGGTATTCTTACACACTCAAATTAAGAGCCCAAATTAAGAGCATCGAGCCCCCGGGTGAAACACCAAGCATCTAAGTAAAGCTGCCACGAAGGTGCCAAAAAGTTCTCAGATTTTAGAACGTTTATTCATATACAAGTATTAACAAGTCAGCTTAAATAAACGATGAACTTCGTGACCTAGTTGGTAAGACTGTCTTCTAGCACGATGATATTGGTTCGATTCCCGTTGGAACCTAACTCATTTTTAAAAAAGGGTTTCAGTCTGATTTTCACTTAAGACATCTTTAACATATTTCGAGTTGGTTTCAAGAGATTTGCACATAATAAAAAACCGTCAGGTTGTACTGTATACAACGAAATGGTAATTAAAATTACATATAAATAAAACGCTATCATTTATAATATGTGTTCGGTAAAATTTGCTTTCCATTAACTGGGACATACTCGTACACAAAATGAGCCTAAATGAGTTGTATTTCTTACACATTATATTAATGATGAAATAAATAAATATTAGCACGTGCAGAATAAAAGTGAACATATATTTTGGAAAATTACTTGTGAATTTTGGATCATCTTTAGCAGAAATAATACACAAACAATAACGAGTATGTCAAATTAAATAGGGTTTTAAAATATTTTCTTTTTTATGCGCAATGAACCAATGAAATTGACTCGGTTAAAAGTACTGGCACTCGATTGAGTCTAACCTCAAATTATTAAGCCAATCAAATTATTGGTGGCATATATGCAACACATACATATAACCCAGCTGCAGAAATATTTGGCAAGACATTTTAAAATGTCAAATAGACTTAAATTCAGATGGTTTAATAAATTATTAAATAAAAAACTAAAATTCATGTAGTCAGGCAACATTTTGTCTGTCTCAAAGTATGAGAGAAAGGTGGAGTGTACAGCTTTAGAAAGCAATTGTAAACAACTATTCGAAGGTCTCATCAAAATGTTTGATTGTACACATATATGAACACTATACACATACACCACACTACACTAAAAGCCGAATTACTTTCACATATAGAAGGATCTATAAAGATTTCATTTTAGTTCGTCGTCCCTTAGTAAATTTTCTGCGGTTTTATTACCAACAATCTTTTTCTAAACATATGAATATACGCGGGGAAGTTCCTAATTTAATGGCTACAGCCACTACCTTCCTATCCTTACATTAAACTTGTTTTTACGTCAATGTTGGTTCGAAGAGTCAGAGCACCCTTAAAGGTAGTTAGCTCTCTAAACGACGCTATATAAATTGTCCAATGATTATCATCATTTGGTGCAATAATTTATCCGTTATAAAAAATGTATTCCTCACAAAAAAGGGTATGTGTAAAATCGATTTATTTCTTGATTGTAAAGAATTCTTCGTTTAGTGCCACATTATATCCTATTGAGATTGATGATAACCACAGTAAAAATCTTTCTGCCTTGAACCAGATGAATCAGTTCCCCAACAATCCGAACTTCAGTACAGTGATCCAATGACATTCTTCTTCTTGCGACACTTCTACGATCTTCAATTTCCCCCTTGATAATGAAGTATAGAAGACCATACTTTTGGCCGTGCAAGATAACGCTCATATATATGACACCTTACGAATTTGACACCTTACGAATTTTGACATATATGACACCTTACGAATTTTGACATTAGTGATAAAATACCTTTGACATCCAGGACGTTGTCCTTAGAACCTTATGTTTAGCCACAAATTTAAATATCACCAATCTATTCAATGTGCATATATATCATTTGGAGTGCAAATCTGAACACTATAGAGTAAGAACTATAAGTATTCACCCATCAGAATTGTTAACAAAAATCTACAAGTAGAAAAACACAGAATAATGAACACACTTGATGTTAACAATCTTTTTACGGTTGCTTTGCGACGAACTGTGGGTTGATCAAAGCATGCCTATTATTTTATTTTTTTTGTCAAGTCAGGTCGTACGATTATCTGCTGAAATTATTTTGAAACGTCGGTTTATTAACTGGACTTAGCGCACATATTTACCAAACGTAACTAGTTTGACTACAGTCAAGTAGGAATTGCTCACTGGATCATGATCATACCGCGAGCTGCTCACGAGCTGCCTTTGGTCGACCTTGAGCTAGTAGTAGCATGTTCGCAGTACGACAGGGTTTTTTTATTTCATATTGTCAAATTTTAAGATTGCCTAGCTGCAATTTTTTTACCGCTGTGAAGATCGCACAAGTAAGCTCGCAGTATGACAGCGGTCAATGAGTATTATGCCTACTGAATCAATATCTCGTCATTCGTTTTTAAACTTATGTGTTTCATTGCATGCTCAATGCTGTATCAGAGTCCTTCGCTATGTCTGGAACTTTGGTGCACCAAGTTCCATCATTTTCGAACCTGAGGCATGTTGAATGCGAGGTTTTAAAATAATCCTGTCAACTTCCTTTATTTGGTGCATCCAAATAAAAAAGTATCTTGTAGAAAACCTTTATCTTGTTCGTTTTCCCTCAACTGTCCCAGTGATCACCTGTTTTTCAATACTTTCGTTGTTCTTTCTGGCAACACGTGCAAAGTATGTTAGGATCATTTTCATGCATGTTGTTGAAAGTCTCTCGATGATCTCTAATATGTGAATGATAGAAACTTTAGTCCTCCTTGCGGTCCATGGGATACAGAGCAACCGAATCCAACATTACATCTCGAAGACTTGATCATGTTTCTAACTTCCTTCTCATCATCCATGTTTCCACTACATACTCGTATAATCCATGCTTCCACTATATACACTACATTCCATGCTTCCACTATATACACTACATTCAATATTATTTCCATGCTTCCACTACATACACTACATTCAATATTATTTCCACTACAGACATCCATGTTTCCACTACATTCGCTACATTTGCTACATTCAATATTATTTCCACTACAGACATCCATGTTTCCACTACATTCAATCAATATTACGAGGGTTGCTACTTAAGTTTTGAGATATGGCAACACCAATGTAGATACGTCAAATCGGACAACAGCATCCTAAAGTTTGGCGTTTTTAATGGTATACGTGCTGAGAAAGTTTTGTCATACGAGTGCTATTTGTGTTGTTTACAGTGACTTAATAAATTCATCTCGGCCAAAAATGGAATTAAATCGTGAACATTTTCGTGCGATGATTTTTTATGATTTTCGACGTGGACTAACTCAACAACAGTGTGCCGATCAACTCGCTTTGACTTTTGGTGATGAAGCACCATCCCGGGCCACTGTGTTTCGCTGGTTTTCGGAATTCAATCGTGGTAGTAATTCACTCCAGGGCGAATTTCGTGAAGGTCGTCCAAAATCGGTTGTTGTGCCAGAAAACATCGATGCTGTGCGTAAACTGATATTGCAAGATCGTCATGTGACTTATCGTGAGATTGAGGCATGTTTGGGCATTAGTTCCACTCGCATACATTCAATATCGCATGAACATTTGGCCGTCAAAAATATTTGTTCGCGTTGGATACCGCATAATTTGACAATCGCTCAAAAAAAAGGCTCGTGTCGATTGGTCCAAAGAAATATTGAAAAAATTCAATCGCGGTACTTCAAAAGACGTCTATAAGATCGTGACAGGTGACGAATCATGGATCTATGCATATGAGCCAGAAACTAAACAGCAGTCTACTGTATGGGTCTTTCAAGACGAGCCAAATCCAATAAAAGTTGTTCGCGCACGAAGCACTTCGAAGCAAATGGTGGCTTGTTTCTTCGGTATAAATGGTCATGTCGCAACAGTGATTTTAGTGGAACGTCGTACGGTCAATTCTGAATGGTACACCACCATTTGTTTGCCAGAAGTGTTCGGAGAAATGAGGAAAACCAACCGCCGAAGATGGATCATTCTCCACCACGACAATGCGAGCTCTCACACATCGGCTCAAACAAGTGACTTTTTGAGCACTCAAAACATCGAATTGATGGGTCAGCCCTGATTTGGCACCCAATGACTTCTTTTTATTCCCGAACATCAAAAATAAATTGCGAGGTCAACGTTTTTCGATGCCTGAAGAAGCGGTTGATGTGTTTAAAACGCATATTTTGAAGTTACCTCATTCGGAGTGGAAAAAGTGCTTCGAAAATTGGTTCAAACACATGCAAAAGTGTATTGATCTTCATGAAGAGTATTTTGAAAAACAATAAAGCCATTTTCGATGATAAATATTTGTTTTTACTTGTCTGTCTCAAAACTTAAGTAGCAACCCCCGTATTTCCACTACAAACATCCATGTTTCCACTACATACACTACATACGTGGCCTGGTTGGTAAGACACCTGTATCCCCACCCGAAGGTTGCGGGTTCAAATCCCGCTGGAACCCAGATTTTTTTAAAAAGATTCCAGTCTGGTTTTGATTCCAGTCTCTTTAATATAGTTTTGGTTGGTTGGAAGAGATTGCCACATGGAAATACGCCCACCAGGTTGTACTGTATACAACGAAAGTGTAATACAATACGATGTTAAGGAGAAGACTAAAGATATCACTAGATTATTTTTGGTTCTACTGAGAATACACCGTTTAATAATTTTTTTGTAATATGATTCATCCAAATCGTTTCAATTATCGTTAAAAATATTTTCTAAAATATTTTGAATGTGTACAATTTTTCTGTTTCTAAAATTTGGTTACCGCAGTGTGGATGGCGCCGAAAGAAACTTACCCGATATTTACAACTTGGTAAAATTTCACGAAAGCTATGTAAATTTATGCTGATACGCACACTCAACTCGAATGGCAAAAGTTGAAATTTTCCACCTAATGGAAAACACATGCTCAACACAAAAACATTGTGAATTTTCCCACAGTTTGTCTATTATGGCTATAGAGCATGGATTTTTTATTAATTTAAAACCAAGAACAATATAAACTCCCTTTAAAAGAAGGCTTCGTATTTTTGATAAGTTTTTTTTACAAATATGTCTCTTTTGGCATACACAAACCATCACGCCGTTTATCTACAAGTGTAGGTCGAAACGACTTAATGTCAGATTTTCTACCACGACACACATATCAAGCTTGCTCAGCATCCATAAAACCTTCTGTTTCTACAATATGACTCGTAAACCTTTTCAACCACACTATCCTTGGTCTTCTCCCACAACTCACATCCATATTCACGTTGTTGATTTGTTTTGTCAAATTTTCATCATTATTTCTACAGTGTCATTTTTTTGCGAGTGTCGCAAAAAAATGCATCCACAATTTTAATGTTTATAAAATATGTATTTATTAGCATACAGTTCTCTTTCAACGTTCACAATAAACTACATAAATGTATTTTTTTATACTAAGCGCCTGTTTTCAAACTGTTTACCATTCTGGTCTACATATAGACATTGCTGGCAACGCGAAGCGACTGAATCACAAACATCGAGAATCATATTTCATTTGGTATTTGGGCACATTCTCTTTCAATGGCTACTCGTAATTCATCAATGGTTTCAGTTTTTTTAGCATAAACTTTACTCTTGAGAAATCACCAAAAGAAAAAGTCTACTACCGCGTTTTCGTACTTCCAGTAACACTTCATAATAAACATTCTTTTTTCAAAACGTAGTCTGGTTTCAGCCATTATGTCTCAACGATTAAATCTAAAACAAAACAAAACTTAGTCTGGTTTCAGCCATTATGTCTCAACGATTAAATCTAAAACAAAAAAAAATCAGCAAGTTACCAGCTATTAAAGTGTAGATACATTTTTTTGCGACACGCTGTATATGACCACACCACCTCAAAGTGATCTTTAGCTTTTTGCTTATACGTCAGTTCGTAATTCATATTTACTCTTATTTATTCAATTACGTATTTTCTTATACACCATCATGGTACTGATTCTTACAAGTGAACATATTTTTACAGCATTTATACAGTTTTTTTTTTATACAGTTTTTTTCATTATTTTCCTCTTTTACATTTCACTCTCACATTTCAAAGTTAACAATAATATATTGTTCTAAACCATCAACGTAACAACATTTGATTTATTCTTACGTTCATTCACATACTGACACATAATTGATGGATGTTGCACACGAGGCAGGACGAAATCACTTTAGGGCATTAGAAACAACATAAAACAATATTGAAACATATTAAGCAACATTCAGAGGAAGACCTTCGAGAGATCATCAATGTTTATACAGAGGTGCATCATATGTTTGGCCTGGAAATAAATGTGAAGAAAACTCAGGTGCTAGCTTGTTCTGCAGGGAATGTGGTGATTCAATCACCCGACATTCGAGTGAATGGTGTGCAACTAGAGAACGTACTTAACTTTACATATCTGGGCAGCATCCTGACTTCGAACTCTCCTCTTGATGATGAGCTGAAGAGTCGCATCAGGAGTGCGTCAGCGGCTGTTGCTCAATTGAATGACAGAGTATTCTACAGAAGAGACTTCTCCCAGTCTACAAAGATATCAGTCTTCAAGTCCGTTGTCCTCCCCACGCTTCTCTATGGGTGTGAGACTTGGGTGCCTTATAGAAGACAGAAGACACATTCAAAGCCTTGAAATGTTCCACCAGTGTCACAAATGTTTCAGTCCTGCAACGCTCCAACTGTAAACCTATAGAAGATATGGTTGTAAAGGCGAAATTGCGGTGGACCGGGCATGTGATACGCATGGGCGATCACAAACTCCCAAAACGCGTCTTGTACGGGGAAGTGGTGGGCAAGCGAAGAGCTGGTGGGCAGAGGAAGCGCTATAAGGACAGTCTGCGAGAGTCGCTTACTTTGTGCGGGGCGCCTAAGAACTGGGAGCGGATGGCTCAGGACCGTGAGGGGTGGAGAGCCGTATGTTCTCGGGCTGATGGCGTCTCAGCGGCTAGACGTATGAAAAACAGTCAGCGGGTCACCAGGCGGCTCAGCAGGGTCCACATGTATGCGGCATTTGCGGGAAGGAGTGCGCATCTAGGATCGGGCTGTTTTCTCACAGAAGATCACATGATCGACGTGAGAGAACTGTTCAAGATTGACGTTGGAGTGGCGAGGGGATCCTCGACTACGAGGCCCGGCAACGACAATGACAACGAAACAATATTTATATAATTTATAACATTAATTATAAGGGTCAATATTTATATTATAGATTCATGTGTGAAGGAACAACAGAGGTCAACTGGTGGCGTGCAAATGTCGAATAGGCACGTATGCGGATTACTATAAGCAGATGACATGATAGTGTTGGCGGAGAGTGAAGATGAATAGCAGAGTTTAATAAGCAAACTGTATGTGAGATACGAGTAGAAAGATCTGAAAATTAATATTTCGAAATCCAGAGGTGATAGAAAAGGGCGAAAGGAAACGTAAATGTGACATTTGGGTGAAAAATGAAAGTTTGGAGCAAGTGGGAGAATTGTTTTATTTAGGTAGTATTTTGTCAGATGGTGGAAGAGTTAACCCTTTTAATCCCAGCATATTTTGCATAAAATGTGCGAAAAATCCCAAGCATTTTTTGGCCAAAAAACAATAATTTATATTTTATTTTTTATCTCAGTTAATATTTAGTTTTTAAACCTTATTTTTTGTGTAAACTTCCTGTAGAGTGTAAAATAATAAGTAATTTTCATATTTCATAAAAAAAAAAAATATTTATCATAAAAACTTGTATGAAAACTTTGAGACCAATGATCGGCCCCGTGGGATTTTTCGCATACACCAGTTG
The DNA here is from genome assembly GCA_949825065.1 of Odontocerum albicorne. Taxonomy (NCBI): domain Eukaryota; kingdom Metazoa; phylum Arthropoda; class Insecta; order Trichoptera; family Odontoceridae; genus Odontocerum; species Odontocerum albicorne. Next base: position 16,683,247 of record OX463855.1, read on the forward strand.
GGGCTGAAAATCGGCCCTGTGGGATTAAAAGGGTTAAGAGGGATATCGAATAGCGTGTAGCGATAGGAAAGAAAATCAATGGAGCTCTAAAACATATATACTCAAACTGGACAGTATCAAAATCTGCTAAGATGATAATCCACAATTGTATTTTGGTGCCTACTTTAATGCATGAAAGTGAAATTTTAAAAAGGACTGAGAGGAGTCGGATAAATGCTCTAGAAATGCGTGTATTAAGAATAATACACGGAGGGACAATGTACGAGTATAACAGAATACGGAATGAAGTGATAAAGGAGAAATGTGAACTTAAGACTCATATTGAGTAAGATGAAAAAGACGCTGAGATCGTTTGGACATTTGGAACGAATGAAAGAAGAAAGACTAACAAAACAGATATATAGTTCAAATGTGAGTGGAAGGCGTGTGAGAGGAAGACCAAGGAAAGTATGATTGGCTCAACTAAACGATATTCTGAAAGAAGGAAACGTAGAAAGTCGACGAGAGTATATAATTATTTACGAATTCTCACTCGACGAGCGTAGAAATAGCCGACTATCGCATTTGTTTTTTTAATATCTACATACATTTTTGATAGTTAAAAAGTATAAAATCTGTAAACATTATTTTTTCAGGCGAAGAAGACGAGAATGGTGAAGCAAAGAAGCCATCCTGTGGAGACTATTTCATGCACATTCTAACTGTATTTTGGAAAGTCATCTTCGCATTTGTTCCACCTACAGGTAAAATCATATTTAATTTATCATTATTCAAGTATGCTGAAATAGTTTGTGCAATAGCAAAGAAATATTGACGACCTACGTTACCTAGTTTGTAAGATAAATATTGACGACCTACGTTACCTAGTTTGTAAGATAAATTTAATAAAAGCGTTTATTGTCTCCGTTTTGAAATGTCATAAAAACATAAAAATTATGAATGAAAAAAAAAACTTGCTGTTCTACTTGGCTGAGCACCATAAAATCTTCAATTATTTTTATCGTGGGCTGATGACAATGTTCAGCAAATTTATAGCAGGAACTTATCTTTTCCTTTCCACTTCAAAGAGAAAAGTAATTAATCAGAATATTTCGGATTATCACAGCCCTTTACTTAACTGTTCTACTGTTTACCCAGTTATCAAATGAAATATAAAAATTACTAAAGTTGTCAATAATTTTAGAAGCATTAAAAAAATTACCTTACTATTTACTTTGTCAGGAACAAAAGGTTGTTTTGATCATTAGATATATCAAATACTTTTGTAGGATATAAGAAAATATTTCACAGGGAAAAAACGAATATACAAGTATAATATAAAAAGTTTACAGATATTGGATGAAACATACGAATGAGAAGTTGTCTGACATGATCATTTGCATCTGATATCTTGGTGCATTTGTTGATCAGTTTCTTCACTGGGAAGTCATATTAACACTTTAAATGCGAAAATCAGAAAATTGTGATTATTTTCTACGTAATTCAAAATGTACCTAGCAAAAATATTTTTACTACTTCTAGTTCATTGTGCTCTTTATAAAGCAGTCATGGTCATTGGATTTCATCTTGTAAGTGAACTGACTGCACTGCAGATCAAAGTAATTGAAGATTCCTAATTTTATAGAAGAAAAAATATTTTTAAAGATATTTATTTTGCTTTATGTCATCTGCACTTTCCCACAGTAACATAGCAATTTAGGAGAATTGTTCTTTTACACAGAAGCACGTACAGGTTTCCCTAAAATTAATCATAAAAATAATTAATAGACTCTATCCACTATTCCATGACAAAATTATTCAGGGAGTATCGGGTCCTTAACATGATCAACTCAGACATCAAATCGTTTCTCTGGCACTATCATCAAGAAACAAATAAATTACAACTCAATAAGGACATATAACTTACATGGCAACTGACCTAATATTCACCTTCTCTAGAGTTAAATCATGTTTTACCCATAGGCAAAATGCTTATCTGGCCCCCATGGCATTGAATGAACGCAAAAAGGTGTCAAAAATTCAGGCAGTTGATAATGAACAATAAGAGAGTAAAACATCACTGCATTTTGTAAAGCGAAAACAGGAACTGAAGATAAACAAAATAACTATTGTTCGCATTATTTTCAGTGGAGGATCCGTTTTTACCTGAAAAAAAACAGCCTCAATAGCACTAAAATATGGTATAAGTAATGAGAACATCATTTAACAACCTTAGTCATCTACGGTATGTGGGACAAAAATACATTAAATTACCGAGATATTAATGGTAGTTAATGTGTTAATAGAGGCGGCATTTATGATTTTCCCATTTGGTGGGTAACCCCTTGAAGCTACCCTGCCTTTACTCACCTCCCCAGAAATATAATTAATAATAACATGTTTCTTCTTCAATTTCAGATATTGCTGGAGGCTACCTATGCTTTGTGGTGTCAATTTTATGTATTGGAGTTGTAACTGCCATCATTGGAGATGTCGCATCTCATTTTGGTTGTACCTTAGGAATCAAGGATTCGGTGACAGCCATAGTTTTCGTCGCTCTAGGAACAAGTATTCCAGGTTCGCATAATTATTACTTACTGCATTCTCTTGTGTTTGATAACTATTTAATTAACACTTCCAGAAAACAACAGAACAAAACAAAATCTTTATCACTTACTTGCAAAACTCTAATATCAACTAAGCTTTTTATAATAATCATTCAAATTCTACAATACTTTAGGTCTATTTATTTCAAACTTTTTCATTTCAAGGTGCCCTTAATGTATTTTACATTTGTTTGGTAATCTAGACTTAAGACTGAAAACCAAAACGGCATTCTATAACCAAAACAGCAATCTATAATTTATAACCAAAGCTGTAATCATACCAACTCTGATATGTTGATGTGAATCATGGATTTCCTACAGATAACACATTAGAGTACTTAAAAATTGTCAGAGGAGATACCTCAGGCAAAATAATAAAGATTCGATGGTCCCATGGAGTATCAAATGATGAAGCTTTGAGAAGAGCAAACTACTGTAAAATCGAGATTCAGGTATCGTTTGCTAGCCTGGATTGTTCTGGACATATAGCTCGCATGCCCGAATACAAGAAATATCTTCTTTGTTAAGCTGATGGAAGGCAGAAAAATCACAGAGGCCAACGCAAGAGATATAAGAACATACTGCATAAAACATTTAAAAACATAAATGCTCTGCACAACTGGGAGTAAACAGCTAGCGTAAGACTGTTACTAATTATCAGGGACCCAACGGAGAAAGAAAACACAGACAAGTTGTAGTACTGAAGCTCCTATATGCAACAGGATATGCCTATCACAAATTGATTAACATAGTTATCTCCGGTGACACCAACGTCAAGTATCCCTCACTTTGTATAATGTCGTCATTATTCTTGTCACTGGCAATCAATTCAATTCAGCGTATAATTTTTTTTTCACAGCACTCGAAAAAAGCTTACCAATTAGTAGTATGGGTGAATCTGTCGAACACTTGACATCTTGAAATCAAACTAGACAGAGCTACCCTCATTTCCTGTTGTTAAGTATTGAGCGATACATTGTTTTAATAACAGCTACTGTCACTAACCCAGCTTTACAGAGGTAGGAGGTTCCAAATGGAACCAGGACTTGATAAGCTTTTAGCAAAGTTGCATATTAATTCATTTTTGTTTTAGCATACTAAGACTACCTGGATAATTTATTGGATCAAGGAAGAAAAATATGTACTTGTATATTGTGATCAAAACCACCCTAATCACCAAACAATGCATTAAAGTTTCATATTTTTCCAATAGATGTCGTAGGACAAAATACTTATTACTAACTTCATTCCAAACATACTGAATGTGATTTACTAAGTACATTTTTTGGTCATTATTTATCCAAATTGCTTAAGCGGTAATTTTTAGCATAATTTTGAAGATGCAACAATATAAGATGTTCTTTTTTTATTATGTAATTTTGTTTTGCTTTTTTTTACTGATTTCTTCTCATATATGTGTTCTGGTTAAAAGAAAATTGTGAGGAGCGATCATAATAACTGCTCAAAATCTTATAACACTCAATAAAATCTCTATAGTTTTGTCTTTATATCTATTTTGTCTTTATACGAGGCATATGCAGAAAGTAAGTGTACTGAATTTTTGTAGGTTACAATTTTTTTTATTTAAACAAAAAAATTACGTGGTTACCGTAGTACATTTGTAAGCTATTTTTCGACATAGTCGCCATTCCTCTCAATGCAGGTGGTGAAGCGGGGTATCCACTTTTTGATGCCTTCCTCGAAGTAGTTTCCCGCCAACCCCTCTGTCCACTTCTCCACCTCCTCCTTTACCTCCTCGTCGGTTGAAAACCTTTTTCCACCCATGTACAGCTTCAGGGAGGTAAAGAGATAGTAATCTGAAGGTGCTAAGTCAGGGAAATGCGTGGGATGGTTCAGGACATCCCATTTAAACGAGGCGAGCAGTTCCTTCGTGGCGTAAGCCCTGTGTGGTCTGGCATTGTCATGCAGCAGGCAGACTCCCTTTGTCAGCATGCCTCTCCTCTTGTTCTGAATCACCCTCCGCAATTTTTTTAGGGTCTCACAGTATCTTGCAGAGTTGATGGTCTCCCCTTGAGGCATATATTCAATTAAAATTATGCCTTGACAGTCCCAAAACACGGATGCCATGATTTTCTTGGCTGAAATTGTGGTTTTGAACTTTTTGGCGGAGGGTGAAGAGGTGTGACGCCACTGTTGAGACTGCCTTTTGGTTTCAGGCGTGTAGTGTGCACCCCAAATTTCATCTTCAGTAACGATGGAGCGGAGAAATTCGTCTCCATGGAGTTTGCAGCGCCTCAAAAACTCTTGCCTTTTTACAAAATTTCGCACTTGGCGGGAGATTGGGTTGACATTTTTCACGAAACGTGTTGTCGCGTCGACACTTATCAACGCACTGACCTCGAACCGGTCTCGTTGCGGAGGGGAAGGGTCAGGCTACACGGAAGTGTAGCCAACATGTCGAAAATAAAATCCATCCGGTCGTGAGAGCCTCAGTACACTTACTTTCTGGATACGCCTCGTATATAATATCTGATTCAGGACATGTTGTAAAGCACCAGATTCTTGTTAAAATCCCAAAGAACTTGGTATCATCAGCAAATAATATGGGTTAAAATAACTGTGTCAAAGTCTGCTATATGAATATTAGGATTGCTCTCAAATACGAGTAAGTTTCTAGTGTGGTTAGAATCATTACATTTATAAAATTCTCTTTGATCCTCAAGCCAACATCTCCTGTGGCAGACACCAAGGTTTCAAATGCAATTGAGAGATTTTTCTATAAAGTATTCCAGAATTTGCAGTTTAAATGTTATCATAGATACTGTGGTGTAATTGGTAAGGCACCTATCTTCCAATACAGGAGTAATGGATCCAAATCCTGTTGGAACTAAATTTACTTTAAGAAGGGTTCCGGTCTGGCCTTTACTTTTTAAGATCTTTCTGGTTGATTGGAAGAGATTGCTACATGGTGACTAACTCACCAGGTTGTACTGTATACAACGAAAGTGTAATATAATACAATACAATCCTGTGCACACATTCTAGCATTCATATTTGTCCTCTTCAATTTCTGACTGATTTACTGTGCATGGGACTTCCGTGTGGAAGGTCGTCGGTTCAAAACCCGCGCTGTGCTACTCCCCTCAAACGACACAGGCACTTTTTCCGCCTAGTGTTCGAGGGTATAAGGATACCTATGACTTCATATCTATGGTCATATGTATTCTTAAAAAAAAAATGTCAATAATGTACCAGTATGTACTCGTATAACAATTTATCACATTTATCAAATTAACACATTTATCAAAAGTCTTCTTGTTTTTCAGATACATTTGCCAGCAAAGTGGCTGCTATACAGGACAAGTATGCTGATGCTTCCATAGGAAATGTGACTGGCAGTAATGCAGTGAACGTCTTCCTTGGCATCGGTATCGCATGGTCTATCGCAGCTATTTACCACAAGTACCATGGGAGAAAGTTCCTCATTGATCCTGGAAAGTATGTATCATCTTATAATATTTCATTTTTCATCCATATTTCACTCCCCTATGAGGTCGCTAGGCAAGGAGAATACGACCTCTATCTTTTTTAAGAAGTTTTTTTTTAAATCTGTAAGAGGCAGTTATTCGTAAATAAAACTCCAGTGTGAACCATCCATTGGATTAATTTCCCAATGCCTTTGAAATAAACAATTAACATAGATTGCCTCAGAGCTTGTTCAGCCTCAGTTTTAAAAAATATGAATTGCCAGGCTATCCTGGATAGAGGCATTTTATGACACCTCTATGTAGGATGATATACTACTATTGATTGTAGTTATTTTTTATTTGTGACATGTTGTTACTTTTGTTTTTTTTTTCTTTTGTTTATTTAATTTGAAAGTAAAAATCTCATATATTTCTAGAGTATATTTTTTTAGTGTTATTTTCAGTGATGAGAGTATTTAATCAACACTGTGATAAACTGATTAACTTAAAACAATACTTCCTAGTTAGTTGGTCTGAAGGGGGGAGGGGAATATGTTTTTTTCACATGTTTATTGAACTGCATATCTTTAAACTGTCGCTTTGTAATTATAGTATCCCACCTAGTCAAAAAAAATAATTTAAAGTTAAAATATAAGATATCAATATGCTATAAGGGCAGTTGCTGACATTGCATAAGGTGCCTGAAAATTGGCAACAGATGCTCAAGATCATGTAGGAGGTGAATCTGTTCTCAAGATGATGGCGCCTCAACAGCTAAACATTGAGAGATTGACTTTGAAATGACTAGGGTGTCTCCGACTGTAACACCCAGCAATGACAATATTAATATACTGAACAACTTAATAATAAGACACCATTTTGTTTATTAAAACATGTTGATCCAAATTGAGGAAAATTAAATCATTGTTCCAAGTTGTTATGTTATTACATTTATTTCATGACATTTTCATATTACATTACATAAAGAAAGAAATATTTTGAATTCTACTATAAGCTAAATTTGTAAAGAAAAATTAATCTTACACAATTTCCTTTTTTTCAGTCTTGCATTTTCTGTGACCATATTCTGCAGTGAGGCTATGGTGACCATCGTCATCTTGATGTTGAGAAGACACAAATCAGTGGGAGGAGAGTTGGGAGGCGAGACTAAGCTAAAGTATGCCACTTCTTGCTTCTTGTTCTGCCTCTGGCTGATCTACTTGATTCTTTCAACTCTAGAAGCCTACGACTTCATCGAAGGATTTTAAATTAAACCAAAAGACGTCAGAGAACTGACTTGCGCCGAATTTAGGGGTTCAAATGGAATAATTCCTGGGACCAAGACTTTGAAACCCAGTAAAGGAGCGGAAAATGCATTTTGATATATCTTTTAAGACATCTCAAAGAGTCTTCTGTGTTGACAATGATGTGGTTCAACAGAGACTTGTCACAAACGCACAAGCAGTGCTTATAGAGTCAAAAACTCCCTAGATTCGGCGCTGCCGTTTAAGTATTTCCCGCTTGAAGATGGGGATGACTTTTAAACTTAAAATTTTGGATTTGAAACTTTATAATTTTTTATATAACCATACTGAAAGTTTTTTGTACCAAAAAAAATAATGAATATTTGTAAAAAAAATGATGTAATTATAATTCAAATTAATTTTTTTGCGCATTAACTGTTGTTTTTTTATTAATTTTTGATCGAAGTTGTTTTTTCAATTTCAAACCACAAAAATAATACGTCAAAAAAATATTAACTTTCAGAGGTGTATATTATAAAAAAAATAATACTCGTACATTGTATAAAGCTGCCAAATTTCACAATACAAAATATTTTCATAATATCACCATATAATGTGATTTGCAAAAATGGTTCTAACATAACAACTTTTTAGAGCTATGGCAATAGTAGAAAATAAGACTATCCCATTTTATGAATTTCCAAATGTTTTGGTCATGTTTCACCCCATCTTTAAGCTGGTCAGAGTATACACTCCTAGTCGCCATATTAATATGAAATCAAATAAATATCTCACGTCTGTGATGTGGTTGAATGTCTTGTATGACAGGAAATGTTTTTGGAAGGTGTAGAACAAATTATTATATTAGAAAGCAGATTTACATTTGCGTCAATTAACAAAAATAACTCTCTTCAATCTGGCTTGCCCAATCCATGCCTATAAATATTCAGATTCCTGATTATCTCATTTTTATAAAAAGGCTTTCATTTTAATTTCAAATCAAGTAATGAAAATATAGCCTGAGAACACAGTTTTCAATAAAAAACATAATGATAATTTGTAAGTTTCAAATATTTGTTTCAATTACATTTTTTTTATACTTAATTGACTTAACTTATTTAATTTTTTGTTAATTGGAATATATTTACTATAATAATATCCGTCTTCTCAAAATTATTTCTCAAAAACATTTCTTGCACAGTTTGAAAAACATTAGAACTTCATAAAAAAAACATTTATTTAATTGAAATGAAGAAATATTAACTTTTTTGCTGAATATAAATAAGCTTGGAAATAGATATTTCGGAAAAATAAATAAAACCTTATTTAAACATTTAAATTAACATGAAGCTTAAAAATATGCTCATTTCAGTAAGTAAAGCATTGTATAAAAACCATTTTTTTTCTATAATTTATTTCAATAAATAAAATATATTTGAAAAAAATAATATAATTTGGCATAGAGTTGATAACACCCCGTGATGTGCTATTGAAACATATCAATGATTGAATGTATAAAATGAATTTGAGATGATGGACACAAATATATTTATATTTTTTCATTAGTCAATTTATTCTTATATTTTTTCTGAACAAAGGATAAATTGAGGATGATTAATTTATTTTATTTTCAATAATAACACATCATTGCACTAATTTGATGTTTTCCATAGTATGATATTTAATTTACTAAAAGAAATATGCATTTTTAAAGCAAACCATAGAAAGGTATCAGGCCAGATTCTCACTTGACCACAGTCATATTGAGTAAAGCTCTTACCCAAACTTCACATGATAAACCAATGGTCAATACTTCTGCAGATATGCAATCTAATAATCATATTATATTGTGTACAGTACAACATGAGGGTTTACCAATCAACCAACCGAAAAGATGTTAAAAATGCCTTAAGTGCAACTAGACAGGAATCCTTTTTAAAAAAAATATGCCTGGGCTGGAATACAGGCGTCTTATCTACTAGACCACGCAGGTCAATGTTGATTAAGGTTCTTGGAAACACAGTATCATTTTATTCCTCTGAAATAATTTAAGTCCAGGCATTTCTCACTTTAAATGTTCCCTGTGTTAAGAGTGTTTGTGTCTTTAAAATAGTTTGATTCCAACTAGGCTACGGATGTTATTTTATAAGCTTTGTCATCATACGGGCATGCTATGGATATAGTATGACTGCTATCAAGTTGGAATCCAGCCTTACCTATAGTAAAATATTCAGATTTTTTTTCACATGAGTTTTATTTGGTTAGATTGCCATTATTTTTACAAAAAATGCTTGAGTTTTACATAAAACAATAGATAAAAAAGTTTTTATTACCTAATTGAATATTTTTTTAAAGTCGACAATTTAAAAGTTAAAATAAACCCATATTTTCCCTTCTCATCTCGAAAGCCTTCAATCTAAATGCATCTTTATAATTGCGAATTGAAAATAAATGTGATCACAATATAAAAATGATAGATGTATTGTTACTTTGAAACGGTGATAAAAAATCAATAACATTTTAAAATCTATGTAGAAAACCTTATTTATGTTCGATTTAAAGTCCCTTGTATAATATTTCGCTGTATATCTTAATCTAACTTCTTTCCTACAATTATTGTGGCGCAATCATTTTAATCTCTATGAACGAATTTAAATTTTAAACTTATCTTTAACATGTATATTTTAAAAATATGTACCAAAACCTAATAAATGAAATGTTGTAAGAATGTTTATATACTAAATCAATCAAAATATATCCTTAATCTTAACATATAATAAAATGTATGGGTGTTTGAAAATTTTAAATGTTATAGAAATTCATATATTCGACCAGTTTATCTCTACATTTCCTTATGAGTGTTACAATTTTATTCTAGGTGTGAAAAATAGCTGTTTTAAATAATGAATGTAAAGTACCAATTTTCTATGTAGATACTTAGAATTCAGAACATTTATTCTTCTTAACTTTATACGCTTGTGTACATTGATAAATCTTTAAACTTTAACTTACCTTTGCCATCATGAAATTCAAAATGGTCACAAATATTGCGTAAGATATTCTTCAAAAGGAATATTTAGTCAATCTTCTTATTGTGTCTTAATTCAAATAAACTTGAAGAATGGGAGAATATTTATTTTTCTATTTTCATTTCATCAAATGAGCGCCACAAAAATATTTAACTTATGTTTCTAAAACATGTGTTTAACTATCCTATGTATTACTTTTTAAATTTACTTATCTCTCTCCATGAACTTGAGTGCTGATTTATTGTCCGTTTTAATAAACAATAAATCTCAAAATACATGATTAAGAAAAGAGAAAAAATACACGATTCTAAAAAATGTCTGGCCTAATTTTTTTCATTACTTTCTTGAATAGTAATCTATAAACAGTTGATTTTCTTTAATAGTATACATAATAAAGAACCTAAATTACTTGATTTTTTGTGAATAAATGTTTATTATCATTACAGACAGGAAGCATTTATTTTGTTAATATCTACAATATATCAAGTTTAACTGTAAGAAGTTCATAAAGAAAAACAAAGAAAAATAATTAAGAAAACAAGCAAATGATATAGAACAACACTTCTCAGTAAGGGTGTAGAAACTGATTCAGACAACTTTTAAATTGGTTCAATGTTACAGAATTCAGTATAATATTCTGCGGTTTGTTCGAAGATTCCACAACTCGGTTAGCAACACATTGTTTCCTTGGAATACTGTGGATAATTTCAACTGTTTTGGATAATTTCAACTGATGTCCTCTCAAACGTGTGTTTTGGTTAAAAGAAAATTGGTGGAATTCTGATCAATCATAATAATTACTTATAACTCAATCAAGTCTCCATGAATGAATTTAACTACACTCATCCATTTTCTGAAGTACTGGTAAAAATGTAACAAAATAGTCTTGGTTTTTTCATATTGTCTAATTTAAACCTGAATACAAGAAATATAGTTCAAAGAAACATATTTTTACTTACATGTTTGAATTTTTCCCCCTTAACTTCTTTTTGCAATTCATTCTGTTAAGAAAAATAATGAAAAGTAAAATTTATTATCAAGTTCCTAACTAGTTCATTGTTAAAATTTACAACAAGCTTTTCTGAGAGTTTATATTTTGTCGAGTATTTACAATATTTGATTTGGTTTCTTGATTCAAAGTATTGTATAAATTTTGAAACATCAATCATAAAATAAATTAAATACTTTTATTAAAAAATCAATATATCTATTGATTTTAAAATCTCAAATTAAGCAAATGAAACACTGAAAATGATACATTTGAATAGACTTATTCAAACATTTAAAAAAGACAATCACTTAACAATTTTTCCAAAAACTTACTTTGCTTTACTAATGGATAATATCTTTAATAAACTTCAAATAAGAACTATAAATAATGTTTTTTAAGTTCAGTAATTAACATCATAATAATAAATCTGAATGCTTTTTTTAATAATTTCAGTATTTTGAAGAGAGAAAAAAAAATCTTCAATTTTAACTGTCAACGAAAAAATAATAAGTTATATAATAACTATGTGAAATTCCAACAAATCAATTGAACAACATTCATATAACTGTATTAATACTTTCATAAAATACACTACGATCAAATGGTAACTACACCAACCATGAGTAACTTAATTAATTTTTATTTATAATTAATTTGAATTAGATTAATAATAATTAGTATTTAATGTTTGCATAAAAGACACACGAAAGATGGGTGTTGTATGATGTAATGAAATGTAAATTATTCAATGCCTGATAATTTGTAAATATTGAATGTTTAAAGAATGTTTTTTATTCCGTTTGAACCTTTTATTCACTTGTTTTATCGATGCATTATTTTCTTAATTTATAGTCATGTAAATGACTTTTTTGCATTAACTTATTAGTATTATTTATACATTATTTTTAGTATAAGATTTATTTTAGAGAAAATTGAATTTTCTACGAAAATTGATATTTTTTTTAGGATCCAATCATTTCAGTCTTGCTTTCCGTCCGCCCGCATCATTTAGAGGGTTTAATTCTTAGATGTGCACAAAAATATTATCTTATTAGATTTGGCATCTCCTATCAGAAGTAATATTTCTCAATCCCGTATTTCCCACTATCATCTACCGGGATGGAGATCTGGACTGTAAGCAAGAAAAAAAAGGAAGCTATTAATGCTTTCGAGATACAGTATTGACTTTTGAAAGTGCCATGAACTGTGTGATGTACAAATAAATCATTGAACATCCGGAATAGACTTTCCTCTCTTTTTTTGCAACAGATTCGGTTCTTCGGTCAGACAGACCGAAAAGCATTAAAAAACTGATGGTGTTTGGCAGTGTGCACATTCAGTGAAATAAAAGGTACTCACACATGAAATTGACAGTGAGCAAGTATGATAAAATAGGCTGCTGACACAAGTCTCACATCGGCATCCAGGAAAGGGGAGGATAAAATCCAATAGTCGAAACAAACGGTCTATATGGCATAAAACCATCAGGTAAATATCTTAGAATCAGAATTAATGAACTAAAGTCACATATATTAAATCTGGTTTAATAATATTCAGGGTTAGTTAGCTTCTTTCAAATTTTCTAGTTTCCTATTAACGATGTTTACAAACAGTAATTTATAAATATTATCTTAAATACTGATTACAATCCACAGTCATAAAATAAACATAATGGTTTGTTTCATAAAACTAACAATAGAAAATTATTTTATGTTGTTCTATTCTTACCATTATACCTAAAAAGGTATTAATGTTTGTATTTACTGACAAAAATCTTAAAAATCAATGTATTATTTGTAAATAGACAAAAATAATTATGATGCTTTTCCATATTGTATTTTCCCATATGCATTTTACATAAACTATAAACTTATTTATAAATTTAGGAGCGATTGTAATTCTTTAGTAACTTTATTTATTATATTTCCGTCTTTACCTCTGTTTCCTTTAATTTCTAGGTTTAAGGCCGAATATAACATGAACACCATATAAATGTACGCTATAGTTAGTATTTTTAAAATTGTTATTGTGTAAGGCAAGTTAAGATAAGAAATTATTTATTTATTTATTTGCCGAGTAGAATAAAACGGATAAACGATAAAAATTTATTACATATTGGTAAATCATTTGATATCTCTTCAATAAAGAAAGAAATGTTCACATGCATGAATATATGTATATTCATTTTAATAGTACTGTTCACAATTGTGTTGGCATTAATATTTGCATTGGCATATATTATACTATAATGTTTTGACTCAAATTTCTCTCTATCTCTTACCAGTAAGAGAAAGATATTCATGTCAAATTATAACAAACAAATGTCAATACTTTTTCAGTTACACAATGGAGTGATTTAACAGTAAAATATGTTATATTTTTATGCCAATGTGTGATAAGTATTTAATTAATAAATCTTAATTCTTCCATTTGCATAGCGACGGCATCAAATGATCGATGTCGCCAGGATGTGTTCAGTGTTTCATTTTACGCTTTAAGTAGGTTCCTAATTTATATCAATGTTAACAGAACTAATTGGGTTATTTATTATTATCATTTTTATAAATCTGTACTTACGTTAATTCATTTTCTGAGGCACTGAATCAGTTAAACGATACATTCAATAATTTTCTTAATTATGATTACGTTTCATTTTTCTTAAAATAATATAAAAATATTTTGTTTTTCAAATTAACCTTCAACGAATAAATCTTTTAACGAATGCTCACTTTTTACGAATTGATCAAATTCAAAAATAATTTGATGTAATAATTAATCAAATATGTAACATCCAAGCACTGATATGGAGCATACAAAAAAACATGAAATACATTTAATCAATATGAAAAATATTCTTTTGGTGAATAGTTATGAAATGCGATCAAGATTTTTTTTATAGATCCAATTCTCCGTGATAAAACAATGTCTACTTTAGACTTTTTTTCTAGTTAATTTATCATGCTTCAGTCCAATATTTTAAAATTATTTAAGTTATTTATAAGTTCACCTCATTAAAATATACAAGCTTTAACAAAAGGATTCAAGAATTTATTTGGGGAAAAATTCATTTTATTATTTAGAAAAGTATTAAAAACAGACATCTTGAATAATAAAGAATTGCCGAGTGATATTCGAGTGATTTGAAGAATATTATTTTCAGTCCAGCTTTGTATTATATATCATCATCATCCTGTCGTGTAGCTTATGACCGCATTGTGACTCCCATGATATCTTCTGACGACTCCTCTCCATCCATCTCTGCAATCTTAAAGGGCAGTTGTTATGGATAGTCCAGTTACATCTCTCGCTTGGGCACTCTAACGCATTGGGATTCTTCTTCTTGTGCATTGTCCTTTCACACTTTCAGTAACCACAAACCTCTCCAAAGAATGTGCCCAAAGAATTGGAGGACTCGCCAAAAGCATGATGTCAACAATCTGTCAGTGATTCTCAGTTCTGCGTTTTACATATGTAGGTAGTTCGCTATTTATTTAATTCTTAAGAAATAAATAAATGTGTAAAGCACAATGTGGGGCAAATAGATTTATTTATTAATTTTAATGTTTAATGTTAATAGGATATTTTTATTCTTGAATCCTTTTTTAAATACTTGTATATATTATATCACCTACAATTAGTCCCTGTTAACTTCAACAAGTGGTCCATATTAAATGTTTATTAGCATGAATATGCAACGAAATTTTACTAAACTTATTTATTTTATTATATTTCTTTGAGATTTTTAACAATATTTATAAAAATAAAAGTGAAACATAAAAATGTTCTTGTGTATTATCGCAATATTAATTATGTATAGTAAATATATATATTTTTTAATTTTAGTTAAAAATTGATTAAATTTAATTTATGTTATGTGTATATCAAAATTAAAACATGAATCTGAAACTCTAATTAGACAAATATGTTTGTAATTTGATTTATTTGTAAAAATTTTCCAACTAAAGAATATATGTATATTTTTTCTAAACTTGATCATACAGACAAGCAAAAAGACATTTTAATCTATTGAATGGCTTGATACCCCTAAAAACTTGGGTGGGAATGGCCTATTTTTTAAACAAATGTTATATTATTTGGAGTATATAAACATAAGGGAATTTAATTGAATAAATGAGGCTGTATATTTAATTGACAGACTTCTAACTTTTAACATCAGAAACATTTTTTAATAAATCCAATCACAATGTGATAGTAACTACTTGTCACAAATAAAGTCATATTTAAACCATTTAACTGGAAAAAAATCCTTTTTTTTTTAAATACTACGACTTAGTTGGTTACACCTCCGTGATTTAATTGATAAGACTCTTGTCTTTTTTATTCGAAGGTTTCAGGTTCCATTCTCGATGGTATCATAAAAAATAAAAGAGGTCCAGTATGGTTTAAGAGCTCATTTGCTAACAATACAAGTGTTGTTGCCTCTCTACATGTGGTAGTAATTCCAAGAAAATTATATGCCTACTCCAGTGGTTCTTAACCTGAAGGTTTGATTATTGGAGCTAGGCCAATGTTGTCTCCCAGCCACACTTTCAAGATGTTTGAATTACCGTGTTCGCATTCAGTGTTAAGGCGTACCACATAAATCAATTATTATGTTTATTTATTCATATGGTACTCTTCAACACATCCCAATAGGTGATTCGAACATATCAAACCTTATCTGGGTGTCTTCAATCCCATTTATTGAACCTTTAAACTTAAAATCACTTGAATAGGCACGGAACTAACAGTTTTTAATCGCATATATTGGCAATACTATCCCAAGCAACAACACTCTCACACATCTTACACTTGTGAATATACGAGAGGAACTATTTTGAAGGGGATGAGAAATAAATAAAAATTCTTAAGACTTTTCTCTTGACTTAAATATTCACTATTGGTACATTTTTCTAGGAAAAATTTATTAAAACCAATAAAACTTATATTCTCCAAATACTAAATGTCAAGTATCCAAAATACCTACAACTGTCTCAGCATACATCCCTGGAATGATCAAAGGACAAAAGAATAAACAAAGAGAACAGACTACTTTGTCCTTAGCTCTTTTTTTGTTCTGACATACGTGTATGTTAAGAAACACCATTATATAAATCACTGTAATTTTATTTCTACAAAATAGCACTTTTGTAAATATATCATTCAAAAGATGCACATGTCAGGAAACCATATCAGTGATTATCATATAAGGTGTTTTAGAGTTTACACGATGGATGTAGAAATGACCGCGAAAGCCTACAAATATGTTGACAATTGATATTTGAAAGAAGTAAGTATTTATAAGAATGTTATTTATTCCTCATCTCATGTAAATATAGTAAATATGGAAATAAAAAAATATTACAGAGAAAAATATATTAACAATTAAGGGGGAGAGTCAAAAAAATGTCTTTAGAAAGTTATAAAAGATTTGTTCGTAAACATGTCCTAAATGAAATATTTTATTATATGTTAAACAAAATTATGATTGTTTACATTTTGCTATAAACACTTTTGTTTCTGTTATATTAATAGATATTTAGCCATTTACATGGATATACTTACAACACAATTAATATTGTTTGTATGTATATTTAACCTTGTTTCAAGGTTGACATATTATTATATATTGATGTTGATCATATGTTATTTTGTTATTTATTATAAATAAATAAAATAATTTATAAATGTAAGGAAATGGAGCTCTTTTATTTGAATCATTACAAAAAAATATATAATAAAATGAAAGAATAAATGAATGCCCGTTATACGTGGGTCGTTTTGGCATAACTAAATAAAAATGAAAGATATCAACACAAACCTTTATTTACAAAGTCACAGTACCTTACTCCATTTTTCAATATAGTCGCCATAGCTGTCAAGTCACTTATTGTAACATGGAACCAATTTTTCAATTCCGATGTTATACTCTTCTACCGCCAAAGATTTGAGCCAGGATTTCACTTCTTGTTTGGGGTCTTCATCGTTTGCGAACTGTTTTCCACCCAAAAATTCCTTTAGTTTTGGTAATAAGTGAAAATCGCTTGGTGCCAAGTCAGGGCTGTAAGGAGGATGTTCAAAAATTTCCCACTTAAGACGTTGAAGTTCTCGCTGTGTTCAAATTCTTAATCACACATATTTTTGTAGCCAAGGTGCTCTGTCACTATTTCATGTAGGAGCGATCATGAAATTTGTTTATTGCACTATCACCATAAACATTCTTTATTTGCCTATAAATTTCGATAGGCCGAACATTTTGTGCATTCAGAAAACGAATGACACTACGCACCTCACATTTGGCGGGATTTTCGGTGGGCGCAGCCATTTTGAAAGGTCACAGAACAAAGACGCACGACCGTTCAGTAACAAAACTCGGCTTGCACTGAAGCGGGGGAAGGAGCTAACTGGCGCGCATACTATCGCGGTGGTGGGGGATCAGCGCAGGGCGTGGTGCGCAATCGTTCTTTACTTTCTGGACGCGCCTAGTATGTATAATAGAAAGTACAGTACAAAGTGGGGATTAGCATACTTGTCATTACTACTATGTAATCTAATTTGTGATACTCATAGGCTTATTTGTGTCTTCTTTCTTCATTGAATTCCTGATAACTAGCAACAGTTCTACACTTTTTGGCTCAATCTGCTGCTGTTTGCTCCCAATTGAGTTGAACATTTATATTTTTGAGCATATCGTGCAATATCTACTAAAATTAAATACTTACATATCCTGCGCTACCCACGGTGCTTTCTTTTGTCCTCCGTAAGCTCAACAAAACATATATATTTAATGGTTCAAAAAGTCTTAAGTCAGGCATGCAAGCTAATGTCTAGACTAACAAAGGTAAGCAAGTGATACTAAAATTTGCAACAGCAATTTGCTCTGCTCAAAACTTCATAGTTTGATACTGTATGGTACCAACAAATCATTATTATTTTCCTGAGGTTATACTGCTGACATTTTTCGAACACTTTAATGTATCTTCTTTAGGGAACCCATAATTTGCATCTATATACCAGAGATGGATGGTTATAGCTTTCAAGACTGCTGTTTTGTTTTTCAGTGTTAGATCATGATTATCAAACACTTGTCCGCAAAAAATCCAAAATATGTTTTTCATCTATTATTAGTAACCCTTTATAAATACATTCAAAAATAGCTATATTTTTTTAATTCAATAAGAATAGCATATCCGGAAATATGCTTTCCTATATTACATAGTATTCAATGAATCCATATATGCCTCCGTGGCCTAGTTGGTAAGACGGTTGTCTCCTAGCCCGGATGTTGTGAATTCGATTTCCGTTGAAATTCAGATTTTTTTAAAAAGAATTCCAGTCTGGTTTTCCCTGAAGGCCTCTTTAACATCTTTCTGGTTGGTTGGAAGATATTGCTATATATGGCAATAAGCCTGCCAAGTTGTACTGTATACAACAAATGTGTAATACAACTACAACTTTACACGGTTCTCATTTATCCACTGTTTTCCTGGAACCAATTACCCATGTAAATGGAGAAATCACTGTATAGTAGGTACTAATATTTAAGAGTTTAAGTCAAAATTTATAATTCATTTTGATATCATTATATTTGAAATAAACAACTAATTAGTAGCAAACAATGTATCAGATGAGTATGATATCAACGAAAGTAGGATAAATATGATGAAATATATTTGAAATATTATATAATACCCACCTGTTCAATCCCACCACCACTCACATTGAAATCTTTATTTATTATGAGTATGACATCACTCAGTGATAAACACACATAAAAATCCAGAAAGTACACATATATGTTAAGGCATATAGGAAAAGAAAGTATTTTTAAGAGAGAAACTATCAAACAATCTGAATTCATCTCATAGCATCATCCTAATCAAGATAAACCGCAACCATCAGGAACGTGAGCTTAGCTGTGAGGATGTCAATATTTTTTTAGATAATGTTTTTCAAATATACTCATAAAGTTACTTAAGGTCTGGAATTCAAACAGTCAAGTAAGTTGCCAATATTTTCGAAGAAAACTAGACACAATGTGCCGCCAATCTCAGTTACAAAACTCCAGAGTACTAGTCGGAAAAATAATCTGAAAATTTCATGTAAATTGTTAACTACCCTATTCATTAATTTACAAAGCAACAGTATAAAGTTAGATAGAGTGATATGTGAAACTAATGTAATCTAATAATTGAATGTTAATAGTATATCATAAATGCTTGAAAAATTAAGCATTCTCACTCATTGTAAATTGCTTTCTCATTTTAATATTTATATTTTTTTGTTCAACAGTAAAGTCATCTCTTCTTAGTACATATATTACTTTTCATTACTTCATGCCTTATCATCACATCAAGAAGTGAAAACATACAGAAGTAAGTATGTATAACCAATTTTGTATGGTTTAATGAAGTCAACAATGTTTACTCGCCTAATTTAAAACTCAAAAGAAAAAAGAAACCCTCGTGATTGTGCCCTTCTTCGTGCCACTTTATCTAAATTATTTAACTTTTAACTTGGCAATAAAATAATCATAACATAGAAAATTAAAGATTAAGTGATAGCAAAAGTGCAACTATTAACAAATTATGCTTTTATTGCAGGGGATCAATATTTGATTATAACATAGGTAGACTTCACCTCTGCACATAAGGGTCAATATTTCTGATAAACAAATATTGTATTAAAACTTCAGAGATGCACTTCAACAATCCAATTCTTTCACATTTAATTATATTAATATCTTTGTGGCATGTTGGTAGTGATTTGTCAACAAATAATCAGTCTATAGCTAAAGGTGAATAAATGCAACATTTAAAAAAAAACAGTCTCATTGACTTTTTAGTAGAACAGCCGTCATTCATGCCGATGTTACAACATTGGTTCTCAATGGACTGACCCTGATGATTATAACTGTTATTTACAAAGCAGTTGTGGTCGTTCTACTTGGTCTTGTAAGTAAATTGACTGCACTGCATTGCAGACAAAATTATACACCATTTATCATGGTCAGTAGCATTTTTATGTTTCTCTTGGAGTGAGCTGTTGGTTGCATTCCTTACCAGATTTGTCCACTGTTGTGGTGATCTGCATTGTGATCGGAACTATTCTATTTTCCTTTAGATCACCAATCTCTGTGTTGTATCTTCAGGTCTGATAATATGGCCAAAGTACCAGAGGATCTTCAGTTGACGCAATTGAAGACAAATGCTGTTCGATTTACAGTTCTTCCAGAATTTATTTGAGCTATGTACTTTTTAAAGCACAAATTATATACATCACCAGCACAACATATCTAAGGCATCTATCTTTTTGAATTATTTTTCTCTCAATGATAATGTTTCAGCATTATACAGAAAGATTGGGAAAATAAATATTCAAGGAAAATAAGGGAAAATAAATATAAGTTTTACTTCAGAAGACCTAGTAATATTTCTGTCTCTCCATATGTTCTTAAGCTTATGCATAGTTGACTATGTGATGGTGATTTTCCTTTTCATTTCTGTTTCACATCCACCATTATTGGATATCAAAAAGTCTAAATATATCTATATAAGAATATATATGTTCACAGCCTCACAATTATCAGTGTGTTATTTCCGTTCTATTGTTGTTTTGACAATCAACAATTACCATTTTTGTCTTATGTTAATCACAATTAATTTTGACTTCCATGTTGCTGCTGACTCTTTGTATTATATTATATTACACTTTCGTTGTATACAGTACGACCTGGCGGGCTTATTACCATGTGGCAATATCTTCCAACGAACCAGAAACACGTTCAAGAGGCCTTAAGTGAAAACCAGACTGGAATCCTTTTTAAAAAATCTGGGTTCCAACAAGAATCAAACCGGCAACCTTCGGGTTTGGAGACAAGTGTCTTACCAACTAGGCCATAGAGGTCATCATCTCACTCAGTGCAGTAAATATACTCTTTCCATTACGACAAGGAATCCTTCCGTATCGAAGGTAAAAAATTCACCGCCCACTTATGGATATCCCCCTATTCTAAATGCTCTAATACTATTCTCATTATATATTTGGTGTATATGTTGAACACAAGTGGAAAAAGAATGCATCCTAGGAAAAAAGTAGAAAAAGAATGCATCGTAGGAAAGAATGCATGCTCCAGCATTTGTGTGAAAAATGTTGGAGTGGGTTTTTTCAATCTTCATATCTACAGTATTATTTTCATACAGCTGAATCAGTAGATAGACAAGATGTCACATTTAAATAATCAAACTTTCTGATTTGTTGAAAAAGATTGTCAATTGGGAATGAAACCAGATTTAATGGTATGCAAAGAAAGTGTAAGAAAAATTATATTTTTATATTCAGTAAGTACAACTCTGTTTCATCAAATATCTTGCAATTTTAAGATTATGATATTTGTCATTAGAAATATTTTCTTCGATTATCGTTTAGTATTTAGTTCTTGATAGACCTTAATACATCACATGTATAGTCTATATTTGTATCTACTAAAAAGAATCGATATGGATTTGGATGAAGGGAGTCCTTTATTAGTCAGAGAAGAGAGATTGCACGCGAGTCGGCTAGATCGACAAGTAACTGATACATCAGCAGAACGGTAAGAATATACAACAATTCCACAATCATCTCCTGGATCCCTACTTGATAGCTACTTAGGAGTTGCCTTGTGGATAATCATAAGCAGTCTTGCATGAAAAAATCGGTGCAATCGTTTTTGTTAACACCAAAGCTATTTTTGTTCTTGAGTCTTTGGACAAGGGGCAGTCTGTTTCTGTCTGACACTTTTGATCACTTTTGTGAGAATTTGAGCTGAATTCAATACTATTAAATCAAAGGATAGTTCTACTGCGTTCGAAATGTTCTGTGAAAGTCTGGCAACTTGCTGGGCTGTTTGAACTCAAGGGCTTAACACATTGCCTGCTGAATAGTTTCTTTTAGAATCATAAAAAATTTGGCCAATATTTATGACTTAAAAAAAATGTTAGAAAGATGAGAGCAGGTATAATTAATTTTCACACACCTTAACAATCCTTTTTAGTACCGTTAGGTCACTCCGGCTTTACATATTTTTTAATCCACCCAAAATAATTTGGAATAGATTGGTGATGGACGTTCTGATTCCTAGCAAACATTTATATAAATGGCTATAGGCTACATATACACTTTGTTTTTTTTTTACAGAAATCAAGTACGCTGGCTTGGTTTCACAAAAGAAGAAGTTCTAGAAGCTTCTAAAGATCCATTTTGGAGAAGAATCCACATGACATTTTTTATAAGCTTTTGGTTTATCATGGCAGCTATGATGGGAGGATCCGCTTTTTCCATGGCAACCAATGAAAAATGCAACAAGACCAATACTGAAAATATAACAAACTACACCACGTTAAAAGACTTTAGTTCCAATAGATGATGAATGAGAATAATATTTTTATGTAGTAATTATTTTATGGCAGCGATTCCCAACGGGGACAATATCCTTTTTTTTATGGTGTGTTGAGAGGTATATTATTATTAGGGGGATTTCAAAGGGGTCATTGAAGTATTTATTAAATATTCCAGTAAGATAAAAACACACACACATATATCGAAACTAACAACAAAAATTTGTCAATGACATGTATCCGAGAAATATAAATTATTTTCTGGACCACATACTCGTATAATGTTGATGGACACAAAACTATGCAAATTGATACATTTAGGAGCCTTAGTTTACATCCTTACTTTAAAAATATTTAACTTTTACAAATTACCAAATGAAATATGTAAAAACACGACAGAATGCTTTACTATAGAAAAAATATTGGAATTCATTTGATAAACAAGGTAAAAAATATTGGAATTCATTTGATAAACAAGGTAAAAATCTATATATTTTTTCAGATTCTCTAAAAGTTATCTGAAATAAATCCATCAAAATTATGTTCTCGTATAAATCATATTTCATTTAGTATTCGGCATCTCCTTTTCCGTGTATCATTGGAAAATTTAAATATGTTATTAGTGTGGATGCCATGTAGGAATTAAAGGGAATGAAACAGTCGACTCTTCAGCTATGAAAGAAACACTGGACTACCCCTTGATCTTCAGACCTCTCAGTTTCTCTACATAATAAAGGGTTGTTTATTGGACTTTCCAGTTCACCGCTCCTCTTTCTTTACGTCGTCCTTTACTGACCATGCAGTGAAACTCTGGAATCAGTTACAAACCAATATAAGACTCGCTCCGTCCTTGGCATGCTTTAAGAAGCGACTGAAAAACCTCTTAATTTCTAGTCAGTAAAATAACGTGTTTCATTCCTGATTTTCCTTTCCTCTCCACCATCCCTTCCTTTCCTTTTGATTGATGATATCTCACTTTATATGAAAAATAATGTTCGGGTGATTGTCTGTCTTTGTGGGGTTCGTGGGCATGTGCTCACGTATATGTTTATGGATTTCGTGGGGATGGATAGTCATTTGAATTATTTATGCGACCACGTAACTTGCTTCATTTACTTTTGTCTGGTTGGTTGGAAGAGATTGCCGCCTGGCAATGAGCCCACCAGATTGTATTTGCAATAAAAGTGTTCAAATAAATAGATAAAGGTCAATGTAATGACTAATGGAGAATGGAGCTTCATAAAATCTCAGAAAGGGAAAAGTTATGCACAGATTACACTTTACACTTAAAAATAAATCTTTTGTTATAACCAATTAATTTACAGTGTGAAATTAACTCGTCCAGTGCTGAGAACACGCGTGGCGTGTCCATGTGAACATCGGCTTCATGCTCAGAACACGCGCGGTGTGTCCATGCCTAAATATTGTTAGTATATTACATCAGCATATGATATTCGTCATTATTTTGGAAGATTCCGTCGCTTCGGGCGTTTGCGCATGTGCAACGCATTGTAAAGTTGAGGTTACACACGCAGTTGTAAATAATATTTTTTCTAGTTCTTATTCCGTTTGTTTTCATTGTGAGACTTGATAATAAAAATAATTGGACTATTTCTCTAGCGCTGTTTTGTGAAAAGGTCACTCACTGCAAGGGATATTTTGTTTATGTGTTCTAGTTATTTTCAATTTTCAATGAGTGAATTGTGAGCAAAAATAAGTGCCTTTTGAAAAATATATTATAGTAATTGGTGTATACATAGTGATATTTAGTATCATATAAGTTTCTTTTTTAATTTTACGAAAAAAAATACCTTTAAAAATAATACGTTTACCTTGAAAAATGGATCGCCCATCGAGCTCTAAAAGACAAAAGATTGAGAATGATATGGATGATTCATTTAGTGACGTTAGTGATGAGGAATTCACCATCATCAAGGACGATTCTGAATTTGAGTCAGATACTGAAAATGGTGACAATATTCAAATTGAAACTGTTTCACAAACATCTAGAACACCAGATGTTAGCTCTACGCAATGGTCGAATATAAAAAAACAACCAGCCTCTATACCATTTTCAAAAATACCCGGGTTGAAAATTGAGATGTCAAGTAAAGAACCAATAGATTATTTTGATTTGATTTTCAATGAAGATTTGTACAATCTTGTGACAACCCAAACTAATTTGTATGCTGTTGAAGTATTGTCGAAATCAGAAGGTGATACAAGCAGAATCACGCGATGGAAAAATGTCACTAAAGACGAAATGAGGGTGTGGCTGGGTTTACTACTACACACCGGAACAATATGTTTGAACCGGTTGAGTGACTACTGGAATACGGACTACCTATTCAATTTACCGGCATTTTCACAATTCATGTCAAGAGATAGATTTTTACTCATCTTACGGGCACTTCATTTTAACAATAATGAAGATCTGTCGAGCTTGGCAAAAGTCAGGGCATTGATTGATTTTTTCAATGGAAGGATGGAAGTAATTTATGATCCACACAGACAACTATCGATAGATGAATCATTGGTTCTTTGGAGAGGCCGATTGATTTTTCGCCAATATATAAAAGGCAAAAAGGCCAAGTATGGTATAAAACTTTACATGTTAGGGGAATCAAGTGGATTGGCCGTAAAAATAATTGTATATGGTGGATCATCAGATGAAGAGTTAGGTGGCAAAGGCCACACTAATAAAGTCGTTCAGAAATTGCTCGAGGGGAAGACGGGAGCCGGATATTCAGTTTACATGGATAATTTCTATAATAGCGTTCCTCTTACAAAAAATTTATTGAACCAAAACACATATGTCACAGAAACACTACGAGCAAATAGAAAAGAAAACCCGATCGATGTTATAAATAAAAAACTAAAGAAAGGAGAAAGTGTGAGTCAGTACACAGAAAATGGTATATGTGTTACCAAATGGAAAGACCGCCGAGAAGCCTTTATGATTTCTTCTGAATTCGATGGGGACCTGTCTGATAGTAAAATCCGACATGGTCAAGTGGTCACCAAACCAAATATGGTAATAAATTACAACAATCATATGGGTGGTATAGACTATCATGACCAGATGTTAGCTTACTACCCATGCAAAAGGAAAACATTACGTTGGTACAAAAAGTTGGCCATTCATCTATTCCAGACGATGTTATTGAATTCTTGGCATTTATACAATGCAGACAATTCACAGAAAATGCCGTTGTATGATTTCAGGCTATTTATAATCAAAAAATTACTAGGTCCACCTCCATCATCAATTCCGAGACAAACAGTACAATCAAAAACCAAGATACATCTGCCGAAGTTTTGTGAAAAAGACACTGATAATAAAATTAAAAGACGCAGATGTAGGCAATGCTGGGATACAGCTAAGAAAAGAAATGCTTCATTATTCTTTTGTCCAGATTGCCCCACACAACCTGGTCTTTGTTTGGATCCTTGTTTCCAACTTTACCACAAATATTAAATTATTTAAAAAAAATTATTGTGTACACCTAATTAGTAAGTATATTTTTCTGTTCGTTTTTATAAAATATTGTTTTTTTTTTGTAATATAATGTTGTTCGAAAAATGTCATAAAAACCTCCATTCAATACCATTACGGTATGCGTCAAAATACCGACATCACTCTTATCACACAAAAAAGTCACTCAAGTACGTTTGATAAAAATAAAAAGACTGGGTATCTCATTTTGCGCCGAATTACCAATGGACAAAATAAAAATAACATAAAAATAAACACATTTGAAAAAGGACCAAAAAATATTTGCTTGAAAATTTTTAATTTATTTGAGAATATTTTTTACATGTGTAACCCCACCTTTACAGCATGTCCTTTGCTCTGATTGGTCGATCAAATTTTTGAACCGGTGTAAAAGGGGACGATGTATAAATGATATATATATAAACAAATTCTATATTTATGAATATATATTTTCTTAAATGTAAAATTTGTTTTACTTCCGTGAAAATATCACGGACTGCAACTATATTGTGCACTCATCGGCTCTCATGGAAATTGTCTCAGCAGTGAAAGAGTTAACAAAAAAAATCAATATTTTAATGTATTTATTTAAAAAGATGCTTCAAAAAATATGAAATAGATGATTTTTTATAAATATGTTTTACTTGCCTATTGCCACTAATCAAATAACAAGATTATATAACTTATGTAAATGCATTAGTCTTTGAAAAAAAAAATATGAAATGCTTTTATAAATTCAAATTTACGGTTACAGTGAAAGTCCGTTAATTCAAAATCAAGGTTACCAAATTACCCAAAAAAATTACGAATTACACAATCACTAAAAAAAATACAAGAATTCGCGTTGTACTTCCTGACGGCTGGGAACATCGATATTGATGTTGCTGGTTTTTATTTGATTACGCACTTAATTACAATATTATAATCTACGATTCAAAGTTTTTGACAAATTAATGTTCAGTTGTGACAATTAAAGGTAAAATAAAAAAAACTTTAAAAAAGTAATCATTTATATGAAAAAAATACTTCAAACCCCATATGATAATAATCTTGAAATATTTCAATATTGAATCTTTTGATATAAAAGCCTTGGGAATTGAATGGCTCACCAGTGCGTAATACAATGGTCATCCATCCGCCAGGGTGTACTACGTGGATCTGTGATTTGCGTGGTAAACTTCAAATGATTATAATTTACAAATAATTTTTGATGAAAAATTACGAATTTCGAAAATAAAACTTTTCCAATTGAGAGTAGAATTTATTATAAAATATCGATTTCAGGACCTAGAAAAGAATGAATTACGAACTATCCTTCTTGTAGTTAACGGACTTTTAATGTATAGTCATTCTAATATATTATTTTTTAATTTGAATAATGAATTAAGTTTGTGTGGAACCAAAAAAAGAATGCTGCTTGCTTGAAGTGAATAAATTTTATGTTTCAAATTTACTAATGTAGAATGATGTCCAATAACAAGTCAAACTTACATTTATGTTTAATAGTAATATTATAATGAGTGCTAAATACTGTATAAGTTTTAATAAAAACTTCATAGAAGTAGTTTAAATCAATAAGGCTAGATTCCTACTCGACCACGGTCATACTGCAATCTTTTTTGAGTGTACTTCACAATGATCAACAAATGGTAAATAAAGATGCAGGCAGGCAACTTAACAGTCTGACTTCATATGTCATAAAAAAAATTGCATGCAAGCTCTGACCACAAAACAGCTACAAAATAAATTACAGTAAAACTTTTGTGGGTTTTATTTGTACTAATTTATTACAAAATTTGTTCTACACGGTCCGTCCAATTGGAAAGATGACTGGTTTTATTTTCGTGTAACCACCAGTGCCATCTGTGGATGAATAAATGAGTTAACTAGCGACACATTTCGACTATCTTCTGTAAAAGTTTCAAAGCATTGACATCGCTGGTTCATTCGTAATGACGTAACAATTGACAGTACCTTCCGAGTCTCAGTCGGAAAAGGAACAATGGAGCTACGTGCCAACATTTAATTTTGTTTTAAATTGGGTAAAAGTGCCACAGAAACTTTTGAAATTATTCAAACTGTTTATTGTAGTGAAGCAATGAGCCGCAAGAACGTTTTTAAGTGGTATACAAGATTTCGTGATGGCAGAGAGCATTGAAGATGATCCACAGCCTGGACCATCATTGACAGTTCGAATTGAAGAAAATGTTCAAAAAGTGGCTAAAATTCTTCGAAATGATCATTGTGCATCTACTAGGCTCAATGACGAGCTCACAGGAATTCCTAAATCCACTGTCCATCTCATTTTAACGGAAAATTTGGGCAAACAAAAGGTCACACACTGATTGACGATCAAAAAGTTTGCACAGTGGAGCACTGCAGAGACATGAAAAGAGCGGCTGATATGGATCCAGATTTTATGTCAAGCATTGTAACAGGTGATGAAACATGGTGCTTTCAGTATGAGCCACTTACAAAACACCAGGGCTCGGAATGGAAGGGTCCACAATCTCCGAAACCGAAAAAAGTGCGCATGCAGAATCAAATCAAGACTCTGCTCACCGTTTTCTTTGATTCTGAAGGAATCATCCATAAGGAATTCACACCAGAGGTTAAATGGTAAATGACGGTGTACTTTGATCTTTTGAATAGTTTATGGGCCAGGATTCTTCGAATTCGACCCGAACACCGCGAACAAGGGGCATGGTCTTTGTTGCACGATAATGCACTGGCGCACATAGGCAAGATTGTACGCGATTTCTTGGCCAAAAAAGTATTGATCATCTGATTTGACTCCATGCGACTTCTGGCTATTCCCGAAACTGAAATTAGCAATGAAAGGAAAGTGTTTCGACTCGATTTCAGACATCCAGATGGCTTCGATCGTGATTTTGGAGGCAATTCTGAAGAATGAGTTTCAGGAGTGCTTCAGAAAATTTAACATCTTCCAATATTGTATTGACTCACAAGGAGTGGATTTTGAATAAAAGGTAATGTAAACTAAAAATAAACAATATTTCATTTCCCATCAGTCACCTTTCACATTGGACAGATAGTGTAAAACCTTCAATGAATGGTGTTATCTTCTAATTTATAAAGACGATTTCAAACAATAAAATAAATATTCAAAAAATGAAATAAATATCATAATCAAAATTTTAAAATATATGATCAAGTGAATCTGGTTCTGATCCAACTCAGTTAATTTCATATTTCATAACTCTTGTGACTAAAAAAAAATTACTTAAATTGAGACACTGGGCACCAACAAGTCAAAGTAGAGACTTAAGTGTAATATATTTTAATTTGTTAGTAATTTGCTCATGTTACTATAGATCAATGAATGTATTCTAAAAAAACTTAACTTTTATTTATGAGCCTCCAATTTGTTAAAATGACAAAAATATCTAATTTAATAATGTAACTTTCCATCATTATCAAATGAAAAATATCAAGCAATTTTTTAACATACTTAAAAATAATAACTTGTTTAACTTTTAGTCACTTTATTTAACTTATTGGTACTTAGCACTTCATTACAATTTAATGTACTCGTATATAATAAATAACTTGACAAACATTGGATTCGATATATGCAAGTAAGTTAATAAAAATAAGATTACTTTTTTTATGAATTACAAGAATCTTGTGTCAATAAATTGTGATTCATTTGATAAAAAAAATTATATAGGTATTTTTTTACCATTACTAACCAATTTTAGGTTAATATTTCTATTTATATGATCTGCTTCAAGCGGCCAATTAAGACCTTAAAAACAAATATCTATTTCAAATGAAACTCACTTTATTTCCTTCACACTTAACAGGTGTGAAGAGGGCTTTTTCAAAATCTCAAAAAATATATTGAAATAAAATTTTACACAATTACAATAATGTCAACATGAAACCTGTATCTATTTGGAAAGTTTTGAGAATTACAATTTCTAATAACCTGAAATGGAGCAAACACATCATTGATATTGTAAAAGCCAATACACACATCTACATTTTAAAGAAAACTATCGGTCGAATAACTCCGCAAAGGTTTACATAGGTTTAAAAGACCCATGTTAGACCTTTGCTTTAATTCAGATACCTAATAAAGCACCCTTATTTTATAAAGGATATTGAACTTTTTGAAAGGGTTTAAAGACGAGCAACAAATATTCCACGCTGTCTGACTAGCCTGACTTATGAAAACGACTGCATTTATTGCATTGCCTATCATGCAATAAAGATGAAATCGATTAAGTGTTATAAGATCTTGAGCAGTGATAAGGACCGCTCAGAACTTCGCTAGTATTTTTTTTAGCTAAAACACACATTTGAAAGGACATCAGTTCAGTTTGATCTCACCACCACCTACGATGTTTAAGGGACTAAATAAGTCTACATCCAGCGAGACGTTACATTGTGATGAAGAAGGAACTCCCCAAAAGGGCTCCTCTTCTAGTGATGACACACCTGAGTGAAATGTGAACAAGTTTATAAACACAAACCCAAAAGTATAGTTTTTTTCTTCCTTTAGTGTATTTTTTCTTTATAAACATATGACAGTTAAACTTGATATATACGAGGGCGGTCCGATAAGTACTTAACCTCACCGCCCGATGGCACACTATCGCAAGAGCAATTTTTTATTGCGTAGTACATTCTCGTTGACAGCTACTGTCAAAATTTCAGCCGAATCGAACGCATAGTTTTGTTTTGACCGCGTGTGGAAGCGAGCGTGTCCGCGGATTTGAGAAAAATGGAAAAGGAGCAATATCGGTCGGTGATTCGATTCTTGTTTTTGAAAGGGAAATCGCGCAGCGAAATCAAAGAGCGCTTGGATGCTGTGTACGGTGACTCTTCTTCTTCGATGGCGACCGTCAAAAATTGGTTTAACGAGTTTCAACGTGGTCGCACGTCGGTTTTTGATGAGCCACGCCCAGGTGCCCCGAAAACGGTTACCACGGAGGATAACGTGACAAAAATCCACAATCTCGTATTGGCAGACCGCCGATTAAAGGTGCGCGAGATAGTTGAGACAGTAGGCATCTCAAAAGACCGCATGGGTCATATCCTGCATGAAGCATTGGGCATGAGAAAGCTGTCGGCGCGATGGGTGCCGCGTTTGCTCACTCCGGACAACAAGCGCAACCGTGAGACCACTTCAGAGCAGTGTTTGACGATGTTTAAGCGCAATCCGAAGGAGTTTCTGCGTCGTTTCGTGACCGTCGACGAAACATGGATACACTGAAACCAAGGAACACACACACCCGAAACCAAGGAACAGTCGAAACAGTGGACTTCACCCGGCAAACGTGCTCTGAAGGCGAAGACTGTCCTATCGACGGGAAAGGTGATGGCCACCGTTTTCTGGGATTCAAAAGGTGTGATCTACATCGACTTCCTGGAGAAGGGCAAAACGGTCACAGAGCTCTACTATGCCGAATTATTGGGCCGATTCGACGCCAAATTGCAAAAAAAACGGCCCCATTTGGCGAAGAAAAAAGTGCTCTTCCGTCATGACAACGCACCGGCTCACACCTCCGCAGTCGCCACGACCAAATTGGTAGAATTAGGCTACGAACTGCTGCCCCATCCACCGTATTCTCCGGATTTGGCCCCGTGCGACTTCTTTTTGTTTCCAAATTTGAAAAAGTCACTCGCCGGGCAGAAATTTGAGTCGAATGAGGAGGTTATCGCCGCCACGGAGGCCTACTTTGTAGACCTCCAGAAAACGTATTTTTCAGACGGGTTAAAGAAGTTGGAGCATCGCTGGGTCAAGTGTATCGAACTCAAAGGAGATTATGTTGAGAAATAAATCGCCAATCTGTCTATAATGATAAAAATTATATTTATTTTATCTCAAACATAAAATTTTGAGTGTAGCAGTCAAGTTACTGGATATTTACAATCTACACTACCTCATGAATTTATATGTAAGAAAGAAAAAGCAAAGTTGGTCTTGTAAGCAAATGAAAAAAACATTAACTCCTTGAATACTCGTATATAGTGAACCTAAAAAGAGTGCTACACCTTTGGATGACAAGGCCTAAATAAGCATTATGTTTACTTGCAATTTTATTTATTATAATTTTTTCTTTACTTCATCTTCATATATCATATATAATATATACAGAGATAAAGAGCATTTAATTTTATTATCTCAAAGTTGACCTGTGCCAAATCTGACTTTAGGATATAAGTTCAATTTATAACAATATTTATATGGGAAATTATTTCTCATTTTCAGAGTTTCTGCTTTTTAATTGAAGATTAGTAAATGCAATAGCGGTATAAGAATTGACACAATTATCATGATAAATATAAAGTTGTATTAAATAAAATATAATTAATTTAACAGTTGTACTTCTGATGTTATCAGAGGATTATTTTTCAATTTATTTAGATGGAAATAAGGTGAGTAATTAAAAATGTGATATGTGGGAAATTCTCTCCCTATCCTCTGTCAGTTGACAGGCCAACCATAATTCACCCTTCTCATACATCAGACCAAGCAACATGAGGAAGAGTGACGCCATCATAAGCATTCACACAAAAAGATACCCAAAAGGTCTCTAGCCATCCCTCTGTCAAGAAGAAACGAACTTCAAGAACGGGTTGAAAATATTATAAGTAGAGAGATTTATTTAACAAATTAACCATTTTTGCTCTGAATTAGTTATGTACTGTTCTTGTGGTTGTACTATCATTAAATAATTACATAAAAAAATTCTTTATGTGTTAACTTCAATTAGGTTTGATTTTTAGCTTGTAACCCCCTTTCTCTGAATATTGGTCATCTGTCATGAGAAAATAAAACCCATTTGGGTATGACAATTTGGCAGTTTGACAAGGCCATCGAATGTTGAAAGAGTTGTCACTAGTTTAATAAAAGAGTATCCAAAGTGTTTAATTTGATTTTACTCATTAAAAATACATTTTTCACAGACTCAAAATTATAAATACAAGTCAGATCTAACATTTTCAGCAAAATATTACATGCACAGATAACAAAATGAAAGTTTAACAGCAATATTCAAATATGTAATAATGAATTTAAGGTAAATATTTGTAATTTGGCTAATATATTTGTAACATTATATACACAATCAATGAATACTGCAAGACTTAAAGTAGAATAAACACAAAATAAATATTGTTTATGAACTTAAAAGCAATAAATCCGCCAGATATATAATTAAGTATTAATAATAATGATAATTTTCTGATTTAAGTGATTTCACAAAAAGTGAATGACTCGAACAAAAAAACGTTTCGTCTACTTTATGAAACAATTTTTCAACTTGAAAAAATAAGCGATTTCACTTTGTTAAATCTGTGAAGAATTTCTTTACTATTTTGTGGAAAAAAATATACGTACCTATTTCTCGATTTATACAGATTCATCTTAACATAATTCAGAAAAGATCTTTTGAAAAGACAATCAATTTCTACACTATTTAAATTTAGTCTCGTAAATTATACACCTGGATGACTGCATTTGCTTTAATCAGTGTGCTCGACACTGGAGTTCAGGTCACCAGAGAAGCAAAATAGCAACACAATAAATGTTTAATAATTGTCAGTCAGAAAAAAAAAGCGGTCATCAATTTTTTGACTTTGCAGAACAATACCGCCGCGAATATCCATCGGAAGCTCGTGGAAGTTTATGGTATTGATGTGATGAGTCGACAACATGTCACAAAGTGGGTTAGGTTGTTCAGAGAAGGCCGTACTGATACTCACGACGAGGCAAGGCAATTTCTGACAAATTTGTGCAAAAAATTGAAAAATAAGTTCGAAATGACCGCAGTGTGACGCTTAATGACCTTCACGAAGAATTTTCTAATATTTCTCAAAGTCTCCTTGGTAATATTGTGTCAGAAAAAACTTGGTTACAAGAAGTTGTGTGCGAGATGGGTGCCCAGAATTCTCACACCGGAGCACCATCATTATCGCGTGACCGCCACGCGTGAATTTTTGGATCGTTTTGCACAGGAGGGAGAAACTTTTCTGAACTCAATCGTAACAGGGGATGAGACGTGGGTGTGTCACTACACCCCAACAATTTTCCAACGATCAGGAGGTCGAGGAAGCTGTGAAAAAGTGGCTGAAAGAGCTGGCGGCGGAAGTCTATGATACTAGCATACAAAAGCTGGTGCCCCGACTACAGAAATGTCCGATCTCGACGACGATTACGTTGAAAAATAGTTTAATATATTTTTTAAGTATCCTGTGAATTTCAATTAAATACAAGCATTTTTCGATCCTACATAAATGTTGTAGCCTTACTTTCTGGATGACCCTCGTATTATAAGTTGCTTCATTTATTTCCTGCCTGGAGTTAAGATTTGCCTTCAAAAATGTTTAGCAGTAATTTCTGCAACTTGCTATAAACATATCCAACCCTTAATCACACAGGCCTGTTATCAGCATGACTACATGGGTTTGAACATTATTAAAAAAATATACCAAATATATCTACATACATATGTGCTACAGTCTGCCAATTTGCAACGACATATTCTATGCACTTTTCGCATGTTGTCTGTCAATCACATTTTCATAAAACTATTGGGTTGATGCAAAAGTAATGATCGTTTTTTATGATCCCAGGTAAAAAAAATTCCAGGTAAGAAATGATGAATAGTATCTTCTTTTAAATGATTCCATTGTATAAAGGATGCTTTCCCTCTACTTTCTATTCAGTTTTGGCCTGGCCAGAGTACAGTGAAAAGCCCTTGTATTTTTTCAAAATGTCGGTCGATAAAGTGCATTTACGTCATTGTTTACTTTATGAATTCCGTAAAGACAATACCGCGAGTGTGGCAACCAAAAACATTTGCGACGTGTATGGAGCAGATGTCATCAAAGTTCGACAGGTACAAAGATGGTTTACAAAATTCCGATCTGAGGATTTTTCACTATTTGATAAACCACGTACCGGGCGGCCATTGAAGTCTGATGACAACAAGTTAAAAGTCATAATTGACACAAATCCACGTCTAACCACCAGGGAGATCGTGTCGATGATGGGAGTCAACCAAACAACCGTATTAAGACATTTGAAGCGTATGGGGATGGTTTCGCGGTACAACGTTTGGATACCTCATCAATTGTCGGCTGCCAATTTATTGGATCATGTTTCAACGTGCTTTGCTTTGAGTGCGAGACAAAAACATGAACCTTTTTTGCATCGTTTGGTAACAGGAGATGAGAAATGGGTCGTGTACAACAACGTGACAAGAAAAAGACATTGGGCTATACCTGGACAAGCCCCATTAACAACTTCGAAGGCCGAAATCCATCAAAAAAAGTAATGCTTTGTGTTTGGTGGAATTGTAAGGGTATTGTGTATTTTGAACTCTTGGAACGCAATCAGACAATTACAACAGAACGATATTGTCAGATATTATCCAAATTGAACATCGCCCTTCAAAAGGATAGACCAGAAATGGTAAACAGAAAAGGGGTAGTGTTTCATCCCGACAACGCGTGACCACATGTGGCTTTGATGACCCAATACAAGCTAAATGAGTTGAATTGGGATGTTATCAAGCATCCACCGTATTGTCCAGATCTTGCTCCTTCCGATTTTCATTTATTACGATCGCTGCAAAAAATTTTAAATGATAAAAAATTTGATACAATAGAGCAGGTAAAAACATCCCTTACTACATTTTTCGCATCAAAATCCACGGAATTTTACACTAATGGTATTAATAAGTTGATAGAAAGATGGGAGAAGGTTATAAGAACTGATGGAAATCATAAAATTGATTAAATAAATATTACAAATCTAAAAAAAAAATGTTTAATTGTATATGTAAAAAACGATCATTACTTTTGCATCAACCCAATATCTCTTAAAATTATCTGTTTTCTATCATCTTTCGCTTCTGCCATGTCTACCTACACTATCATACATGCTCTCCTATTTTTAAGAATTTCCATTCTTTCTTCTTTCATAATTTGATTCATTTGGTCATGTTATATTTTTTGAGGTCTTCCCAAACTTCATAATTAAATATTTCTACTTGGCTGAACCATCTTAATATTCCTTTCTTAATCTTTAGCTCTACATCTTTCAAACCGCATTATCTAATCTTCTCATTCCACATTCCATCATACATTGTTTTATCACACATATAACTCATCACTCACATTTCTCTTACTTTCATTGATATTTTTCCATGTCCAAACTTCGTTTCTTTACCCTAAAGTTCAATATACGAGGGTTGATTAAAAAAATAATGAGATTTTTTTAAATTTCATGGGCTGTTTGTTTTTTATTGAGCTCATCTTTTCTCCTCATATTGGCGACACTGTCTGTGATGTACATTTTAAATTTCAGCCATTTCAGGATGGGCAGTTTGTGTTTGACAGGCAAGCATTTACAACACATTTTGGAACGTTTGTGATTTTACCATTTTTTTTTTGTGGTTTTACACCGTTTACGTGATCAAGGTTCTCCTTACAGTGTTCTTCGATTCCGATGGCATAGTCCACTATGAATTCTTACCGCCAGGATGTACGGTCAATTAGGCGTATTATCTTGAAGTTTTATGCCATGCGTTACGTAAGGCAATCCGAAAAAAGCATTGCATGAGGCCATCCAAAGAAAACGATCAGAATTGTAACAAAGAACTCCTGAATTTTGCACCACGATAATGCACCAGCTTACAGCTTACACTTACATTTTTTTTTTGGCCAAAAGCAACACTGTAGTGATGCCCCAGCCACCACATATTCACCAGATATAGCCCCCTGCGACTTTTAACTCTTCCTAAGATGAAAAGGACATTGAAAAGACGTTTTGCGATCATAGAGGATATAAAGGTAAAATCGCTGTGTGAGCTAAAGGCTATCCCAAAAAATGGATTCCACAAATGTTTTGCAGATTGGAAAAAACGTTGGTCAAAGTGTATTTTATCCTATAGGGACTAATTGAAGAGGACAATATTAATATTGATGATTAAATAAGTACTTTTTGATAAAAATTTAATTTCTCGTTATTTTTTTATCAAACCTCGTAAGGTTACAATTGTTAACAGCCAGCCATGTATTTCAATGACTATGTTATATTATTTACTTGATAAAACTGTACTTATCACACCAATTCAGAAGTCAATATCCTATACTTTATTGCAATGACAGCATGATGTGGTGACTTTGGTCACCAAAAATAGGTAAAAATTAAATCTTACGTAATATTACTAACAATAGACTCATCGCCACCCGCTGTCCCAGCAAGCATGCTGACTTGGTAGAATGCAATACATTTTACGAACGGGTACATTTTTATGGATTTTCATTTTCAGGTCAGCCTATAAATATGCTCCCATTTAAATTAATGCCTAGCGAGGCCACTGGAATTGAACATGGTGAAAATTCTTATTGTGTACAAAGTTCATTTAATTTATCAAACAAAGTAAGAATTAAAAATTATTGATAAATATATATGTAATAAATAAAAGAAATGATTGTTATAAACTTTCAAAGGGTTCACTAAAAGAAAACAAGCTTTTTAAATCAGCGTTAATTTTGAGAATTGACCAAGTCAACATTTTGTAATTTAAGGCATCAGAAATGTATACTAGGAAATAATGTTTTATTAGATAAAATATCGCAGTCAAATATATTCAATTTCTATATTGATTAGTCAGTCTAGTATAGTAACATTTGCTATGGCAAAAATTGACATTCTTTAAATTAACTTGGTCAATTCTCACATGCCTATGAAACAAAAATATGTAGCATTTAACTTGGTACAATTCATGACAAATTTTTTGCTGTTTTACAACATTGTCCTATTCAATAAAAAAACTGCAGGTTTTACGTATTTTATGGCTGAATTATGGCAATTATCTTATTAATATAAATATACTTTAGATATGTATTTAAAAATGCAAATTAAATTTATGAAGTATAAAAAAATGCTTAAGAAAATATATCCATTTACAGTGAATGTACATAAAAAATTGGAATCTCAAATGATTCACACAATAAAAATTAAGATACAGTCACCCAGATTTTACATTTTACATTAAATCACAATATACATATGAAATACAAGTATTCCTCGTTATATGCTATTCCACTTAATACAATTTCGCTATTACACAATTTATATAAAATAAAAAAATATTCAAGACCACTTTGAATTTTGCTATAAACTAAGCAAATCATCTTAGCTCGCTACAAAGAACTTTATTGAGATGAGAGAAATACTGCCCATTAACTTACTCTTGACAACTTATTAAAAAAATATATTAAAATTGTCCACCTTATGATCCAGAGCCTTCAAGACAGCAGGAGAATTGTATTGTATTATATTTTCATTGTATACAGTACAACATAGCTTATTGTCATGTAGCAATCTTTTCCAACCAACTAGAAAGATGTTCAAGAGGCTTTAAGTGAAAACCAGACTGTAAACCTTTATTTTTTAAATCTGGGTTCCAGCGGGATTTAAACCCGCAACCTCCGGGTTGGGAGACAGACATCTTACCAACTAGGCCACAGAGATCATAGAATTACATCCCAAACTTAGTTGATTCATTACCCCATTGAAAATAATAAAATATGAAGGCCTTCTAATTTAAAATAAAAATAAAAAATTACTTCACCAATTTTACGTTATTTTTTTACATTTGGAACCAATTTTACATTAAATAATTCATTTTATGTATTATTTTAGCTATATGATGTTTTCAAGAACCAATTAATTGCATATAGCAAGGAATATCTGTATTTAGACCAGATAATAAAGTTCAATTTTATTATTGACGCGCATGCATAAAAAGGCTATGTAAACTCGCATTTATCACTGGCCAATGGATTATAGTATTTTTCTCACTCTTTGTGATTTGATCTAGTGGTAGAAAAATTTGTTTAATACCTTTATACACATATACCATATCACACATTATCTTTTCCGGTTCACTACGCTCAACTTTGGAACAATCTTCCTGGTTCAATCAAATGTGCTTCCCTGATAATGAGGTAAAACCTTGAAACCAGTAGGGTTATATCATTCCATAAAATGGAATAAACAGTGTTTGATAAAACAAATTACAATGTCTTTAAACCTCCACAATGTTAATGGCTTAACTATAAATAATATATGAATATCAATGTATAATATATTCTCAAGAAATATTGACATTAATCATTAATTTTGTAAGTTTTTGACACTTTCAAAAGTGTCGAATATTTTAAGATTTTTAGTAATAAAGGTGTTTCTGATTACTTTTCAACGCTGAAAAGAAAAAAAATCTGTTAAAATCAACTCAAAATAAATATAATTAAATTGCTCAACTCAAAATAAATATAATTAAATTTAAAAATAAATTATTGCAATATGCAACGAAAAAATCTCGACATTTTGAACAAGTCTTTTATTCCCCAATTTATGTTATCTCTCAATTTTATCAGTTATCATTTATGCCCCTGAAAAATGTATAATCTGAGTTACACTGTATTGTTAGATTACTATTTAGTAGGTTACACTTAAAAGATTGAAAATTTCACTAAACAATAAATTTTGTGGAAATGTACAAAAAAACATGGAAAAAAATAGAATTTGAGTTTTTCTGTAGCCTATGTTGGAGAATGCTTACTAGTTAAATCTATATATAAATAAAAGTCATAAATGCACACTTGAGTCATTCAGTTTCTTATTCTAGTATATACTTTTTTTAAACTATATTTTTTTTATTTTATTGAATATAAATGTGTATTGATACAATTATACAGGTCAATCATGCCACGTCACATTAAGAATACATATACTTATCCCTTTTAGGATAGTCAGAGAGGACAGATCTCCACGCCTTTCTATCTACCCATATGCTCTTTACATCATCCACAACAACACATCTTTTTTATTTCCCGTCAATTTGAATTTCTTCAACTATTTCTTACCATTGATTCCATTCATTCCAGATATATGTTTGTTTTGGAAGTGTTTCGCAACTCATTCTCTTAATATAACCTCACTTTTTCAAAGTTTCATAATTCTACTTATAACATCGATACAAATCCAAGTTATTTTTTATCCAATCATTCCTCACTCAATCACGGATCTTATACCAGATATTCCTCGAAAGCCACAGATTAAGAATAAATAATAAAAAAGATGAATAAAATATTTAGAATACAACATAACCCCAAAATTACGTTAAATATTTAGTACAAACCAGTTCTTAGAACTTTTTTCCGCAATTTAAGTAAAAATATTCACCGATTTGACATTTTACTTCCCTAGAAAAGCATAAATTGCATTTTTATTTACTTTTTTTTTTGTGTCGATTCTATGTAAAATGTAATTTATGGGTTTTGCTATATTTTAATTTTATGAGACATTTTAACAAAATTTCAGTTTTTTTTTAAATTATAATCAAGTGGTATGAAATGCAACAGTGCAAATGAAATATTTTCTAAATTTAATCATCGCTTTGATAGAATATTATTACTTTGTTTTTACTAAGCAGGGTGAATATTGGGATAAAAATTGAGTTAAAAAAATCGAAACTGAATGACAATTTAAATCTTATATTAATATTTTGAAAACAGAGTCAAGAAGACTGTAGAAAGCCACAACTGGTTTATTTTTTTCTCCAGCAAGATCTCGAAATACATCACAAATCTCCATTAAATATTTTTTTTGCCTCGGGTGTCTGAAAAAAAAAACTCAAAATAATAAGAACATACTTATATGCATATATATATAACACATCGATCAATAAGTTCCGGGACTAACCAACAGATGGCGCCTCTAATAACAAATCCATACCATTCTCAGTTAGTACCAGCCTTTAGAAGTTACG
Source organism: Odontocerum albicorne (assembly GCA_949825065.1). Lineage (NCBI taxonomy): Eukaryota > Metazoa > Arthropoda > Insecta > Trichoptera > Odontoceridae > Odontocerum > Odontocerum albicorne. Next base: position 16,724,220 of record OX463855.1, read on the forward strand.
TGTCAAACTTTCATGACATTCCGACATTGTGTCATTGAGTTACAGTGGTTTAAGTGACGCTACTTTTGCTATTTTCAAAACAATGGAAAAAACCTAATTTCCTGTGTTGATAAAACATTGCTTTTTAATGGGAAAAAATACCGTTCAAACTCAGCGAAGGCTTGAAAAAGTGTTATCCGGGCTCTGCTCCATCGAAAACAACCATTTGTCGGTGGTATGCTGATTTCAAATGCGGTCGTACAGACACAAATGATGCTGAACGCTCTGGTCGTCCAAATGAGAAAACATAAAAAAAAAAACTCAAAATCGTGATAGAAAATCGCAAAGTAAAGTTGCGTGAGATAGCTTACATCCTGAAGATATCATTTGGTAGTGTTTACACTATTTTGCAATAACATTTAGTCATGAAAATTTTTTTTTTAAATGGGTGCCGCGTTTGCTTACAATGGAACAGAAACAACAACACATCGATGATTCAGAGCGCTGTTTGGCACTGATTACGCGAAATAAACAGGAGTTTTTGCATCGGTATGTGACAATGGATGAAACTTGGATCCACCACTATACTCCGGAATCAAATCGGCAGCCAGCTGAGTGGAGAGCAGCCGGTGAAAGTCATCTGAAGCGACCAAAAACTCAACAGTCGGCCGGGAAGGTTATGGCCTCCGTATTTTGGGATGCGCGTGGTATAATATTCATCGATCACCTTGAAAAGGGAAAAACCATCAATAGCGAATATTACATAGTGTTATTGGAGCGTTTGAAGGCAGAAATTGCAAAAAAACGGCCCCATATGAAGAAGAAAAAAGTTCTCTTTCATCAGGACAATGTATCGTGTCACAAGTCGAAGGTAGCGATGGCCAAATTGCATGAGTTGAACTTCGAATTGCTTCCGCACCCACTGTATTCTCCAGATTTGGCCCCCAGCGACTATTGGCTGTTCGCAGACCTCAAAAAGATGCTCCAAGGAAAGAGATTTGGCTCCAATGAAGAAGTGATTGCCAAAACTAATGCCTATTTTGAAACCAAAGATAAATCGTTCTACACGGCTGGCATAGAAAAGTTAGGAAAGTGTTGGAATGAATGTATCGCTCTTGAAGGAGACTATGTTGATGAATAAAGAAGAATTTTGGCAAACAAATGTTGTTATAGTAGTTAGTCCCGGGACTTATTGATCGATGTGTTATATTTATTTATTGACAAAATAAATTAATCTTAAGTGTTCTTTATATATCAAAATAACAATTTTAAAAAACAAAAGATAACATAACATCTTTCATAAAAATCTTTTAAAATATGAAGCATAAACATACAATAAGATAAAAATATAATAAAGATAAATTCATTTAACAATACAAGACCCATAAAGTATACAGTATTTTGAGAATATTGTCTGGTGTAAGGATATAACTTTCACAAGCATAAGAGGTTAACATTTATAAAAAAATACAAAACAGAAAAATACCTTTCAATAATATTTCTCACAGCTTTATTATGAGCGTCCTGCTGAACATCCAGCTCTAAGTAAATAGCGAGACTCTTGAGAACAGTGCTGTCCACTGAGATGGCCAGAACTTCCACACGGTTCTTGGAGGTCAGCCTCTGCAGTGTGCTGGACATTTGTGAAATTATCTGAAAAATAATGTAACATTTCAATTCATGGATTGTAGTCATAAATATTGTCATATTAGTCAGATTCTAAAAAGTTTACATTTGCTCAAGTGTCGCGAATAGATTATCTCTATTCAAATTACTTAATGAGATGTCTCTTTTGAATCTGTGTCTGAGAGATGTTCCTTTACAAATTGGGCATACATTGTTAGTGATAACAAAATTACTATTTTGATTTCTATCTTTAAAATAGTCGCATATATCAGATTATGTCAAGCTTGAAAAATTAATGACATGATATGGCTTAATAATGATAAAATGACAATTTATATAGTGCTATGTAAAGAGCAGACTCTCCACTCCTCAAGGGCGCTCTAATTGGGGATTCAAACCCATTATTATATGAAACAATGGTTGTCATTAATGAATGATAAACCTAAAATTCAAATTAGATTTGCTAGTACAGATAGCCTTTCTGAAAATATAGATGACTTGCAAAGAATGGTAAAGAAAGTAAATTACTTAAGCCAGAGCTTCCCAACCGGTGTGCCGCAGCATACCAGTGTGACGTAATGCGAAAATGCTTGGGAAACAATCAATACGGACTTGAAATGACTGACTATCCATAAAGCATAACTGTTGATGGTGTCAAGAAGTCCTGCACCATGTTCTAATATATTAATTAACAGGGGACCAGAACATTTTATTAGATATAAAATGGGAGGAGGTAGGGTTGAGGAAAAAGTATAAAAACAGAACAGCAAGGTCATTTTTGCTACCTTACATTATTACAAAAGATCACTTTGTAAAATATATTTTGATGAGGTCTTGGAGATTGATTATATGTTAAAAAATGGATTACACATAGAACAAACATGTTCTATGTGTTAGTAATTGGCACATAGAACAAACATTCTTAAGAAACTAAACATTGGAACAGTCCACCATTATTGTTACATCCTTGATAAACTGAACATTATTTGGGTTTGTAAAGGACCCATAACACTGAAAATGTAGCCTTAGGAACAGAAGCTGTGAATTGAATCAAGGAATGCACTTATAGTGCAATGTATCAAGCTCTTTGCAAATCTTAGAGACAAGCATTAAATGAAAAATTGCAAAAATAGATAAATAAGTCAAAACACAGCCTTTAAACTGGCGAAATTCACTAGTACTCTTCAATATTAATATAATAAATTTGATGATTTGGAGTATATTCCATTCTAAATCTTCACTTACCAGAGGTTCATATCTCCTTCTAGCGCTGGAAGCCAATTTTTCAGGTGTAACAAAATTTACAGAAACTACAGGCGTACTAGTTGACGCTTGACGTTCAAAATCAGAAAAACTCCCTTTACCTGAAAGAATTGGAATATTTTAAATAAAATTAGAAAATAAAAAAGTTTCAAAGGCATGAAAAAACATTGAAATTCAAAAACTCACTATCAGTCTTTGAAACAGCCACTGAATTACTATTAACTCCACCCCACGTATTTGTGTCAGACGCATCATTCCAAGAATTAACTAATTTTTGCATAAATTCCACAATCTCATTGATAGGCACTTTGCGTTCTTGAAATCTGTAAATGAAGAAAAGTATGATTCAATAGACAATTTCAAAATTATTGACCAAAACTATCCTCATCTCTGGCTCTACAATCCAAAGAGAAACTTAGCTTCCTATCAACCATGAAAGCATGAGACACTCAAATTCTTTGCTCTATGATGAACTCTGCATGATGCTCTTAAAGATGTCCTTAAATATTCCACACAGATGACTAGCCAATCTTCATTCCTCTATATATTGCTGGAAGATCCAAAACTATACAACATAATAGATGTGTAGATGGTGAAATCGTGTTAGGATCTATAATTTATAGGTTTGAATCCCACGCTGAGTATGACCAATCTATGGATGACCAAAGCATTTTTCCAATTGAATTTTTGGAGACTAGTGTTCCTGTATCTTTTATTGATAAAAATAATTTAAGAATGAAAAAAATTGGAAATACAGGTAATTAGTGTGATTTTCGATTTAATGTGATTTATAAATTGGCCCCACATTTCGAGAAATGGTGAGAAATTCGATTTTATACGATTATCCTGGTGGAAGAGCACTTTTGCATGCCAATCTTGGACGTTATTATTATCGCAGTGCATGCATCGAAGAATTAAAAAAAAACCATTGCTTTGAATTTTTTTTAATTATTGATTCACATTAGTGTCTATGGTGACCTTAACTCTGAGATAAAAACATAACATCATGAAATATTCCTTTTAAGGGTAGGCAGAGAGTGCAGATTTCCACCTACATCCATACAACTTGTCGTACATGTTTCTCTCTTTTTGTTTCTAATACTTTTTTATTTTATTTTTGTTTCTAATACTCCCTTTGTTTCTAATACTTTGTTTTCTGTCAATTAAAATTTTTTCAACTATTTCCTCTCATTATTTCCTTAGTATCCATTAACATATATATTTCTTTTGTAAGTGAATCGCAACTCATTCTCTCAATGTGGCCAAACCATCTCAAGGTTCCTTTTTCAATTCCACTTATCCAATTATTCCTTAATCTTATACATTATAATATATATTATTCGCTAGGTACACATTTCTAATGCAACTATTTTGCTATCACTCTTTTTCAATTCCCAGGCTTCACTTTCATAAATCAAGGTGGACACTAGCAAACTGTCGATTAAAATTTAAAAATATGTTGCAATTTATTAACAGAAGTGTGATTTAACCTTATTTCCTACTACGAAATTGAGATATGCATGTATATTCTTTACTCTGCTTAAATAACTGACAATAATCTTTATAAAAAGATTATTTTACATGCGATCCTCGAGATGACATTTCACAATTACAAAACACTACGCCTTAATTTGCAAGTTGTTTTGAAGATATTTCATTTAAGCCTCCACGATAGTATCACTATCAAGAAGGAAGGAGGTTATTTGGTGTAATAAGGGAGGATTATTGGAGTTCAAAACCACGGATAGAAAAAAATTATTTATGAAGCGCATAAACAATATTCACAGTTATTTTTTAAATCATAAAAACTATTGGGAGTACAAATTAGTTCGGTCCGTTTCCAAAAGATGACTCTGGATGTTATGAATGGTTCATAGTGACAGCCGATTTTTGCGGTTTCAGAGAGGTTAGACATCTGCCAATAATATTCAGTTTATATCGCTTTGAGTTTCATGCAAAAACCTTGTTTTGTACAGTGTTGAAATTGTCGAATTTTGTGTTAACCAAGCATTATTTGCGGGAGGTTTTAATTTTCTGCTTTAATTGGAAGAAAAGTGCAGCTGAAGCCCATCGAATGCTTGTCGAAGTTTATGGTGACGCTGCTCCAACTCATAAATCATGTAGGGAATGGTTTCGACATTTCAAGGATGGAGATTTCAGCGTCGAAGACAAGCCTCGCTCTGGACAGCCAAAAAAATTCGAGGACAAAGAATTAGAGGCATTACTCGAAGAAGATCAGAGTGAAACGCAAGAGGAGCTTGCAGAATCATTGAGAGTGACTCAACAAGCCGTTTCCGTACGATTGAGAGCCATGGGAATGATTCAAAAACTGAACTGAAACCGAGAGACGTTGAAAGGCGATTTTTCACTTGCGAGCAGCTGATTCAAAGGCAACAAAGAAAAGGTTTTTTGGATCGGATTGTAACTGGAGATGAGAAGTGGATATTCTACGACAACCCCAAGAAGAAAAAATACTACACTAAGCGCGGTCAATCGTTGCCATCGACCTCAACATCAACAACAAAAGTTATTCTTCTTCCATGATAAAGTTATTCTTCTTCATGACAACGCTCGGCCTCGTGTCGCAAAAGTCGTAAAAAAATATTTGTAAACGCTCAAATGCGATGTTTTACCGCACCCGCCGTTTTCCCCGGACATTGCTCCTTCTGATTACTGGTTGTTCCGAAGGATGCAGCACGATTTGGCAGGTCGCCGGTTCACTTCTTTCGTAGAAACCGAAAATTGTTGAGTCATTTTTTCGAGATGAAAAAGTTTTTGTTGAAAAAGTTGAGTCATTTTTTCGAGATGGAATTCGAAAATTGCCCGAGAGATGGGAAAAAGTAGTAGCCAGCGATGGGCAATACTTAAATTGATCTGTTCATTCATTTTGTTTAGAAATAAATGCATTTTTGAACACAAAAAAACGGACCGAACTAATTTGTACACCCAATATATAGTCAAAATACTAGCTAATAAATTCAGTTTGTTATTGATAACTATTTAACAAAATAACACATCGAGTTTTTCACGTATGTATACAGTGACTTCAGTGTTCATGAATTGATAACGGAAAAAGTAAATATTTTGAATTACAGTAGTTTTCAAGTTGCGTTTTCAACACATGTTGTGGATCCAAAACTGTCAAAGTCAAGTTCAAAAGGAAAACAATTCACCTTTCTTTATCCCAACTTCTGACGAGCAGTATCCCTTGTTCTGAATCCTTCACAATAATGATGTGTGCTGCCGAAAGTTCTTTACACATCTCCAGAATCTCGTCAAAATCATTTGCCTCCAGCAGACTGGTTCTGATTCCGGCATTCCATAGCATGTTCATCACCTAAAATATAATAAGAGAAATACTATGATAAATAAAAATCATCGACACATTTTATATCCTCATCAACAATGTGGTTATGATAGGAAAATAGGTGAAAAGATAGCATAGAAAAAAATTACAAAATATCAATAATAATGAATCCACAACAAAGAGTTAAAAACAAGGACATTCTGTATACCTGAGCCTTTTCTTTGATAGTTTGCTTGGAGGAAGACATGGCACATACTACAACATCACCCTCAGGAGGTTTCAGGGCATCCTCATCATCTGCAGTGCCAACAGCCCCTTGGACTAGACGCTCCAGCGATATGGAAATCCCTGCTGCTGACTGGAATGATTCTTCATTTCGACCACCTAAACTGGCATGTTGAACTGTTTTCCTGCAAAAATACTTACTAAATTACTGAAATATGTCAACAAATTATAAAAAGGTTGCTTAAAAAAATTTTACAGTAGGTCAGACTAAGCAAATTGTCATCTTAATTTTTAGATTGGATTAACATGCTAATGCACTATACCAGTTGTAATCATGGGGAATATTAAGAGTTTGGAATTTTATAATGGAAACAAATCTGGATGATCTCCGCTGTGGGAATAAACATAAAAATTGGCAACTTTTTGTCAAAGATAAGTATTGCATATATACCATACCCCTACAGTTTAAAGTCACATCTATTTCAGTTTTGATGTGATTTTGATGCGGTTTTGATGTGATTTGACGTGATTCGGTTTTGATATGATTTAAATGACACAAGGCCCAATCTCATAATATTGGTAGTACTTTAATAATATTGGTAATACAGCCCCCCCCCACTATGTAGTGCCCCATCCACCTCGACCAACGGATGACGGGCACCACATAGCAGATACGGGGCACACACATGTCTATATATAAACTTTGTTGCATTAGTAGTAGTTTTTATTTTTTAATATATATGGACTAGTTTTTAAGACATAATTTTAGTACAATAATTAGAATATAAGTAGAATGTAACGGTAGAGTAATGTGCAGGAGTGCCAGTGAGGTTTGCAATCCACTATGTCGTGTATTCGGTCGAAGGAGGATGGAGTTAAGATAAAACAATTACTTAATACTTGTTAATTGTCACACCTACAAACATTCTAAGCCCATCACACCATGTCTCTTATAGGGTAGATAGAGAGGACCAATTGCAATACACAATCATATTCCCACACGTAAATTCTGTGATGAATAATTCTTCAAAATCTTCCATTCCGACTGTACTGTGTCTGATGTGCCATTGCTGCATATTACCAATTCTCATATTATTTGCTTTAGCCTGACGGCATCTTTAATTTTGCTGGTCTTCGTTGGAGATCCGTGATCTTCGATCCTCATTAAGAGATCTTTGTCCACCACTTATAGTTTATCGCTATAATTGTTGCTGTTTTTCTTTGCTTTGCAATTTACTTTTTTCTGTAGACAACCTCTAAAAAAACCTCTCCACAATTTAAAAAATCCTTACCCATCGCACCAGATAACATGTTCCTATTTTAATAATAACACCACCGTGTGAGGAGACAGATATGGTGGCTATATAAAAACGAAAATCAACCACCCAACACGAAAAAAAAGATATTCACAGCACAAATGAACACTATCCTGTCCCTTCGATAGGCACCCCCCGCCACTCAATGTAAAAAAGTACAAAACAAATATTAAGTTTAAAAAATAAATGACTTAATTTATTATTGCAAGTACCTACCTTCCAGTTACCGACTTGTTTTACCTTGATAGCAAAAACTGGAATACTCACATTACACAGTAGTATCTACATATATGTTTTGTTTAATTTTCTCTTCACACATTATAGTATGTTTTGTTTCATTTGCGGATTCACAGCATTAGGCATATTATATTATAGATAAATAAATTTGTTTTCATTTTCTTAATTTATGAGATATTAATAGTTATTTTCTAAAGAACATCCTATTGTGAGATACAACTTTGTGACTCAAAAAAGCCTTTGACATATGACAAAATAGTAAATATTGGCTGACACATTATACATAAAAATGGCATTAAGAAATTTTAGCCTCTAAGTGAGTGGAATTTTGTCAGTAAAATATGCACGGAAGGGTGAGAAGAAGCGGTGGGACAGTTAAGGATGTTATATAGAAGTGACAGTTACAATGTATGACAAGATACAGAATAAACTGATTAAGGATGAATGTAAACGTAAGGCTGATGTGTTAAATAAGACGAAGAAGAGCACTGAGATAGGTTCAGTACGTGAAATGAGCGAAAGACTTACAAAACAGAAATACAGGACAAATTTTAGTGGAAGGCCCATTAAAAGGAAGACCAAGGAAAATATGGTTAGATCAAATGAATAATTTGAAAGAAGGAAATGTAAAAATTAAGAGAAATCACAGACTGTATGAGGTGTGAAAAATCTGGTGCTATGTTCTCTCTATCTGCTCCAACAGGGAATTATAGGTATGTAAATCTTATAAGTTTTCTAATTTTCTCTGGATGTGACCAACCAACAAAATATTAGTAGATCAGCACTTCTCCAGAGATAATAGTTTGAGAAGCATTGGATTACTTGTAAACCACATTCTTACCTAAGTTCGGCAAGCATTCCATCATATCTCCCTCCTGCGGCGATGACATTGAGAGCTCCTTTTCTTCTTTTCTTTTTTAGCTCACACACAAACTGGCACATCATACCGGAGTATTGGTGGATGTTGTATACTAGACAAGGTGATATCACTATGGGACACTGCAAAACAATATTGAACAAATTACTTAAACTAATCATAGATTTATATTCATACGTGCATCACATTCTTTCACAAAAAGAACAGAGTACCAGCATTTTTAATCACGACATATGAGGGCGGTCCGATAAGTACTTAGCCTCACCGCCCGATGGCACCACTATCGCAAGAGCAATTTTTCAGCCGAATCGGATGCGTAGTTTTGTTTTGACCGCGTGTGGAAGCGAGCATGTCCGCGGATTTGAGAAAAATAGAAAAAGAGCAATATCGGTCGGTGATTCGATTCTTGTTTTTGAAAGGGAAATCGCGCAGCGAAATCAAAGAGCGCTTGGATGCTGTGTACAGTGACTCTTCTCCTTCGATGGTGACCGTCAAAAATTGGTTTAACGAGTTTCAACATGGTCGCACATCAGTTTTTGATGAGCCACGCCCAGGTGCCCCGAAAACGGCTACCACGGAAGATAACGTGACAAAAATCCACGATCTCGTATTGGCAGACCGCCGATTGAAGGTGCGCGAGATAGCTGAGACAGTATGCATCTCAAAAGACTGCGTGGGTCATATCCTGCATGAAGTATTGGGCATGAGAAAACTGTCGGCGCGATGGGTGCCGCGTTTGCTCACTTCGGACAACAAGCGCAACCGTGAGACTACTTCAGAGCAGTGTTTGACGATGTTTAAGCGCAATCCGAAGGAGTTTCTGCGTCGTTTCGTGACCGTTGACGAAACATGGATACACTGGTACACACCCGAGACCAAGGAACAGTCGAAACAGTGGACTTCACCCGGCGAACGTGCTCCGAAGAAGGCGAAGACTGTCCTATCGGCCGGAAAGGTGATGGCCACCGTTTTCTGGAATTCAAAAGGTGTGATCTACATCGACTTCCTGGAGAAGGGCAAAACGGTCACAGGGCTCTACTATGCCGAATTATTGGGCCGATTCAACGCCGAATTGCAGTAAAAACGGCCCCATTTGGCGAAGAAAAAAGTGCTCTTCCATCATGACAACGCACCGGCTCACACCTCCGCCGTCGCCACGGCCAAATTGGTAGAATTAGGCTACGAACTGCTGTCCCATCCACCGTATTCTCCGGATTTGGCCCCGTGCGACTTCTTTTTGTTTCCAAATTTGAAAAAGTCACTCGCCGGGCAGAAATTTGAGTCGAATGAGGAGGTTATCGCCGCCACGGAGGCCTACTTTGCAGACCACCAGAAAACGTATTTTTCAGACGGGTTAAAGAAGTTGGAGCATTGCTGGGTCAAATGTATCGAACTCAAAGGAGATTATGTTGAGAAATAAATCACCACTTTTCCAAAATATTTGTTATTCTTTTGTAGGCTAAGTACTTATCGGACCACCCTCGTATATCTTCCGCTCTCATAATATCCACGCATCTCACACAGTTCCTTCAGATTCTATGAATACCAACGTTTCCTCCATCGTAATTTCTTTCACTTAATCCAACAATACTTTCATTGATCTTTCTCTCGCAGGACTCACATTTGCACTGTATATTTGTTTTGTCAGCCTTTCATTACTAATTCTTTCTACATGCCCAAACCACGTGATCTTCTTCATCTACTTATTACATCGGTTCCTAGTTTACATTTGACCTTAATAACTTTATTCCATATTTTGTCACATATCATCATACCATATTTCTAGAGCATTCAATTGGCACCTTTCATTCTTTTTCCATGTCCACATTTCGTTCCTCTACAAGATGGTACAAATGTACTATTGTGACCATCATCTCTGCAGATTTTGATAATTTTTCAGTTAGAGTATATTTGTTTAAGTGCTCCATTGATTCTCTTTCTTATCACAACACAATATTGAATATGTCTCGTAACTTTTCCACCATCTGAAAGTATTATCAATATAATCAGTTAAGTTTTTCATTCACACAATAAGTAAATAAAATCGATCGCAATGCTTTTTTGTGTAATTGTTGATTTCTTACTGTATCTAATTTATAAATTTAACTTTATCAAATGTATGTATGGAAAAAACCAAAGTATCCGGGGTTTCGGGTATCCACTGGAGAATGTATCCCCCGCAGAAAAGAGGGGAATTACTGTACTAAGTAACAAAATATAGAGAAGAGTATGCTTGAACAAAGTTTTCTTCAGGGAAAAATACAAGTTCTTGACGGGAAACCATTTTAAAGGGAACTTAAGCAAGTTTCTCTGTTCTACATATTTAATTTGAAGTTCAACATATAAACAATTCTTTTCATGGATTTGATGTTTTAAGCGTACATTTCGTAATAAATAAATATTCCTCACCTTGACTCCCAAAGCCTCAGCATTCGATACAATTGTCTCCAAATCCTTAATACCCTCTCGAGCCAGAATATTAGCTTCGCCTTTTCTTTTGATGAACGGTTTCAACACGGATCCCAGTTTGTCTACAGGACACTCCAACTCCATTAGATTGAACAGAGTGACCATTGCATGGTCCGAGAGACACAGAGAAATAAGATGGGTCTGAACTTGGAATTTTGACAATTTTCCATCCTAAAATTATTTTACTATATCAATGAACCTTTATTTTAAATATATTCCAAAATCTTTAAAACACACTATGATTCTTCAATGAGATCTATTTTAATTCAAAATATTTAGATCATTGATAGTAGAGCAGGCTGCCCACGATTTGTCTGCAACGAGTATTGCAATTTTTTGGCCAAATAGTGCCTGTCAGAAGACAATTTGGAAAGACTAATCGCTCAACTGATCGCAACACTTTCAACCCCATCCTACTATCCCTAAAAGAGGAGCTAAAGAGAAAACTTGGTAATATTCAAAAGATTATCGGAACTTTTCAATGATGCGTTTGGTTGTTTTGATGGCTAGTTCTTGTGTGTATACGTCATCTGCTCACGCACACTTAAGACACACAAATACATAAAGTGATGTGTATTGTCGCAGGAACTATAAAACTTACATCCACATCTTGGCTTCCGATGCTCTCAAATATTCTATCCACCTCTTGATATAAGTCGTAAAGTTGTAAAAATGCTTGTAATTACGGAAATAAGAGAACCACCATTACTCTGTCTTATCTCTCTTCATCTGAAAAACCCTGGAACAAGTTGATAACAGGCCAACAAAAAAAGACAGGCATCTTGTGGACGAACCGATGATGAAGTTGCCAAATATTTCACTACCTCAGAAGTTGTGTATTCTGAATAGGATGAGATATGCAAGGAGCAGCACTGCATATGATAAACGCAAGTGAAACCTTAACGAGTCACCTTTCTATGAATGCAGAGATATTCAGATCATGAACCACATTGTAAACAGCTGCCTACTGTATGCGTTTCCTGGAAAAGCTGCGCAAGTTAACACCAGATGCTGACTTGACTGGAGAGGATAAATTGTGTGTGAGGGCTATATGCAGAAGTAGTCTAGACCATGGTGCAAACACATATAACACATCGTTCAATAAGTCTCGAGACTAACCAACAGATGGCGCCTCTAATAACAAATCCATACCATTCTCAGTTAGTACCAACCTTTAGAAGTTACGTGTCAAACTTTCATGACATTCCGACATAGTGTCATTGAGTTACCGGGGTTTTGGTGATGCTACTTTTGTTATTTTTAAAACAATGGAAAAAACCGGATTTCGTGTGTTGATAAAACATTGCTTTTTAATGGGAAAAAATACCAATCAAATTCAGTGATGGCTTGAAAAAGTGTTATCCGGGCTCTGCTCCGTCGAAAACAACCATTTGTCGGTGGTATGCTGATTTCAAACGCGGTCGTACAGACACAAATGATGCTGAACGCTCTGGTCGTCCAAATGAGGCTGTTACACCAGAAAACATAAAATAAACCCTCAAAATCGTGATGGAAAATCGCAAAGTAAAGTTGCGTGAGATAGCTGACATCCTGAAGATATCATTTGGTAGTGTTTACACTATTTTGCATGAACATTTGGTCATGAAAAAGCTTTTTTCGAAATGGGTGCCACGTTTGCTCACAATGGAATAGAAATAACAACGCATCGATGATTCAGAGCGCTGTTTGGCACTGTTTACGCGAAATAAACAGGAGTTTTTGCATCTGTATGTGACAATGGATGAAACTTGGATCCACCACTATACTCCGAAATCAAATTAACAGTCAGCTGAGTGGAGAGCAGCCGGTGAAAGTCGTACGAAGCGACCAAAAACTCAACAGTCGGCCGGGAAGGTTATGGCCTCCGTATTTTGAGATGCGCATGGTATAATATTCATCGATCACCTTGAAAAGGGAAAAACCATCAAAAGTGAATATTACATAGCGTTATTGGAGCGTTTGAAGGCAGAAATTGCAAAAAAAAGACCCCATATGAAGAAGAAAAAAATTCACTTTCATCAGGACAATGCACCGTGTCACAAGTCGATTGTAACGATGGCCAAATTGCATGAGTTGAACTTCGAATTGCTTCCACACTCACCGTATTCTCCAGATTTGGCCCCCAGCGACTATTGGATGTTCACAGACCTCAAAAAGATGCTCCAGGGAAAGAGATTTGGCTCCAATGAAGAAGTGATTGGCGAAACTAACGCCTATTTTGAAACCAAAGATAAATCGTTCTACACGGCTGGCATAGAAAAGTTAGGAAAGTGTTGGAATGAATGTATCGCTCTTGAAGGAGACTATGTTGATGAATAAAGAAGAATTTTGCCAAACAAATGTTGTTTTTGTAGTTAGTCCCGGGACTTATTGATCGATGTGATAGTCTTAATAAGATTACCATTCAAAATCCTACCATAACCTCAAAACATGTATTTTATATATTATTTATAGTTAAGGCATTAACATTGTGGAGGTTTAAAGACATTGTAATTTGTTTTATCAAACACTGTTAATTCCACTTTTTGTAACGGCATAACTCGACCAGTTTCAAGGCTTTCACCTCATCATCAGGGGAGCACAAACAAGTCTTGTTTGTGCTTCCCTGATGATGATATGAAAGCCTTAAAACCGGTAGGGTTATACCGTTACAATGACCATGTATTTTATTTTAAATGTAATGACCATGTATTTTATTTTAAAAAGTACATATAAAAAACTTACTCTTGTATCAGAGAATATTGTATATATATCATTATACTTTTCAGGTTCAATTCCACTGTTTAGCAAAACGGCTTTTAGTAAACTGGTATGATTGAGTCTGATTGTTAAATTTCTGGATTTCATTACGGGGAATTCGTTAGCGATTTCATACATTATAGAGAGCAATTCAGCTTCAGCGAATAAGTTACCTGAAACATACATTTCAACACAATAAGAGATCACATAAATTTAACTGTTATGTATTCTTATTTAATAGATAATCAACGTGCACTTAATTTGTGGAAAAATATATAATAAAATTAAGAATTTGATAACATAAAGATATAGCTGAGAACAAAAAGTCAGGAAAAATAACTTAGAAATCTTTAACACATAGCGGGCCGCTATATTTCGCGCCAAGCGTCATTCACTGGAGATTTGAAAAAAATAGGGGAACCAATTTCAATTTCTTTTTCCAAGAAACGAAACATTTCTAGGAATTACGCATAATACATACTGTCGGCCTTCGTGGCAGAGTGGCAAACAGCTTTGACCGGCACTCCGAAGGTCCCGGGTTCGATTTCCGGCGACGACAGTGTGAAAAACAAATTTTCACACTGTCTTTGGTCTGGTAGAATTCACATGACAATAAAATGGCGGTAGATTAGCTACCTATCACATGTCATGAGAATCAATAGCTAAGATACCACCAATGAGTAATCTACTATAAGGTGGCCGGCCACATGCTGCAATAGGAGCGGATGTGGAGAAAAAAATACATACAAAATGGTAAAAATCATACGAGAACACATTTTAATTTTTGAAGAAATTATTCGAAAAATCACTCACCTCATCCAACTTTTTCAAATGCCATCGCAGTTCATTCTAATTCACTTATCATAAATTTATTTACAAAAAAAGTCAATACACTATATCACTAAGTTTATACAAAGTCTACACACTATAAATGTACATATATGCGGTTAGTAGTTTTTTTTTTGAGTGATAATTTTTAAAACAATCACCTATATGTAATGGAACTTCGCAATTATGGCACATAAATGTAGTCACCTTGCGAATCTTATGTTTTGAGCAAACACGGCAAGGTCGTCTTGGTTGCATTTTATTACTGCCAATTGGAATCTTGACTGCTAATTGGAATCTTGACTGCATTATGCAGTCTAATATTCCCGGATAGTCGAGTCACTGGATCAATCCGAGGCGCCCGTGTGCTCGTAGAAGGGATAGTAGTATCTAAAGGTTCATCATTATCATCTAAAGGAGAACTATCTAACCATGCTTCCGCTGTATTCAACAGAGAATCATTAAATTTCATTTTGCTGCTCGGATTTAAATGTTGAAATACCCGGAAAGCATTAAACAAAGCACAATTGATAAGGTAAAAAAATACTCTTTTTGGCCACTTTTTTGTTTTGTGGACTAACGGATAATACGAAAGATACTGATCCGCTAGATCTACCCCGCCCCGCTCATGTAATTGTTGTAATCGACAATACATCTAGGCTTTCGGACCGGCAGATTTGTTTTCCAATCTGTTTTACCCGTCTCCACCATTTCCGAATTGTGTATTATCGATATCATCCGCACATCCCTCTTTTTATTTGTTTTCCATACTTGCACAAGTACTTCTCCTTTTCTCTGGTGCGAGGTTTCCAAAATTTTTAAACGTAAATTTTTTATAGCTTCTGGGACACCTCGATTTTTCCGAATTGTTCCTGGTTTTCCTAAGAAACAAATTTTCCGCTAGACTTACACTATTATAAAAGTTATCCGCATATATGTGATGCCATTTATCCAAATAGTTTTCGCAAACGTTCGTAATTGTTGTCGCCAAGTTTGTTCCAGACCCAGTATACAATTTGAAATTACATATATATCCGGTTTTGGATTCGCACAACATCCGATTCAAAATACCGTATTTCACAATTTTCATCGGATTATATACCCGAAAACGTAACTTCCCCCTCCAGGGTATCATCCCTTCATCCAACGAAAGATTTTGTTGTGGTTTGTAGACTTCATTAAATTTTTTTAAGAAGTAATCAACGACTTCTTGTATTTTTATTAGTCTATTTGAACCTTCCGGCACATTATCATTGTCTGAGAAATGTAAAAAAGATAATATTTTTTTGAACCGATTCCTGCTCATTGTTTCCCCAAAAATTTTTGTCTCAATCAAACGATTAGTGGACCAATAAGCATTGATGCTCCATTTCCTCACAAGGCCCATGAGTATAATTAGAGCGAAGAATTCTTTTAGCTCTTTCACTGTAATTTTGTCCATTTTGCCGTATGATCGATGTTTTTATATTTATGAAAATTTCTCTGGCGATATTTATTTGTTTCGTCTGCAATTTTCATGAATAAATCATCTCCAATATACAGCGACGCTACTTCACTCACATTTTCACAATTTTGGGGAAAAATTTTAACACCCGGACTCCCCTCAAAGTCATTATTTGTTCTGGGTGGATCGTAATCGCTCCAATCTATCAACAAATCCTCTTCATCGGCAGACTCTTCTTCGGATGAAGGAAGACGCATTACCCGTGGTCGGTTAGTCCTCACAGAGGAATCAGTGTCTACATTTTCATCACTTTCATTGTCCAAATCACTCGGAACATCAGATAAATCATCTTCAAAATTTTCCTCTGCGAATGTATCCTCTACTTTCTTATCCATATTTGTTGAGTAATAAAAAAGAGAAAGAATAAACCAGCTAGGAATAAATTTTCCAATAAATAAACCAATTGTTCACAATAACATAAAATTTCACACAGAAAACACAAAAAAAAAACAGTTTTTTTACGCGATAAAAACAAATATTGAATCACCTATGAAAAATAGAGTTATTCAACGTTACGTCACAAACGATAATTTGTGATGAACTAAATCGATACATTTATAAAAGCATCGTATCTTGAAGTAAAATAAATGAATGGTTGAAGTAAAATAGGCACTAAGTACCAAAATAAAATTTTTTTTAAAGCAGTTTCGTTCTATATGACATATAGAACGAAACTGCATACTTATTTTTTTTTGTTTTTTTTTTGGTACTTTGTGCCCATTTTACTTCATTCAAAATTTGCCATTCGAGTAAAATATTTCGTTATTTTGAGGGGCATCTATTGAAAAAACGAAATATGTTTTTTATAATTTCAAAACTTTAACAATATTTTGAATATACAAAGCACCATCTTTCGATGAAATCAGAAAGAAATATTGCTTGCGCATATATAAATTTTCAAGTCAAAAGTTCATACTACTGAACACACGTTTTCGTGTCAACGGACGTACATAAGTGCGGCGCGAAACACACGTTTCCGTGCGAGCGGACCGCTGTGTGTTAAGAAGCTTCTATAGATTTTGATAGAGCCTACAGTGAAACAGATGTTCCCTTTACATACTTTGGTCACTATAAAAATGAATTGACAAAATACCAGTAAAAGCAAAAAGATATATATTAACCTGGTGTAGGTGTGACAATGTCAAAAGAGCATTCATAGAGCTCTCTGGGATGAAAACCAAATATTTTTTTCTCCCTGTAAACTTTTTCTATGGAATATCTTTTTAACAATGTTATTCCATTCCACACAACATAGCGAGCAAATGGTACCCTAAAAAAGAAATTCATTATTATACACATTTCAGAAAGAATTGTAGTGACAACTTCTCACACTGACACACAATCATGCATTCACTCATCCAGGCATCTTCATGTGTTATGTCTACTAGAAGTAATGCTTTATTCCATACAATGTATATTTATGACAGACTGACCTTAAAAAGGATATTTTTTTTTATGGATTTCACCAGTAAACTGTTTACTGGTGAAATCCATAAAAAAATGAGGATATCCTTTTTAAGGTCAGCGTCGACCATGGATGAAATAAATATTAATGCATGCTCTATGAAAATGTACACATTCCAGATATCCTTCATTTTACACAATTAACACGTTCCGTGCCGCAGTACATTTTGAGAAAATAAGTACGTGCGCCACTAAACAAATTATAGTTTATATTATGTATACATATATAGGCTTCATAAATAATGATTTATTTAAAAAAATAAACTGATTTTAGGTGATATTGTGAGCGTAGGTCACCAGTGACCTACGCGGCGTCGTACGGTAATACATGTACATACAACATAAACTTTTGTAGTCGAAACAAATTGTAGCATGCCTAATTTATTACTTATTATATTTTTTATTTATTTATGTAATATGCTTTAGTGTTACGCCATAACATAATAATCTCTTATGATTATTGAGACAATAGCTCCAAAAAAAGGGTCACAATGTTGCATAGACAATGCACCCTCATAAATTTCCAGAGTGAGACAAATGGATGGTCCCATTCATTATGTTATCCCTGGAATCTCTTCTATACCCCCTAGCCTAATTGTAGAGGCTAGTTTATCCTTGAAAAAAATAAACCGTTATATTATTTTTCATACACCTGGAGGTTTATTAAAAATAATTGCATTTTCAACAAAATTTTGGAAGTTTTTATGTGCATTATATTCAGAGGCACCGTATAGGTCACATTCAATGTTAAAATTCGTAGTAAATGTGACCGCTGGCGCACTGGGACTGTTTATAAAAAAAAAACATGTAGGTCACCGGTGACCTATGTGGCGCCCTGGTCAAAAACATGGTAGGTCACCGGTGACCTACGCGGCGCGAAACGTGTTAATAGCAGAAATGGAAAAATACGTAAAATGATTTGATTGGGGTGCAATTAATTACAAATGGAAAAAAATCTTAAAAATGATAAAAAAAAAACAATTATTATTTGTATTTTCAATTAAACAACCTACATAGCTTATTTCATTTCACCGGGTAAAATCAAACAGGCTTTTAATATTTTTTTTTCCTTCATTTTATTCAAATCTGTTATAGCAAAAACGCATCAAGTGAGATTGTGTATAATGAGGGGCACCTGTATTTGGAAAATTGCATGTAATTTTTTAATCATTCTATTATTCATTAGATTGGTGATACATTTACAAAAATCTTTATGGCTCTAAGATATAAATTTTCCTTAGTGCACGCATCTCCACAGCATTAATCTTACTTTTATCTTTCTTCTGCTAAGTATAAGTTTTACTTTCATAAGTCAAGGTGGAAGGACACCAATACACCATTATGTATTGTCCTTTTTGCTACTTTAGACATAGTGCGATTTTTGTATATTACATTAAGTGCTCCGTTTACCTTTTTCCCTGTAACTATCCGTTCTTTCAATATCCCTTTCAATTTGCCCATAACACATTAACAAACTGCTCATACGTGTATAACAGAACCAACCTACTCTAGTTTCTCTAAATTAACCCACACAACGCAGACACTTTTTACCACACCTCTGTCTACAATATAACCATAACTTTTGATTTCTCTATATTCATTTTAAAATCTTTTACCTCGTATCTCTCATACAGCTGACTTTTCTCACTTCTTAGATAGCCTTCATTTTTAACAATCATAACAACGTCATCATCATTCAGAAGTCCACATACATTTATTTCACTCAATCTTACACCTTTTCCGTTATCTTTTAAACTGTGTAAACATGAATCTATATATAAATTAAACAACATCACAAATTTGTAATTCATTAAAAATACATTCACAAAGGTTTATAAACTATAATCATTTCAGTTTCAAATTCCAATGGTGTCAGATTGAAAGGATAGATCATTCCAATGTTTTTATATGACAGCGCTTGCATTTAAATTTTAAAATGGTGTCAAGTTAAATTTTGAGGTTGTTTTTACCATTGGCTGATTGTTACGAAGTTTGAACAAGCAAGCTCGCAGTATGATTGCAGTCAAGTGAGAATTAAGTCTTAAGTCTGCTATTTCTACTAGTCATATATGTAAGACTAAAACCTTATTGAACAGTTTTCTAATATAAGATGAAGATAAAAAATTTACCTTAGATCATGTGGTATATGAACTACACCACCGCTGTGCGTCATCAGCTTGACACTGGACTCCACAGGATCGTAAAAGCGGCACCTTGGTAAAAGCAACGGAGGGGACAGCTCTACTCCTCCATGCAACTTGAACACCTTTATAACCTAGAAAAAATACTTGGACATTTATTATTAAATTGATGAATTACAGGCACACCCTAGAGAAATCGCCTATGGTGTAAGATAGGGCCACTGCTTACTGCCACCAATGTTATTTAAATTATACTCAGAACAAGTATTCAATTAGGACTGCGATAAATTTGTACATATTGTAGGAAAAATAATCAATAATATTTATTATACTGATGGCACTGTTTGCAGAAAATGCAAAAGCAATGTTTGTTATAGTAATCAACCGACCCTAAATACCACCCATTATAAGTAATAATGAAAGGCAAAATAGGATTTAAGCTTTAGTTCGAAGAAATAATTTATCTTGGTTTTGGAACATCGGGAACAGGACAGGGTTAAGAGTTAAGGTGTTCAGGATAGCAAGAGACGTTTCAGTTTACTGAAATGGTCGAGGCATTTTGTAGCTCATGATAAACTCGTAAATTTAAAAATAGGTATGGCTCTTTGAGAAGAGTACAAAATGTGTTTTGTTATTTATTTAATAACAAAAATATATTTACATCTACAGGCATTCAAAGCATGGGTGAATTTTAAAGACGAATTGCCTCTGCTAACATTTCAACATTTTTCAAAAAAGGCACAAAAAAATATCTTACCATGTCTTTCACAGCCGATGTCAAGAGAAGAGGTTGTCTGTTGTGCGACGCAGAAGTTTTGAGTAAGTTCATATCATATGTGATGTCTTCTGCAGGAGTGAGTTCCTTTATAAAGAAATATATAGTTGGTTATACTCATTTGCTATTTTTTTTATTTTTACTGAGAACATACTACTAAATAGCAGAATAATTCAACTAACTCTAATCTTTAATTGTTAAGTCAAATTTCACTTTTCCTTTTATCTCTTTCAATTACCGTGAGTTAGAAGTTTGCAATATTCATTCTCAGGTCTTTTTCTTCACATTTTAAGGTCAATTTATTTATCATATGCTGCAATTCATTTCCATTCTTTGCTAACATAACCAAGTAATTACCATACAATAATCCATATATATTCCCATTCAACATATGTATATTAAGTAAAATAAATTCATCAATGAGAAAAGTATTTATTTTTTTAGAGTGAGAATATACCTGTTGAAAGCAGGCACTGATGAGGTGTTTATAGGCTTTAGAATGTGTATCCATGAGGGCATGCCGCAGCACTTCTCTTAGCTCATATTGCTCTAGAGCTCCGGGCAGCTGGTCCCACTGCAAAAGCTCAACACAGGTGGGTCTGACACTTACATCATGATTGAGTAGCCAACTACGAGAAAGCACAAAACTTTTGTATTAACTAAATGTGCCTGATAAAAGTTTTCAGCTTTAACTTTGTGAACTCCATATTAGAATACTAAACTAGATACAGTAAAAGTCTATTAAACTAACATCTTTGCACATATAAGGAAAATGAAATGACTCCTTCCTTCCAGGGCAGCTCAAGCTCTATGGATGGCCTTGTTGTCTCAGTCCTTCTGTGCTGGATCAGCAGGGAGACCAGTACAACTTAATCATACACAGCTGGTACAACAAAAATGGATTGTTCAAATAGGATTAAATTGTCATCTGGAGATAAAACAACCTTCCATTCGAACTCCGAGGGAGGGTGCCTATTTGAGGGAATCATCACAAGACTTAAACTGCAAAAAATACAGCAAGTCCTTGGAACATACACACTCTAACTGAAGAAGAATGGCCTTTATTGACAAGAGAACTTCAGTGCGTGAATGCAGACATTGCTCTGGAAGGGATACCCCACAAATACAACAAACTGCATGGTGTAGGACTCACCACACAAAACAAACTAGCTAAAAAACTTGACCAGATCCCAGCGACGGCGAGTATCCCAGCGACTGAGCTCACAAACATATAAAATTAATGTCAAAATCAGAAACTCCTCACAATACAGTGGAAATAAAAGTCTGTGGACATGGAAATAAAAGTCTTATTACAACCTCAAATATACCTATTAGTAAAATAAAATTTAATCATTCTCATATTCACTATCCTGATTGATCATGAAAGCAAGTTTAAAGAAACTAATAACTGAATCAAACTATTCATATGTAACATATTGATCATGAAAGCAAGTTTAAAGAAACTAATAACTGAATCAAACTATTCATATGTAACATATTGATCATGAAAGCAAGTTTAAAGAAACTAATAACTGAATCAAACTATTCATATGTAACATATTGATCACGAAAGCAAGTTTAAAGAAACTAATAACTGAATCAAACTATTCATATGTAACATATTGATCATGAAAGCAAGTTTAAAGAAACTGATAACTGAATCAAACTATTCATATGTAACATATGTATGCTATCGAATAATACTGTGATAAAGGGGTATTATATAGGTTGACAAAGTCCATAATTATGACATCTTGAAAGACAGAAATATTATCCATCATCCATAGAAGAAAATAAATTAAGTTTTAACACATAATGCGAGGAAAAAAATATAAGATCCTTCAACTGATATCGCAGGTGAACATTCAGAGCAGAAAACGTGCGGGAAGAAGACACATTTCCTGGTTGAAGAACTTACGGGAGTGGTATCACTGTTGTACCAAATCTTTGATCTGCTACCTGAAAGATCAAGATATATGATGGCAAACCTCAGAAGAGAGGAGCTTGCAAGAAGAAAATTAGAAATTTTATTTTGAATAAAAAAAATTAAGTCAAATTAACTTACCGAACTAAGTGAATCTGCTTTACAGTATCTGGAGTATTAAAATTTTCAGGAAAACTAATCTCTTTTGTCCGTAAGTTACCTAAAATTTTTACTCTTTCCATTCCAGTTTTGAGCGGAAAATATGACATTTCAAACAATATTATACCCAAAGAGTAAATATCAACTTTTTGATTATAAATAGCTTTGTTTCCAGTTGTTGTAAGTTCAGGGGCAACATATAAGGCGGTTCCAACCTAAAAGAGAAATGTTTATTATTTAAAAATATTAAACAGGACAACATACCGAATATTAAAAAACCACAATTAGCTTTTCATATTCATAATTCCTCTCTTCAAAGATTGGCTGTTTGAGGCAGCAGCTCATAAGAGGCACTTTTTGCTTTTACCTATTTCTTGACTTATTGAACCTGTTTCAGCATCAAGCTTGAGTCTTTCCTGAGATGACTCATAACTATCTTTACATCTTATCAGAGATCTTCTGAAAAGACAGTAGACAGTAGCCAGTAGATTTCCAGTGCATCGCAATGTGTAGTATTCAAGTATTTATTTTTTCCAAGTGTGAATTGCGTTATTTTTTTTTACCTTACCCTCCTAGCAATGTCTTGTACTTCACATACGAGGCGTATCCAGAAAGTAAGTGTACTGAGGCTCTCACGACCGGATGGATTTTATTTTCGACATGTTGGCTACACTTCCGTGTAGCCTGACCCTTCCCCTCCGCAACGAGACCGGTTCGAGGTCAGTACGTTGAGAAGTGTCGACGCGACAACACGTTTCGTGAAAAATGTCAAACCAATCTCCCGCCAAGTGCGAAATTTTGTAAAAAGGCAAGAGTTTTTGAGGCGCTGCAAATCCATGGAGATGAATTTCTTCGCTCCATCGTTACTGGAGATGAAACTTGGGTTGCACACTACACGCCTGAAACCAAAAGGCAGTCTCAACAGTGGCGTCACACCTCTTCACCCTCCGCCAAAAAGTTCAAAACCACAATTTCAGCCAAGAAAATCATGGCATCCGTGTTTTGGGACTGTCAAGGCATAATTTTAATTGAATATATGCCTTAAGGGGAGACCATCAACTCTGCAAGATACTGTGAGACCCTAAAAAAATTGCAGAGGACGATTCAGAACAAGAGGAGAGGCATGCTGACAAAGGGAGTCTGCCTACTGCACGACAATGCAAGACCACACACGGCCAACGCCACGAAGGAACTGCTCGCCTCGTTTAAATGGGATGTCCTGAACCATCCCACGCATTCCCCTGACCTAGCACCTTCAGATTACTATCTCTTTAACTCCCTGAAGCTGCATATGGGTGGAAAAAGGTTTTCAACCGACGAGGAGGTAAAGGAGGTGGAGAAGTGGACGGAGGGGTTGGCGGGAAACTACTTCGAGGAAGGCATCAAAAAGTTGATACCCCGCTTCACCACCTGCATTGAGAGGATTGGCGACTATGTCGAAAAATAGCTTACATATGTACTACGGTAACCACGTAATTTTTTTGTTTAAATAAAAAAAATTGTAACCTACAAAAATTCAGTACACTTAGTTTCTGGATATGCCTCGTATTTACCAAATGTGAGTTTTTTTATTGTTTCTAAATGATTTTCTTATGATAGCCCATAAGAATGTTCAACTATGGTTTGCGTAGTGTACTTTTGATTTTTGTTGTCTACACTAATCTTAATTCCATGCCTTAATGGCACTTATTTTATTTTACCTAATTATTAACAATAAATAACTTTTTTATTCCACTAACATTAAACTCAGCTACACATGTTTCTACCTTCTATCATTCCGCATGAAGAGAGTCTCGGGATAGGAGGTAGAAACACATATAGCGGAAAATATTTTAACAAGTAGAATATCAAAGGAATTTATTGTTGAATAATCTAATATGGAGTTACACAAAAAAGAGTGGAAACCTTGGATATATTCTTGTTTTGTTGTCTGTTTTCAGGCACATATTTATTTATCCATAACCATAATCTATTTTAGAGATTCTGAGAGAGCCCCAATCAAGTTTACATGGCCCCTAATTATGGTGCCTAAACAAACTACATTGTTTCAAGAAAGCGAGTCTGCTTTTAACTAATTTCTAGAGAATATTAAAACTTTTGTTTTATTTACAGATAAAGTCATATTGTATCTTTGTGCTACAAAATAAAATAAATTACT
Organism: Odontocerum albicorne; assembly: GCA_949825065.1. Classification (NCBI taxonomy): domain Eukaryota; kingdom Metazoa; phylum Arthropoda; class Insecta; order Trichoptera; family Odontoceridae; genus Odontocerum; species Odontocerum albicorne. The sequence goes on from OX463855.1 coordinate 16,749,211, forward strand.
TCTAAACCATCTACAGTTTCTGTTACACGTATAGTGTCATGTATGCATCACATGATATTTATGACCTTATAATTTATTATGGCTTTCATTGTGACTTCTTCAATAAATTAGTTCATGATTAAGTTGAAGAGGAAAGGAAAACTATCACCTTGATGTATGTCTATAGCGGTGATAATAGGTCTTGGTTGAGTTTCACAATACATCAATCAGGTTGTCTTAGTCTTTGCATATTCTTAAATAAATTTGCAAGATGCACTCTTCAAAAAATAAATATATTTTAGTATTCTGCAATGTTAGACGTGTCGATCTACTTGTCTTTCACCTTCTTTGGTCTTTGCAGCACTTTTTAAACAATAAACTATGTTTGATAAAAGAAACCATTAAAAACAACATACAAACAATTTTTGCTACAAAAGATAGTAAATTCTTCGAATCTGGGATCAAAAAAGTAGTTGACAGGTGAAGAATGGTTATAGAAAATTATAGTATTACACATATTATTATTTTAACCATCTAAATTTGCAGGCAAAATATACTTATGGAACACCTAATATTAAACAAATAATAAAAATGTAGACTTACATGGCCAGTTAAAGATCCATCACCAACATCTTGGGAGTAAGAATCCACTTCTGCAAGTAAAATTATAAACATTAAATTATGTACAGTGAAATTGTTCAAAGATGTTTTTCAACTAATTAACCAATCAAAACTCCTTAGATGTACATTTTTTATTTATAAGTAATATGGATTTTTTTATCAAAAAAGAGTCTTTAAAACATACATAGTATGGTTCAATTACCAGACCAAGAATATGAAAAAGGTCATAGAATGAAATGAGAATTTTTATATTTCGATATATTCACCCTGTATGACCCATTTTTTTAACCTTTCCTTCCCTGTGTTGGGTATCTTCTACACGTTGCTTCTAATAACCATCAATATCTCTATAAATATAATAAATACAAGGTTAAGATTTTAGGTATTCCTCCATAATATATTTACGCATTGATTTAAAAAATAATATTAATATTAATCAGAATTTATCGACTACATCGTGGGTATTTTGTGAAGATATCGGAAACAAATTCGCATTTAAACGCTGTGAGTGCCCCGACCTTGTGTCTTGACGATAGGTGAATAGTATGCGGGAAGCGCGACACTATATTCGCATCTCACTCTTGCATACTCCACTGAATTGCGAGGAGCTGAATTGTCTCAACGTCGCAAGCATAAGCGTAAGCGCCGGGGTATGCGACTGACATTCCGCGCCACAGTAGCTTCTAGGCTTCCAAATAGGTTACACGTACGCCCGTTCCGTGAGCGTTGCCAGATGGTTTTTTAATGTTTTCAGCAAATAAATCTCAATTATTATAATTTTTAACTTAAATTATAATTAATTAAGGGGACTATCTAATGAATGTTCTTATTTTTCCGATTTAAAATTGCTAATTTTTGATCGCGTACTCACTACCCAACACCGGAGCACGCGTTTCAATTTTTACACCGTAAGGGAAGGGTTAAATGAATTATTTTTTTACAACTCTGAAAACAAATCTATAGTTATGTTCTCAAAATGGTGAAACACTGCGGAGATCACTTCTTTGTCATTTTTACAAAAAAAATCTAACCAAATCGGACTTAAGTTTTGAAAATAAAAAATAATCACAAGGGAGCAAGTCAGAATTCTAGGGTGTGTGATTCAATTCTTGGAAACCAGTGTTGAATGACAGTCTTTGCAGTTACAGAAGTGTACATTCAATAATCTCACGCCTTGTGACAATTCTCCTCAGAATTTTGTTTTCGTGGCATTCACTAATTTGTACATTAATGACACAATACTCGCCAGTAACTATAGTGTTTCTCTCTTTGAAGTCAATTAATAGAATTCCCCAATAATTCTAAAAAAAATGATCATGACCTTTTTTAGACTTGTGTCACGTTGGTTGGGACGCTCCATTGAGTCCCTTTTCGACTGAGGATCATGGTACAAAATCAAAGTTTCATCTCCCGTGACTCAATTATTTATTTTTCTTTTCCATGGCAGAGCATTAAAAATTAATTACAACATTCAACACGTTGCTTTTGGACAGCACTCATCTTGTGCTCACCCTATTCATGCCAAAATGATCATGCAGAATTCGAAGCACTGTGGTTTTGGAAAACCCACACCTAGATGCTGTTTCTTTTGATTTTAGTCTATTCTATCTAGTAACACTTGCTCCTGCACTAACGCAACTGTTTCAGGAGTGAGTGCTTCTGTCGGTCTGCCTCGATGAGAGTTATCTCTAATTGATTCTCTGCCTAAGTAAAACTGTTTAGACCAATCTTTACCAAGGAATATGATGGAGAAGATTTTCCATAGACAATATTTAAACATCATTAAATTTCTGCCAAGCTTTTTTCTTCTTTTGAAAGAAACTTGAAAACCGTGGAATATTCAAAATTTAAGATTCCAGAATACAATGAAACAACACATATTCTGTATAGGACATACTACTGAGGGTATACCAACTAAAGCAGACAGGAGGGAGGGAATTGAATACCTTAACCTGAACATGCGATGGGTGTGGCTGGCATGGTATCTGTTGATGCATGCTCTACTTGGTCAGGCTGGAAATTGTTGGACTGAAGTGGTAGTTTTTAGATCAGCGTATAATAGTTTATACAAATGGTTCAACTTTTAATCTGAAGTATTCTTGTCAATTTGATGGACAGTATTTAAAAATTGGAGTGTAAACTTCTTTTTAGGCTTCTAAATAATTCACAAACAAGTAATAAAAGGGTGTGTTTATTTTTTTGGTAGGGTCTGATCCCCAACACATGTACAAACACTGCTCGGACGTATTTTAAAAGATTTTAATACCTTGTTGGCTTTTCATTTCCAAAGCTGATTGTGTTGCCCTTGGTAAGATATTGGTTGCAAGGCCAAAATCCCCAATTTTCACATGGTCATTGGAATCCAAGAAAATGTTGACAGGCTTCAGATCCCTGTGAATCATACCTTGTTGATGGATGTGTGACAAGCCTTCAACTATTTCGCGGAAAAGTCTCCACATCCTCTCTGAATCCATGTGTAAACCATTATCTATGGCGTTTCTAAAAAGGTAAAAAATACAATAAAATAGAATTTATTTGAAATATATAAATAAAATATATATTGTTCACTGGATTTTACGATTTCCAAAATTGTAAATTAAAATTAAAGCAATTTATAAAAAATATTAAGTTTTCATTATATACATATTCCAATGATTTCATTAAAATAAAATACATTCACACGTTTAGTTTTATTTTGTTATATTAGGTCCTTACATATGAAATTGGCGTTTTGTTTGGGAGGAACATAAAGTTGATTTTTTTTTAATATAATATATTTATTTAATCAAAGTATGTACCATTGCTATCTATGCACTTTTGCCATCTCATAGGTAGTTCATCGATCCCTTTACTAAAAAAACCATTCGGACGGGAATCAATAAAATCTTTGAAGTCGGTTTGGACTGCCCCATCGGAGTTGAATTTTTTCCCTTGCAAGAAGTTATCCAAATTTCGAAAAAAATAGTAATCTGTTGGGGCAAGGTCCGGAGAGTACGGTGGATGTCTTAGACATTCCAATTGAAGCTCTTCTAATTTGGTAGCCGTCTGTTGTGCAGTGTGTGGTCTAGCGTTATCATGAAGCAGCAGTGGCCTAGAGCGATTAACCAGCCTCGGTTGTTTAGCAGCTAGCTTTTCCATCATGGTTTGCAGTTGCTGACAATAGAAATCTGCCTTAATCGTCTGGCCAGATTTAAGAAAGCTGTAGTGAACGACACCAGCACTAGTCCACCAAACGCTCACAAGTAACTTTTTTGGAGTCAATTTTCGCTTGGGGCATGGTTTGGCTGGTTCGGCAGGGTTCAGCCATTGCGATGAGCGCTTCCGATTATCATACAGGATCCACTTTTCATCACAGGTAATGATTCGATTCAAAATCCCTTCATTATTGTGCCGGTTGAGTAATGCAACGCAGCAGTCAACGCGCGTTTGTTGATTTGCTTCACTCAATTCGTGAGGTACCCACCTTTCAAGCTTTTTCACCTTCCCAATTTGCTTCAAGTGGATTAAAACAGTTTTATCACTAACACCGCAGCCTGCAGCTAACTCGGACGTGGTTTGCGATGGATCCGCTTCCACAATAGCCTTCAATTCTTCATTATCAACTTTGGTCTCCGGCCGTCCACGGGGCTTGTTCTGCAGGTCGAAATTTCCAGAACGAAAACGTTGGAACCAAAAACGCACTGTGTTTTCTTTTGCGGCACCGTCGCCATACACATCATTAATCCTTCGAGCCGTTTCTGCAGCACTGGTGCCACGGTGGAACTCGTACTCGTAAATAACGCGATATTTCAAGTTTTCCATTTTGTAAACTGAGTGACGCAAAGATAAAAAACAATTGAGGAAAAAACAAATGAATTATAATTTTCGAAACACAAATACTTGAGTAAATAGCTGTATAAATTTGAATTTGGAATTCCTAACCAAAGAGAAGATATTTGAGATCAAAGTTGCCAGTACGGCAAAACGCCAATTTCATATGTAAGGACCTAATATATGATCTAAATTTTAAAAAATCATCAACTCTTGACTAGGGCTGCCAACACATACCACCATTTTCACCCGAAGACTTTGGGTTTAATAATAATTTTTCAAGCTTTGGGTTTTCAATAAATTTCTCCAGGTCAACTAAGATTTTAATGTTTAATGAAAATTTTAGCATTGATAATAACACTTACGTATGATTATACTTGAATATATATCAAGCATTATATCTCAGATTAAAATTGTAAACGCACGTGAAATTTATTGTTGAGTGTTGACGTTAAATCTACCCCTAGGCGGTTTGGGTCGTGGCAAATAATAATCGCCGACTACCAGCGGCAGAATGGCAATTAAAATAGGCCCAGGAAAACGGTTGAGACTGATACCTTTTTGATGTCAAATACTTTGCATACCTTTCGTAATTTTTTTTATATTCATTTTTTTATATTATTTAATAGTTATTTAATAATCTTCTTTTTGTACTAAAATATTTGATATATCACCATTAGTAGTAATCTTACTCAAGAGATCTTTTTCGTGAGATATCATGAACGATTCAAGATGCAATTGAGTTAAGGAATTTCATAACCAAGTTAACTTGGAAAAAGACTTCTCATAGGATACCTGTGTTGATGAAGGGGTTAAAAAATATTTATTCTTAATCGTGTGCTTAATGCTGAGTGTCGTGATCCTCTGCTATGTCTCGAACTCGAATCACTACCTGTCTCCATCCTTTCAGGTCCTGGGCCATGTTCGATGCAGCGGTCAAAGAAGACCCTGTTAAATCCTTTATTTGATCTGTTCATCTCATAGGACACCTTCCTCTTGCTCGGCTTCCCTCAACTGTCCCCATGATCATGAGCTTCTCTAGATTTTCATATTTTTTTCTAGCAACATGCCCAAAGAATGATTATTTTTCTGTATGTTGTGGAAAATTTTTCAGCAATCTTTAATTCTTGGATGACAGACGTTGGTGTGCCTTGCTATCCATGGGATACAGACCATCCGCTTCCAATACAATATATTGAAGGCATCTACCATTTTTGTTTCCTTCCTTCTTATGGTCCATGTTTTCACTCCATACACTGCTTTGGACAATACTAGACTTAACCAGGCGGATTTTGGTTCTTCTCATACAGACCGGTTAGTCTATATCTTTGTCAGACTTATAGCTGCCTTTGCCATTCCAATAGTCTTTAGTTTTCCCCTTCACATTTTCCATTCCTCGAATTAAGAGCACCTAGGTAAATAAACTTGTTGATCTCTTTATGTTCCTGTTAGCGAGTGACTTCATATCAGAGTCTCACATCGGTCCACGATAAGGACTTTTATTTAACTTTTGTTTATTTCTAGTCTTAGTTAGGTCTCTGTATTTCAACTCTATGAAGAAGCTTGGCCATCTCATCTCATCTTTGGCTAAAAGCGTTATATACTATTGTCTGCGAATCTTATTTTGGAGATTTTACAAACTCTTACGACAAAATCAGCTTCCCATTTATCTCGTATTTTTCTCTTGATGTACTCTCCATACATGTTTAGTAAATAAGGTAACAATATGAAGCCTTGATTTACTCCTTTCTGCACCTGGAATGGTTCCGAGAGAAATTTCTCAATATGAATCGCAAAAAAATATATTTTAAATCATATTTACCTTAATGTGCTTTTCTCACAGAATTCCATTTGAATATATAAATATTGGAACTGTGTTGAATCACCACTGTTCATGCTGCTCTCCCTCGAATCTTTCTTGCCATCTTTATTTTTTTTCTCCTGAGATGAAGAAGTCACACTGTCATACTTACTGTCTGATAAATCATCACCCTTGAATTCAATAGAATCACTACTTGATGAATTTTTTATTTCACATCTGAAAATCATAACATGAAAGAAAAATGTGAGTTTATATAAGTATAAAACATTAACACATCCCTAAAAGATAAAGCATACATTTATTGACTAATGTAAACAGTCAAGTTAGAAAAATAAAACAACAAAACATGAAGGTAATTGGGTACTTATACAGGGTGGCACAGAGGAAACGCATGTTTTTTTAATGGCTTGTGATCGCGAAGAAGAGCAACACTTGCCTGACATTATTTTTCACAATTAATTTAAAAGTGCAATATTATTACTTCATTTACCTGTATTAATCAAAAAAAAATCTTGAAAATAAACAATGTTATGCTTAAAAGAAAAACATGCGTTTCCTCTCCTTGCAAAATACTAGCCATTCAAAAAACATGCGTTTCCTCTGTGCCACCCTGTACAAGTAAACTTATTAATTTTTCCATTAAAGTGCATGGTGACATTCCTCTGGCAACAATGAGTGAAAAATATATGCAGGGCTCCTCCTTCATGTGCAATGTGTGCAGTGCACGAGGATAGTCTATTCTAGGGATGGTTGCATATCTTTTCGTCAATCTTGTTTGATTACACTAATCATTTTATATTTATTCACTCTATAAGTTCCACCAAGAACACAGGGATACCATATAACGCTACCATCTGAGTCAGTTCGGCATTTCTACCATCATTGAAGCGATATATCGTAATTGTTTATTTTAATGACATCGATGGAATTATGCCAACACAGAGGAAAATCAAAGGATGGTTCATCCTGGAGTCTTATTTATGAATATCTGCCTTTTGCAGACTACCTAAAAAGATAGAGGGGACCCCACAGGGTAAGGAAATCATTATTTGATATAGTCTTTTATATAACGAATTTCTGGCATTTAACAACCAAAAAAACAAAGAATCATAACTTGATTGTTGAAATATAAATTCAAAGAAAATAATTACACAATTAGATCATTTTTGTCATTCTCACATTATCATCTCATATTTTCATTCTCACATATCACAATTCAGCTGCAAAAAATAAGAAATTTTATGAATAGCTTTCATTTAGAATTTTTAGAATTTTTCTAGCATTATTTTAGTTAAAAGATGGAATGTAAACCAGAACAATAACGCTTTTACGAGGGTTGCTACTTAAGTTTTGAGACAGACAAGTAAAAACAAATATTTATCATCGAAAAAAGCTTTATTGTTTTTCAAAATACTCTCCATGAAGATCAATACGCTTTTGCATGCATTTGAACCAATTTTCGAAGCACTTTTTCCACTCCAAATGAGGTAACTTCAAACATGCGTTTTGAACGCATCAACCGCTTCTTCAGGCGTCGAAAAACGATGACCTCGCAATTTATTTTTGATCTTCAGGAGTAAAAAGAAGTCATTGGGTGCCAAATCAGGGTTGTACGGCGGATGACCCATCAATTCGATGTTTTGAGTGCTCAAAAAGTCACTTGTTTGAGCCAATGTGTGAGAGCTCGCATTGTCGCGGTGGAGAATGATCCGTCTTCAGCGGTTGGTTTTCCTCATTTCTTCGAACACTTTTGGCAAACAATTGGTAGTGTACCATTCAGAATTGACCGCACGATGTTCCACTAAAGGCACTATTGTGACATGATCATTTATTCGAAGAAACAAGCTTCGAAGTGCTTCGTGCGCGAACAACTTTTGTTGGATTTGGTTCGTCTTGAAAGACCCATACAGTCGACTGCTGTTTAGTTTCTGGCTCATATGCATAGATCCATGATTCGTCGCCTACCACGATCTTATTGACGTCTTTTGAAGCACCGCGATGGAATTTTTTCAACATTTCTTTGGACCAATCGACACGAACCTTTTATTGAGCGATTGTCAAATTATGCGGTATCCAACGCGAACAAATCTTTTTGACGGCCAAATGTTCATGCAATATTGAATGTATGCGAGTGGAATTAATGCCCAAACATGCTTCAATCTCACGATAAGTCACATGACGATCTAGCAATATCAGTTCACGCACAGCATCGATGTTTTCTGGCACAACAACCGATTTTGGACGACCTTCACGAAATTCGTCCTGGAGCGAACTACGACCACGATTGAATTCGGAAAACCAGCGAAACACAATGGCCTGGGATGGTGCTTCATCATCAAAAGTCAAAGCGAGTTGATCGGCACACTGTTGTTGAGTTAGTCCACGTCGAAAATCATAAAAAATCATCGCACGAAAATGTTCCCGATTTAATTCCATTTTTGGCCGAGATGAATTTTTCAAGTCACTGTAAACAACGCAAATAGCACTTGTATGACAAAACTTTCTGAGCACGTATACCATTAAAAACGTAAAACTTTACGATGCTGATGTCAGATTTGACGTATCTACACTGGTGTTGCCATATCTCAAAACTTAAGTAGTACCCTTCGTATATAATTTGATAAAAAATAACTTTCATTGAAATTTAACAAACATTAAAGATTATTTTAATAAGGTAAAAAAATAGGGTTGTTAGATTTATGGTTAAGTAGGAAAATCAAAATTACACACTTTGATACCACAAAAGTACAAAAGTTTCTGGCCTGAACAAGTGGGAGTGTATATGGACAGATAAGTAAATTATAGGAATTAGCAAACTTACATATATGTAAAGAGAACATCATCTTCATCATCCTCACTCTCAGAAGTGTCCACTTCTGAAGATGATTCTTCTTCCAAAACCTGAGTTGGCTGTTTGGAACGCGAGGAGTATGAAACAGACCATTCCACAGAGTGAGCTGGGGGTGCCAACTTTTCTACATCCTTCAAAAAAATACACCAGTATTATAAACATGGATTAACTGGTCTATAATATTAATAAAAGAAAAAAATATATAGCACTGAGTAGAGAGCAGACTCTCATCCCGGGCACTCTAACTCGGGATTCCAACCTACTATTATTGACAGATCAAAAATATTACAAAACAAAATACATATCAACTGAGTGTAAGGATATAGGAAGGTGGTGGCTGTGGCCATTAGATTTTAGGTATTTTTCTGAATCTGCATATGTTTAGATAAATATATATATATGGTAAGAAAACTTAGTAAACTAAATAAAGGAGTTAACAGGATCCTCTTTGAACGTAGCATTCAATATGGCCCAGAACTGAACCCAGGTATCCCAGATCTCAACATTGAACATGCGATGAAGAATTTTAAACAGGCAGTGTGAATGCAAGTAATACTTTCATTAAGGTGAATTATTATACATATATTCATAATATTATAGAAAAACAAAAAATGGGAAAACAATCCATCATTTTTATGGTACTTCAAAGTTTGTCTGTAGGAATCTCTTTAACCTTTTGGTGGACACATCTATGGATGTTGTTGTCACATTGAGGTAATGTGACACAACTCTATGGCTAGACATCGTAGATATTTTCCTATATTTTATCACAACGAGTATAGATGTGATTTCTATTAGCGTATTATAACGTTTGTATTCATGTGTCACAACGCGTGAACGCATAAACTATTACTATAATAAAAGTAAACATTAAAATTTAATTATTGGGAGTACAAATTAGTTCGGTCCGTTTTCAAAAGATAGCTCTAGATGTTATGAATGGTTCATAGTGACAGCCGATTTTGGCGGTTTCAGAGAGGTTAGACATCTGCCAATAATATTCAGTTTATATCGCTTTGAGTTTCATGCAAAAACCTTGTTTTGTACAGTGTTGAAATTGTCGAATTTTGTGTTAACCAAGCAGCATTTGCGGGAGGTTTTAATTTTCTGCTTTAATTGGAAGAAAAGTGCAGCTGAAGCCCATTGAATGCTTGTCGAAGTTTATGGTGACGCTGCTCCAACTGATAAATCATGTAGGGAATGGTTTCGACGTTTCAAGGATGGAGATTTCAGCGTCGAAGACAAGCCTATGAGGTGCTGAAACCTGGCCATTCCATTACAGGCGATCGGTATCGGCTACAATTAATTCGTTTGAGCCGTGCATTGCGAGAACAACGGCCGGAATACGAGCAAAGACATGATAAAGTTATTCTTCTTCATGATAATGTTCGGCCTCATGTCGCAAAAGTCGTAAAAAAATATTTGGAAACGCTCAAATGGGATGTTTTACCGCACCCGCCATATTCCCCGGACATTGCTCCTTCTGATTACTGGTTGTTCCGAAGGATGCAGCACGATTTGACAGGTCACCGGTTCACTTCTTTCGTAGAAACCGAAAATTGGCTCCAAACTTGGATCGCCTCAAAAGACGAGTCATTTTTTCGAGATGGAATTCGAAAATTGCCTGAGAGATGGGAAAAAGTAGTAGACAGCGATGGACAATACTTTAATTGATCTGTTCATTCATTTTGTTTAAAAATAAATGCATTTTTGAACACAAAAAACGGACCGAGCTAAATTGTACACCCAATAAAAAAAAACAATGATATTTACAGCATTTTATGTCACATTACTGCCTTCAATGGAATATAGTGTCCACCAAAGGGTTAAATGATATTTAATTAATGTGAAATGTAATGTAAATTTCAACTACTGATTATATTTTTTTTTTCTTAATTGCAAGTTTTATACATTTTTGTTAATTGGGAGATAGACAACTCAAGTTTTTTTTTCTCAAGATTAAATAATTATGGAGATGTATTTTTTTTTTATTTCATGACTACGGTATTTATTGCATGTCATAATAAAGTATTGAAAATCTAATAGCTTTTAATTAAAACAAATTAACAAAACCAAACAATATTCAGAAAAAAGAAGATAATTAAAACTGTAACATTTATAGGTAAAAATAAATCAGATAAATGAAACAAATTTAATCCGAACTGTTGAAAAATAGTATGCAAAATAAATTCATAATAGTGCTGTAAAACCATTTGCCGGATGGATGATCATGATATTAATTTATAAATTTATCAAAAAATAAAATTGATGTGTGACCCATACAGTTAATCATATTAACTGCTGAATATTTTTTTTATAATTATTACGCTTTTAAACAATTAAAAAAGCAAGTATAATTCATTGGCAAATAACCCTTACAAACCCCCATCAGTACTGTAAGACCACTCTGGGCTCACTTATTTTTTAATTCATCCAGAGAAATCGGGAATAGAATGACGATAGACATTTTAAGCACACAGCAAAAGTTTATATGAACACTTATATGCGTTTTCAGCACTGAAAGTGTTAAATAGACAACTGAGAAAAAATTGAACACAAAATTTGAATCAAATTCTATATAACAGAAAAATAAAACTCACTTGATTTTTGTCAATAGATTCAATAGGCCTCAGGAGATGTCCATGCTGTTTCTCAGAGCTTTGCGTGTAAGTGGCGGATGATGAGTTAGAATTGTCATGGTCTCTCTTCTGTTCCAAAGTGGCGCTCTCGATCCAGCTGTTGTAGTATCGTACCACATTCTCATGGCTTAGTCGAGAGAGTAGTTTCACTTCCCTGGTTATTTTTTTATTGAGTTGTTTGTTTTTTGGGTTTAGTTCTATACGCTTGATGGCATAACACCCACCGTCTAGTTTATTTTTTACCTAAAATATAAATAAATTATAAACAACCAGTTTTAATTTGTTCAACACCATCACTATTTGTAGAAGTGAACTTTTAACAATGAACAAAATTCTATGCCAAGTGTATTGACTAACGATTTTGAAAGAAAATAATATTTTTGTAGGCAGTGTGTTCGTGACTAGTTCACCAGTGCTCAGGATAGGGAGGTCTGGAAGCATATTGTTAAGTTAGGCCTAAATCTCAATAGTGTGTAGAGCCACACGAGGATTATACGGGGCATAGTATCCCTGTGTTTTTTATTGAAATATTTGATAGTTGTTTATGATCAAATTAAAAATGTATTGTAATTTAGACTGAAGCCATATATTAAAATGAAGATATTGATGTAATGATGAGTAACAGGCAATTACTTAGTTTGTTGGAGTCTGAACACATAATATGTGATTTACAATACCGTGTGTAAAAAAATGAACAACTTTTATGTGATGACACAAGTGGTGCAAAACTTGAGATATTCCAAAAAAAACTTGTATCGTTTTTTTCAATCCTTACACGCAATACATACAGAAAAATGATCAACAAAACACTTAAGTATACATACCTTCAAAACGTCACCAAACGCTCCCTTTCCGAGCCATTTTATAATTTCAAATTCATTCTTAATGCGAGACTGACCGTTGGCCCCAGTCGGTATAAATAGCTGTATGTCCATAGCTTCTGGTGAATCTCCATGAGCATCCTACCAACATTAAAAAATATTTTTAAAAAAAAATGAGTGATAAAATTCAAATACAGAAAAATCTGCTTAAGTCCAGTTTAAGATCTTTTCTCATTCAAGAAATTACTTTTTTGTCCTGAAAACAAAAAGTACTATGATAAAAAGTTTTGATTACCCAGCACTTTAAAAAACATCTTTATAGGGTTTCACTGTAACTGAAATAATAAAGTGAATAAGTTATTTAATATTTTTGCAGACAATAACATATTTATGACAAAACTTTACTTATGTTATTTTTATAGCACGAAAAATGGCTACATTTTTCCACAATACAGCTGTTGAGGAGTGCCACGCAAACTCATTTTTTTTAGTGATAGCATAATTCATAGTTCAAAATTTTTCGTAAAGTTTGGTCCCTTGAATTTCGAATTAACGGGCTTTTACTGTATAAATAATAATAGTGTTATAACCTTAAAAATACATGTCTGTAATAAAATACCATGAATAAAAAAATTCAGCCTACATGGCCTAGTCACTTCCACCTAGAGGTACTAAAAACACCAGTCTGGCAACGAGTTTGTCAGGTAATAATACTCGCATGCTCTATGTACTCGTATGTGTGCGAGTGCTGTAGTCTCTTTACATGAGGTATTGTCACCAACATGTGCAATGACAAACTGTCAGTTGCGTGCCTATTCCAGTGGCTATAAGCCCAAAGACTAAATTATTAAGGGGTTAAAACAATGTAGCCTCCGAGCCATTCTCCAATATATTTGAATAACCAATTTGGAAACATTGAACGGTACCTTACGAAAGAAAAAATAAATCAAAAATACATCTTACATCAGACCCAATCCGCCCATTACAATCAACGCTTCTTTGTGGAGATGGTCTTTCAATTGGAGTTTTGATAAACTGATGGCGTAATAACTGGTCAGCTGACCATCTGGTCCGTTCATTTGCATCTAAACATCTAAAAAATAGTAAATTGATCTATAAAATTTTCTGCAAGGTAGTGTAAATATGTAAAAGAAATTATACGTAACCCGGAAAGTAGTTTCATATTGCTCAGATAGATGTCATTAGGACAAAAAATTTTGTTGCCAACTTCGTTCCAAACGTACATACATTATTATGAAAGTAATAGTTAATGGATTTTCTTACCGTTGCTGGCCCAAATCGGTTAAACAGTTTTTTTGGCGTTATTTTGAAGATGAAAGAAAATAAGTTGTTTTTCAGAATTAGATGCTTTTTTACTACCGCTAAATAAAACATGCAACCCAAATAAAAAATTATACATACAGTGTATGATGACGATGCAGTAAGCAATGATCAAATGATATACAAAGCTAGTGTCTGCTCTAGAAGGCTGATTACCACTGATATCAACTAAAACAACGTTTTAATAGAGTAACTAGCATTCTATGACATGAAATATTGCTGAAATACTAAAAATATCAATAACCATTTGGTGCAATTTTGAGTTTGAGTTTGACCTAAAAATATGAAACTACTTTCTCGACAACCCGATAGATAATTTTACACAAATAATTTTAATAAGTACCTATTGAGAAAATCTTTCAAGTCTTGGGATAAACCAGCTGGCACTTGCGGATCACTTTCAGGTACAAGACTCCCTTTAAGTAGTGAAAGTAATAAAACTCCAACTTTGAAGACATCCTGTTTCTTAGAATATCTGAAAAATAAAATGTTTCCATCATTTTATAGTGAAAAATTAATCGTATTCTATGCAACTCAGTTCCGAAAGTTAACGGCCTGAACAAGTTAGAGTGAGAATGGAGAGATGCTAAGCCAGCAAAGGTCCGTGACCTGGTCAGGCGATGTTGATAAAAATTTGATATCTCTACCTTCAGTAGTATCATACAGAAGACGTGTTGTTTTGTTATATTCTGGAAAGTTAACAAAAATAATATCACGTGGTTGTCAAGTTTCTTTAAAAACCAAAAAGGGAAAAGTCCTGAAGAAATTAAACAACATTTAAATGCTGTCTACAGAAAATCTTCTCCCTCATATTCTACAGTGAAAGATTGGGCTTAACAGTTTCACCTAGGCAAAAAATCAATTGAATTTAACCCTCATCAAAGGCAGACCAGCAGAAGCACTCACTCCAGAAGTAATTGGTGAAAGAGCAAGTGCTGGATAGAAGATTAAAATCAAAATAAAAAGTAGCAAGGTATGGGCTATCCAAAATCACAAAGCTTCGAATCTTGGCATGAATAAGATGTGTATCAAAACTCTTTAGAGCTGTCCAAAGGCAACGATGTGAAGGATATTGCAAAAAATTTTAATGCTCCGAGATAGAAAAGGAAAAAATTATTAACCCTTACCACTCCTATGTCGAGTGTGGCTCAACATCGTATTTCTTACGCCAACTCCTATATCAAACTAGACTCGACATTATACGACGCAATTTCTAAAATAATTTAAAATTATTAAATCAAATTTTTTTTTCTTTCGAATACTTAGAAAGTGACTAAATTTGTCATATTCAGACTTTCTACGCAGTTTTACATTGTTATTATTATTATTATTGTAATCTGACTAACACATTCATATGTAGTGCGCAGTAAATAACAATAGACATAGCGGTATTCCACGAATTCAAGGTCCAAGGGATATTTTTATGATGTTTGCAGGTAGTTGGCCATATGATTCAAGTACCTATACTACGTATTATGAGTAGTGAAGTGCCTTTGTCCTCGAAAAGTGCGGTATGTATTGAAAAAAATATTTCGTGTTTTTTGTGATGTTTCGTATTTCATGTGTTTTGTGATGTAATGTGGATTCATACATTTTATTCAATGAATATGCTACGAAGGAAAATATGCAAAGAATATCACATAAAAAATTTAGAAACAAATTATTGATGAGTCTAATCAAGGATAAAGGAGACTTTCGTGCACCGATACAAAAACCGGGCCGATTGTCCACTGATGATACTATCCAGCGTTTGGATGGGAAGAGACATTTTATTTTTTTCCATAAAAAACAATGTATGGTGTGTTCCAATCGGAAGGTCAAAGGAGGGAGAAAAGAAACTACATTCTATTGTGATAGGAAGCCCGGCCTTCGTCCAGGAGAATATTTTTAAAAGTACCATGCTTCGAAAAATTATAAATAATTCTGGTTAATAAATTTCTTGAGTATATGCATTTTTATT
The DNA here is from genome assembly GCA_949825065.1 of Odontocerum albicorne. Lineage (NCBI taxonomy): Eukaryota > Metazoa > Arthropoda > Insecta > Trichoptera > Odontoceridae > Odontocerum > Odontocerum albicorne. The sequence goes on from OX463855.1 coordinate 16,765,055, forward strand.
TACTATATTTACTACCTTACTACTTAATATAAACAACAAAAAATTACGCACTCGACACTGTTCCAATACAACACTATTGAGACCTCTTTTTTTTGTCCATTTTATAAATTAATTAAGGAGTTATTGGTAGGTAAAAACTAATAATTAAGGAGTGCAAAGGGTTAAGTCAATTATCACGGGAGATGAAACTATGGTTACATACCATGATTCTCTGTCAAAAAGGGACTCGATAGAGTGCACTGAATTACAAGGTGACTAGATTGAAAAATAAAAATGTTTGGTAAATTCTATCACCTTTTTTTATAACCATGGGCCGGAAACTTTTGGTCATTACAACGTAAATAAATCTTTTGAAATTTAAGAACAAAATGTTTCCCCACAGTATTCTCTTATTTATAGTATTTAATTAAACATTTCACACTCCACTAGTGATGTACCGGGTACTAAAAAATGCCAGGTACCAGGTATTGAGTATCAGGAAAACCAAAAAACTTACCCAGCCAGGTACCCGGTTACGCGGGAGTTTGGTCAAAAAATGCAAATATTTATTCAGAACTATCAAAATTGGCTAGACAATACTTATCACCATCTAGCAACATACCCAGCGAAAAAATGTTCAGCGAGGCGGGAATTTGCTACAAAGAGAGAAGGAATAAACTACTTCCGCGAAATGCAGAAAAATTATTATTTCTGTCATTATAGAGAATTCTGTCAATCTACCATTATAGAGATTTAATAATTGAATTAAAAAAATTGTATCGCATTTTTTTCTCAAAAATAAAAAATTGTTAAAATAAATTTTGCTAATTTATTTTCATTTAATTATTATCTTCTTTTTAGTTTTCAAGGGACCCAATACCCAGCACCGGATTCCATCTATATTTGCCGGATCCGGGTAATTTGCGGGTACTGAAAATATTGCTGGGTATGCCGGATGCCGGGTAATTTTCGAGGGCCCGGTACATCGCTACTTTCCATTCTTATCATCAGAATTTTTCCATAAAGTTTACTTACTGATTGTAGTAAATAAACATTACAGAAAAATGTTCATAGAAAGAGTGAAAAGAAACACTGATAAAAAAGTGTAGGATACTCAGGGAGCATTTTATAAAGATACTCAGGATGAATTATATAAAGAATAATACCTTCCACCTTGATTACCACCCTGGCATATTTCCATAAGTCTCCTATCCAAACTGTAATCCGCCAAGCGCACACTACCATTCCTATCAACAAAGACGCTGGTTTCTCTAAGATCTTTGTGGACCACGTTGTTCCTGTGAAGAAAATCCACCGCCTCTAGTAATCCGGAGGCAAAATGTCTAAGCATATCCCCTTCCATGTTAATTTGATCATTTAAATAAAGGCAAGATATATTACCTCCTGAAAGAAAAAATATATTAAATAATAATTAACGTTATTTCATATTTTCTTTTATATCAGCACTAAATTCAAAAATAAACAGTATTTTTTTTATACGAAGGTTGCTACTTAAGTTTTGACACTGACAAGTAAAAACAAATATTTATCATCGAAAAAAGCTTTATTGTTTTTCAAAATACTCTCCATGAAGATCAATACACTTTTGCATACGTTTGAACCAATATTCGAAGCACTTTTTCCACTCCGAATGACGTAACATCAAAACATACGTTTTAAACGCATCAACCGCTTCTGCGGGCGTCGAAAAACGTTGACCTCGCAATTTATTTTTGATGTTCAGGAATAAAAAGAAGTCATTGGGTGCCAAATCAGGGCTGTATGGCGGATGACCCATCAATTCGATGTTTTGAGTGCTCAAAAAGTCACTTGTTTGAGCCGATGTGTGAGAGCTCGCATTGTTGTGGTGGAGAGTGATCCGTCTTCGGCGGTTGGTTTTCCTCATTTCTCCGAACACTTCTGGCAAACAAATGGTGGTGTACCATTCAGAATTGACCGAACGACGTTCCACTAAAGGCACTGTTGCGACATGACCATTTATACCGAAGAAACAAGCCACCATTTGCTTCGAAGTGCTTTGTGCGAGAACAACTTTTGTTGGATTTGGTTCGTCTTGAAAGACCCATACAGTCGACTGCTGTTTAGTTTGTGGCTCATATGCATAGATCAATGCTTCATCGCCTGTCACGATCTTATAGACGTCTTTTGAAGCACCGCGATCTAAATTTTTCAGATTTGACATATCTACACTGGTGTTGCCATATTTCAAAACTTAAGTAGCAACCCTCGTATTCATGATTATTTAAAGTTCTAGAGCTGAGAGCAAACCATAATAACAATTCTTAACTACTACTTGTTTTTCATTTCCAAGTCTTAGGTGTCAGATTTGGCCATCTTAGTACCTTTAAAATGCGATGCATAAAGAAAGCCCAACTTGATGTTTAGAAAACTTTCTATAGCCTAATGTTTGCATCGTCGAAAATTCCTAAGAGATCATATTTAAATCTTTATTACCATAGTTTTAATTCTCACTTTTTATGCATTACCTAAAACAAACTCTTGCAATAAATAAACTACCAATGCATCATCTTCATGCATGTATTTCATGTTGACGTAATGGACCAGATTTGTATGATGTAGCTTCATCAAAAAACTCATCTCTTGCTCGATATTAGCAACTTGCTTCATACAAATGGACAAATCAAAGTGTGCAACAGATGTGTGTGTTGGAGATTCATCTTTTTTCTTGGCTGTATTTTGTATTCGAGGAGATAGTGGTTGGCCGGGTCCAGGAATCAGTTTAATGGTCCATTCACTGATTGCTAACAGTTCTCCAGTTGTTGCATCCAATCCAGCATAAACAACACATCCCCTTTCAGAGTGACCTATAAAAGCAAAAGTACACCATCAACAAAGGAAAACTTATTCGGGAAACCATATTATGAATTAAGAAAAATAGCGAAATTGACAAAAAAGATTTCATTGATAAATAATTAAACTAAGTGCTCCTGTACACAAAATACCACTGCATCCCAAATGTGCAGTGAACACAACGTCGTCACTTGAATACAACTTAATTACATCACATGATTTATCAACACTGGTGTATGGGTGTATCAGATCTGTAAATATGAAACCGTTTTTTTTTTTATAGAAAATACACGTTTATTGTATGAAAATGGTCAAAAATATTTTATTCAAAGTATTGCCCATCGCTAGCTAAACATTTTTCACATCTCCCAGGCAATTTGTGGATGCCGCGCCAAAAAAACTATTGCTCTTTTGAGGCAAACCAATCATCGAGCCATTTTTATACATTTTCGTAAGAAGTGAAGCGTTGCTCAGCAAGAACGTGTCCCATCGATGCAAATAAGTAGTAATCGGATGGAGCCAAGTCTGGTGAGCAAGCTGCATGCGAAAGTATTTGCCAACTAAACGCCTCAATCGTTTTCTTGACCGGTTTTGCTGTGTGCGATGGTGCAATATCATGAAGCAAAATCACTTTGTATTGCCTCTTTTGATATTCTGGTCGTTTTTCATGTAATGCTTGGTTCAAATCTATCATTTGTTGTTGGTAGCAGCTAGGTTTTAGCAGCTCATAATAGATAACACCCTTCTGATCCCACCAAACACAGAGCATTGTCTTCCGTCCATAGCAATTAGGCCTTGCAGTCGATGTTGCTGGTTTTCTTGGAGTTACCCATGATCTTTTACGCTTAGAATTCTCGAAATACATCCATTTTTCATCGCCAGCCACAATTCGATGGAGAAATGGTTTTCTTTTGTACCTGGCGAGCAGCATTTCACAAGTGGTTTTTCGGTTTTCCTGCTGTCTTTCATTCAGTTCATGTGGAACCCATTTTCCCACCTTCTGGATCTTTCCCATGGCTTTCAAACGTTTGGAGACAGCTTCTCGTGTCACATTTTATTGATCCGCGAGTTATTGTTGCGTTTGAGTGTCATCCTCATCCAACAATGCTTGCAATTCGGCGTCTTCAAACTTTCTCGGTGGTCTTCCACGTTCTTCGTTTCTCACGTCAAAATCGCCACTTTTGAATTTTTTAAACCACTCAAAGCACTGTGATTTACCAAGAGCATGTTCACCATAAGCTTTGACAAGCGTTCGATGCGATTCTGCAGCAGTTTTCTTCAAATGGTAACAGAAAATCAACGCTGTCCGCAAATCGTAGTTTTCAGGCACAAAAACGGACATGTTCAACGCTATGAAAACGTATGTAGTTGTATTAAACTTGTATTGTTGTGAGTTAAAAGTCTTTGAAAAATGTAAACACAAGAAAAAGGCACCAATGATGCGGTTTGACAGTCACTACATTAATAACTAGAGCCATCTATGTGCAAATTCCGGTTTCATATTTACAGACCTGATATTTGCATTAAAGAGTAAAGAAACTTATCTTATTTATATCTGTTACTTTAGTTTCAATGACCTCAATGGCCTAATTGGTAAGATGCTAAACTTATTCTAGAGGGTTTCGGGTTTGATTCTCAATGGTTCAAAAAAAGGTAGAAAGATTCCAGTTCTGGTAAATATACTCCCATGTGCTCAGTATGTATAATACTACTGCCTGTTCACATACAATAATATAATATTATCAACACGTGCAATGACAAACCACGAGTTATGTGCCTATACAGTGGTTCTAAACTCTAATGGTTTGACTACGGAGGCTGAAGACAATAGTCTCCCACCATGCTTTACAATATATACAAATCACCAATTTCAATATGTTAAAGGGCACCATACAAAAGAAAAAAACCTTAGTTATGTAACAATAACAAAGTATTAAAACTTTCAAAGATGAAGAGGTGGAAAGTACAGTTATATAAAAAAATACATGATAAATTCTAAAAATCTCAGATTTGCAGTTTTTATTCAACATGTTCTAAAAAGTAAATCACGATGATGCGAAGATCATGGTAAGCAAAGATCTACTATAAAAAAATGTATAAAACTATGGATAGGTGCACCTATATAAAAATGTTTATCGTAGAAGGTAAAGAAATATTTACCTAAACATCTTCCCCTAGTAATCTGTCTGTCACCTTTGAATGAAAATTTAAGGATTCTTGTACCACGATGTTCACAAAAGCTACTATCCGAACTTTCAGAAGTTGATTGGCAGCGCCTCCTAAAATTTAAATAAGTAGAAATCACATAACAAATAATGTTTTATTGAATGGTGCCCATGCAAAAGGATTAAATAATAAAATCTTTATACAGAGTAGCCAAAAATTAACTTAATAACTTTCATTTCAAATCATTCCCATGATTAATTCAAAATAACAAACATCTTTATATAAATACTTTATTTGGACCTTGCAGTTATTTTTGGAATATAATTTTGGCCAAACGCTTGCCTCTTACTGCAAAACAAATGCGAGCTCTTTCAAGAGCATTTCTCATAATATTGACAAACAGTTACAAAATTCAGGTGATATTTTTGATATTTCTAGTCAAAATTTTAAAATATTTAACAAAACTTAATTTTTCAATGAAAAATACTAACAAAAAACACCTAAATATTATTAAGAAATTTGTAAAAACACTCGTCATCATTATAACTAGTAACAAACTATTCTAGTGCTATCGAGTAAATATCATTGTTATGGAGATGCATGGCCACGTGGTAACACACTAGACTTATGTGCCCCGCGCAGTGTTACTCCCCTCGATTATCTTACTTCGATGTGCCATCGGATCCAGTACAGCGGTGTAGCCAGTGCATTTGCTGGTATCCAATAACTCACTTACTTAAAGAGGAGAAAGAAAGAAACAAAACTCCACAGCACAACTTCACTTTCAAACTAAATTAATTTATGTTGGAATGGCAAGGGGATCCTCAACTACAAGGCTTAGCTACGATCATTGTTATCGGTGCTATCATAATAAATATCACCTTTATCATCTTCATCTGAGGACACCTCATCCTACAAAACTTTTATTTGCTGCCGTCAAGATTATTGGAAATACAATATTTGAGGAAGTCGTGTTGAATTATAGATATCTCTAATTTATTCCAATCGACTATATCAGACCACGCAGCAACATGTACTTGTTCAATATTAAAAATTATGCTTTTTTTTACAGTATAATACGCTATTTAAATATGTATAATATATAAAGGACCTAAAGTATTCAAGAAAAGATGCAGGATAAAAGTGAGTTGCAATATCTCATCCAGATGACCAGATCCCGGATTCATACAGAACATACTGAAAAAAAATATTTTTGGTTAGCCTTACTAAGAATTCATTGTAATTAAAACATCAAAATAACTAACCTTGCAGATATTGTCCTTGTCCTTTCAATGGCTGGATTTACTAAAGTCAAAGGCACATTCGTTGGATTCTCAGTGGTCGATTCCTGGCACATGCTTAGTCTAGGCTCTTTACGTAACTTCATTTCGTATCTGAAAATTTCTTGCCTCTTCAATATTTCGTTGTGCATTTCTTGCCGCTAGAATTGCACAAAAAAAATTTGTACTGTACCACTCTTTTGTTGTATACAACACAAACTGGTGGACTTATTGCAATGGAGAATGTCTTCCAATCAACCAGAAAAATGTTAAAGAGATCTCGAGTGAAAACCAGATTAAATGCCGATTAAATAAACGATGCCGCAATTCCCAAGTCGGATGACAGATGCCTTACAAACTAGACCAAGGAGATAGTCATGTAATTTTAAAATTACCAATTCCTAATATAAAATTTTGATACACCTTTATATAATCTATAGCAAGCCTGCTTAGCCAACCTCTAAAAAACCTTCATAGAGAAATAAATACTCATTCTTTTTCGGAGATTAGCGATCATCATGACTATCTAGGAACAAAGATATGGTATCACAATCAAACCATTCCCATAAATTCTTCAACCAGAGAATGTGTCGTCTTCCTACACTTTTTTAGCATTGAATTTTCTCATTTCAATATCAGTTGAAAAATCTGGCATTTTTCTCCTTGCATTATATGTCCAAAGTACTTTCTTCTTTTGATGATGAGTAATATTTACTGATCTTTATTAATCAATTTTAAGATGTCGAAATTACGAACCCAAGAAACTCTCAGCATTCTTCGATAGCGCCAAATTTCTAAACCTTCTGATTTTGTTGTGGTGCCCTGAGTATTTATCCATTTTTCAATATCATAGATAAGTATGCAATATACACAAATCAATGCAAAATTCACACATGTAATTCGAGATTGAAATCCTTGTTGCATTGCATTTTAAAGAAGCAGCTTTATGACATCTCTATTCTTACTTAGATCTCTTGAGACTGGTCCCATTGACCATTCAGTCAGCATCCCAGATATTTATATTGTTAGACTCGCTTAAAAACTTCATTTATTATATCAAGCAGACTTTTATTTACTGACAATCATAAACTTTCTCTTTGATACATTCATTTTCAAGACTCTCGCATTACTAGTTATGTTAACCATTTCCAGTAACACCTGCAAACATCAATTATTCGCAAAAAGAATAATGTCATCAGCATATCAAATGTTATTGATTATTTGATGGTTTATGACTATCAATCATTCACTTCATCCATTGTCACCTTAAAAATTACTTAAAAATAAACATCAAAAAGAATAAGATAAAGTATGCATCCTTGTTGAACTCCACGGCATATTTTTATATCGGGTGTCAACTCATCATCTATTTTAACTGCAGCTTTCTGATGTCAGTAATGATTACTGATAGTTCTTAGATCTTTCTTATCGAGAGCCTTTTAATCAAGAATTCCATAAGTTTATGATAATCATTTAATATAAGAAATACAAGGATTGTCCAGTAATTATATGACAGAATGATGCCACCTGTCACAAAAGCAATGAAACAATGGTGTAAAAGAAATTTCCTTGATGCATAATTTTGAGAAGAGGAAACTTCAATTGGGTGTCTAGATTGTGTGATTTAACACCACTGGACTTTTTTCTTTTAGGTTTTATTACATCAAAAGACTATTCACAAACAATTTTAGAGCTAAAAAACAACATCTTTCAAGCAATTATTGAAATTGATACACAATTTTGTGAACACGTCATTGAAAATTTTGCTACAATAGATGTCTGTCAGAGGAGCAGAGGAGGTCATTTGACTAACGTATTCCATACATAATTCCCAAAGGTTTTCTTAATGTCAAAATCATAAAACATGAAAAAAAAACTTTTTTTTTCATCTAATAAATTTTCTATTAGGACGCTTTGTATGTGTCTCAGTGGTTTAGTTGTCTTCCACTTGGAAGTTGCACATTTGATTTCCGATGATACCCAAAATATGAGGTTGCGGGTTCGATCCCCGCTGGAACCCAGATTTTTTAAAATGGGATGCCAATCTGGTTTTCACTTAGGGCCCATTAAAACATCTTTCTGGTTGGAAGAGATTGCCACATGGCAATAAGCTCGCCAGATATATTTTTTTAAATGTGGTGGTTTTCAGATTCAGACCTTTTAGTATCTTACTGAAAGATACGGTACACAAAACTGAAAATGTGTGCTGTGAAAAAATGCCACCAAAAACCCATCCCCCCTCTAGAAATCTGTACTCGATTATAAATAAAATAAAAACAACCAAATAAATTAACACTGCAATATGTTAATTAGGATAGTTCTGTTTTACCTCCTTATCTTCCTTCACTTGTTTATCTCTGAGAATTATTTGCTCATTTTGTTTCTGTATACTCAGCATTTCTTCATAAAATGATTTGAAACCTGGTTTATTATATCTATGAAGATAAGTCTGGAAAATAAAAATTTGAAATTAACTTCATATGCCAATTATCAATAAATGAAATAATTATTGTTATTTATCTCAAATGATAAGTTCACTGCTAACCATGGAATATTGCGTGGTGTAAGGCGAATGCTAGGGGCCACCCACTCAATATATATTTGATGAGCTTTGAGCATGACCAAGGCGCATATAAGCATGACCAAGGTTGTACTGCCTTACACAGTAACTTGTGTGAGGCAGTACAGCCTTAGTCATGCTCATATGAAGAATGTATTTATTAGGGCCATTTCACATTTTTCTTTTTTTTTTTTTTTTAACAAATTAAGCAAAACTTAGAAAGATACAAGTATTTTATCAGTAAAACTCTATGAAATCAATATGGATAGTCAAATTTAAAATATCAATTCAAATACTTGTACTCGTCATACTTTATGGGTGTTTTAGCTTGTGACGTAACAATACACAACCAAATTTGATAGCCATACTTTTTATTACAGCGTATACAATTTTGAACATACAAGTTTGTATTGCCTGTAATCGTTTTTATGATTTTAATTATTTTTACTGAAAAAAGTGCACGTGTCGGCTGGTCATGCAACTTTGAATGGGTGATTTTTTTGGAAAATAGGTATTTTTAATTAGAATTATCTTAACACAACGTTAAAGAAAAAAATTATCATGATAGTACTTCGCTAGTATTGCAAAACATTGCATGTGTTGATGAAAATGTGCAAGAAGCTCCAGAAACATCTTTAAGGAAACGATCCTCACATTTGGGTATCCCAAAATCGTCCCAGCATAGAACACTCCGAACTGATTTACATTTGTACCCTTATAAGATACAGGTGGTTCAAGAACTAAGTCCAGCTGGTATTCAAACATGTCTTACTTACTATGAAGTTCTTGATGCAGAAATTAACGATTTTTCTTCAAAATTATTGATGATGGACGAAGCTCACTTTGAGCTGAATGGTTCGGTCAACAAGCGAAATTTCCAGTTTTGGAGAACGGAAAACCCTAATGAAATTCATTCTAGGCCATTGCACCTGCATAAGCTAACAGTTTGGTGTGGTGTGACGTCCGAATACATCATAGGGCCATATTTTCTCGAAGATGGGCAAGGAAATGCAGTAACAGTTAATGCTGACCGCTAAAGAGTAATGATACAGGACTTTTTGGTACCCGAGCTGAATAGACTAGGCCTGCAGACCATGTGGTTCCAGCAGAATGATAACACGGCTCACACAGCTATCGCAACAATGGAAGCATTGAGGGAAGTTTTCTCGAACCGCATAATCTCGAAAAAAGGAGATTTAATATGTCGGCGCGTTCACCGGATTTGACTACCCCGGATTTTTTTCTTTGGGCTTATCTAAAGTCAAAAGTTTACATCAACAAGCCAACAACTCTGCATGACCTCAAGCAAAACATTCGATATGAAATAGCCACTATACCACAAGAAACTATTGGTCAAGTCATGAAACATGTCGTAGAAAGGGCTCGAATTTGTCAGCGCTTTAACGGTGGACACTTGTGTGATATTGTTGTCAAAACCTTATAATGAAAAACTTATTGAATTAAATTACCATTTTTCATTTACATGTCGTTTTTATTCACATTATATTAAAAGTTATAATTAAAACCAATGGGATGATAAATTTTAGGACACCTCTATATTGCCATCAATGTATATGTTAGACTTATCAAGTTTTAAGTGATTGGTTCTAAATTACTTGAGGTATCTATAAAGTACGAACATTTTGGAAAGACCTAGAAAAATGTGACATGACCAAATTAATCAAATTCTAAAAGAGGGAAAAGCCTCTATAATAGAAAAGCTTGCATGACAAGGTGTATGGACAAGACCGAAGCGAACAATATATGCAAGGGTTGAATGAAATGGGTATATATTCTCTCTGCCTACCCCAATAGGGATATATTGACATGATGATGATTGTTCCAGTTAAAATTTTTTTAACAAAATTGTGAAAAAAATTGGCAAAATATGAGGCATATCCAGAAACTAAATGTACCGAATTTTTGTAGGTTACAATTTTTTTTATTTAAACAAAAAAATTGCGTGGTCACCGTAGTACATATGTAAGCTATTTTTCGACATAGTCGCCATTCCTCTCAATGCAGGTAGTGAAGCGGGGTATCAACTTTTTGATGCCTTCCTCGAAGTAGTTTCCCGCCAACCCTTCCGTCCACTTCTCCCCCTCCTCCTTTACCTCCTCATCGGTTGAAAACCTTTTTCCACCCATGCGCAGCTTCAGGGAGGTAAAGAGATAGTAATCTGAAGGTGCTAGGTCAGGGGAATGCGCGGGATGGTTCAGGACATCCCATTTAAACGAGGCGAGCAGTTCCTTCGTGGCGTTGGCCGTGTGTGGTCTTGCATTGTCGTGCAGTAGGCAGACTCCCTTTGTCAGCATGCCTCTCCTCTTGTTCTGAATCGCCCTCCGTAATTTTTTTAGGGTCTCACAATATCTTGCAGAGTTGATGGTGTCCCCTTGAGGCATATATTCAATTAAAATTATGCCTTGACAGTCCCAAAACACGGATGCCATGATTTTCTTGGCTGAAATTGTGGTTTTGGACTTTTTGGCGGAGGGTGAAGAGGTGTGACGCCACTGTTGAGACTGCCTTTTGGTTTCAGGCGTGTAGTGTGCAACCCAAGTTTCATCTCCAGTAACGATGAAGCGGAGAAATTCATCTCCATGGAGTTTGCAGCGCCTCAAAAACTCTTGCCTTTTTACAAAATTTCGCACTTGGCGGGAGATTGGTTTGACATTTTTCACGAAACGTGTTGTCGCGTCGACACTTCTCAACGTACTGACCTCGAACCGGTCTCGTTGCGGAGGGGAAGGGTCAGGCTACACGGAAGTGTAGCCAACATGTCGAAAATAAAATCCATCCGGTCGTGAGAGCCTCAGTACACTTACTTTCTGGATACGCCTCATAAATAAGAAAACCGCCATTAAATTTCATTGGAATTCCACAAAATTAATACCAATTAAATACATTTTAAATCATACTCCACATAACATTTTCGAACTAAACTAACCAGCGAAAGTATATAAAAACAAATTAAAATAATGATTCTCCACTAAGAAGCTGTTTCAAGAAAAGGTAGGAATTAATACAATACAGTCGAGTCCCGATTAAATAAACTAAACGGGATTGTGGGAAGGTAAGATAACCGAAAATGATGGATATCAAATTACTGAACTGAAAACATTTATTTTAACACAGTAATAGGTTAGTCAATAAGTTGTGAAAGCGACATCTATGGAGCAGTAGAAAAACCAAAATTTCTACGCCATTTTAATATTTCATCTTTAATAAGAACGTACTCAAAATTTCATTTCGATCTGTCAATTCATTCTTTGTTTACAAGCCATTTGAAGTTGACGTGTCAGTGTACTTTTTAACAATGGAAAAATCCGAATATCGTGCAGTGATTAAATTCTTTGTTTTGGAAGGTTTATCGGCTACTGAGATCCATGCAAAGATGGTGAAAGTATTAAAGGAGTCTTCTCCTTCATTTCCAACCGTTTACCGATGGGTTTTGGAGTTTAAGCGTGGCCGTACAAGCGTTGAAGACGATCCACGCTCAGGACGTCCAAAAAGTGCATCAACACCAGAAATCATAGCGAAAATACAGGATATGGTTTTGGAAGATCATCGATCGACTGTGGATGTGATAGCTGACACCATAGGCATCTCACATGGAACAACATGGCATATTTTGGCTGAAGTTTTGGGTTTCAAAAAACTGTGTGCACAATGGGTGCCGCATTTGCTAATAATGCAACAAAAACACGTTCGAATGCGACTTTCTGAGCAACATTTGGAGCAATTTCGAAAGGATAAAAAGGATTTTCTGCGTCGATTCATCACTATGGATGAGACTTGGGTCTACTACCATGATCCTGAATCAAAACAAGAGGCTAAGGAGTGGTGTGAACCAGGCACTTTGGCTCCGAAGCGAGTTCGTGTCCAGAAATCGGCCAATAAGGTGTTAGCGTCAGTTTTTTGGGATGCAAAAGGAATTTTATTGATAGATTATCTCCAAACTGGTAAGACAATCAACTCTGATTATTATTGTGACCTTTTGGACCAGTTGGATGAAAAAAATTGTGAAAAAAGACCCAGTTTGCAGAAGAAAAAATCATTTTTCATCAAGACAATGCACCTGCTCACACAGCTCAAAAAACCATCGCGAAAATCAGTGAATTGGGGTACGAATTGTTGCAGCATCCACCCTATTCGCCAGATTTAGCTCCCTCTGACTTCTGGCTGTTCTCACACCTCAAAAAATTCCTTCGTGGAAAGCATTTTTTATCAAACGAAGAGGTTATAGCCGTCGTAGAGGAGTATTTTGCAGGCCTTCCAGAAAGTCACTTCCGTGATGGGACAACAAAGTTGGAAGATTGTTGGACCAAGTGTATTGATCTTATGGGAGACTATACTGAGCAATAAAAGTGATTTCCTCCCAAAAAAAATGTATTTTCATTTCCGCTTTCAAAACTTTTTGACTAACCTATAATAAATAAGATTAAAGAATGATATTAGTCTTAACACTTTTTTTATTCACATACTACAAAAATAGATACAGGACAGTGCTATATACGAGAATAAAAGAGAAAAAATGGGAAAATACATCTATCCTGATTAAAAATTTTAAAACATTCAATGCTTGTAAACAGTATTCGTTTTCTAGCCCTTTGCCTTTTCTTTGCAGCTAGGTCATACCAACATCTAATCAACAAATTCTGGTCCTGATCACTTCCTATTGCTGTTCAACATAAAATAGTGTCATTTCAAATACATTTACTCCACTATGACTAATCTCGTCTGCTTTATCCCTAACACCATTATGAAGTTCATTCCCATTTACTAGAGTAACAATACCATTGTCAGTCAATTTCTGTCATTTATCTTTGCTGATCTACTGCACTTTGCACAATGAAACATGTTCTTTAAATCAGCATTACATATTATTTTTTTTTAATTTTCACTATGGTTGGATAATCATAAATGTCGAATAATCAAAAGTTGGATAATCAGGATGTGTAAAAGTAAACAAAGTACCTGGACATGTTGCGCTAATTCAAAGATCATTACTTCTCCTTTCAGTGTTGAAGACAAATTTTTTAATTCTTGTAGCAAAGTATTCAATTGTGAATCTGATAAACCTTTGGAATTCTTCACTTCAAAAAAAGGTATCCTTAAATAAATATTGAATTGTTGATTTAGCATATATATACGAGTATATATTATACAAGTAGAATATACAGTTCGATCAAATATCAATCAATCAATCGTCGAATAATCATTATACCGTATGTGTTTATTTCATCCAGTTTTGAATAAATTACATATAAAACACATTAAAATAGATCGCATTAAATTGCCTTTTAATATATACCATATACATTAGTATATATTTCGCTTTATGATTATTATAAATTATCGAAATTAATATGCACCCATGTACAATGTGATTTTACAGTAATCAGTTTTAGGATTTTTTGCATTACTAGATAAATGCATCAAGTGAATTCATTTAAATCTGGATGAGAATGATAGGTACCAAACAAAAAAAACATACATACATACCATCACAAAGTCTCTAAATCAAGGTAGGAAGAAAGGAGAGAGCAACAGACGTTCCTGTTGACACACATCTTTAGCCTCTTCTATTTATTTATCTTTATACTTACTTTTTAAATGTTTTAACACCACAGCAATTATAAAAGAAATTATTCAGCAGTCTTCTTTTCATTGCTTCATCACTATTTCTTGTTCTTGCTTTGATAAATATGCTCTAATTTGCTCTTTCACAGATTCCTTGATTTCCTTATCCCACCATGCATTACCTTTTTTACTCCCAACTTTTGCGGTGCCGCAGACATATTTTGTTGTGGCCACCAATATTTTTTTCATACTTATCCATTCTTCTTCAATATTTAATTTAATTCATTACATATCATTTTCATTCTTCCTTTCACAAATTTTCTAAACTCCTCATTCTTCACATCATGTTTCTTTTTTGGTAAAAAATTATAAATTTTATTTTCAATTCAAATTCCTATCAATTGGGTAACATCAAAATAAAATTCCTATCAATTAAGTTAATTCAAATCAGGTTTTTCTTAATTATAAACACTGGGAAGATTGACAGAAAGCAGCACAGTCTTTAAGAGAGACATCTTGACCAGCATATAAAAACTGGGAAGATTGACAGCATGCAGCTTAGTCTTTCAGAGGAGAGACATCTTGGCCAGTGTATAAACACTGGGAAGACAGAGCTAATGTGTAGCGATTTATGCCCTGTCCTGATAGGCGTCCTTCTCTGCATAAATCGTGTCCCTATGAACAGAATTAATAAATTTGTTCTTGGGTGCCACAGTTGCTGGAAATAAGTTGTCTAGTAAAACAGGTGCAGCCAGCGGTTCCCTTAACAATATGAAAGCCATATATACTCTTCAGCGTTTAATCTGGAAGACTTTTCAGCATAGATATCTAGAATTCACCACAAAATTGATGTAGGATCATGAAATTGCTCTCCACACTTTCAAATTCAAACAACACTCAGTCAACATATTTAATAATGTTTGTACAATTCTGTTTTGTTGTTTAAGATGTTAAAAATGTATAACTCACAGGAAAAAAGTTCTAATTTTATAAAATATATTTACTCATCGGGATATTTCGGCGAACACTTGATACGTAAATCGAGTTTGCAATGAATTTCTTGGTTTCCCGAAGATCCTTGCTGAGGGAGTAGAGTCAGAATAATATCCATAGGATGCCATATATTCCATGGTTTACTGTTACGTAAATCCTTTAAGTCTTCTCCAAAAATTGACTAAAACACAAGAGGCTGTTAATGCATAAAAACAAAAATCATGAATTAAAACATTTGCGCAAATTATAGAGTCAAATTAACCTTCAAAACTGCAATTTCGTTGTCTTGTCTTTCCTGCGGCGTGTCATCCGCCATTTCAATTTTTCATTATAAAACATTTAAATAAGTCGACTACCTTGCAAAATAAATCTAAATATTTTGACAATTCGCCTGACACACAACGTGTTGGAGTATTTTTAACAGCTAGGAAACAAATCCTTTTTTGGTCCTGTAATTAATTACAAATGTTGCCATCCTAAGAAGTACTTACTTATATTTCATATATTTTCCCAGTGTTGTGTTGTTTTTAACATAATATTTCATTTGTAAAAATTTAAATATATTTTTACAAAAATATGTATTTAATAAGTTTTTTATATAAAATTCCTTGACATCGTAATTTGTGTAGTAATATAGTTATAATACAACCAATGCCGCATTTGTGTGCCAATGCCCCTAGGAAGTTTGAAAGTTGCACTTCCCTCTCAAATACGTAATTTAAAAAATGTCTACCTTTTCTGCTTCGGATAACCTTGGATGATGATGTTTTTCGCCCCACACAACAAACCACTGCAGTTGACTTCTTTCTTTCTTCTTCCCAAATGCATCTATAATGTCACTTAAGTCCAACTTCACTGTTATGTCTGATTTGATTGATGTGTTAAATGTGTTTAGTCTATTTTGTTTTAGCACGGCTTTCAAGTATGTATTTAATTGTTTCAATAATGAAAAACTTTGTTCTGCTGAACAATTTGTTAATGGTATGCATAAATAAAACAATATGAATTGTTTTTAATAAACAGTTAATATTTTTTTTTTATTATTTGTTTGCTTAGCTGTAGCATTGAGCAATTGTGGTTATCATTAGATGTCAAATATGAGCTGAAGTGAATGCATTCTTCCATAAAGCGTTATCTAATGCCTTCTTGTATATATTTTTATAAACTATTTTTGAGTTTTTGGGCACCCCTTGGCTTGGGGCCCCTGCACAAATTCCTAGGTTTGCTTATTAGCAAACACAGCTCAAAATACAAGACAAACAAAAGATTTATTCATTAAGAATGGATGGAAAATAAATATCATTATACTGGTGAAACTAAAACAGTTTTTTAATAAAAAAAAAACACTCAATTCTTTTATTTATTTCTTTTAACCATATTATATATAAAATAGCAAACAAAAATAAAGCAAGACATATTGAAATACAAATAATTTCAAGTAATATAAATTAAGCTCACAACATAATCATAATTTTCATTTATGAGGTGCATGGCCGCGTGGTAACGCACTGGACTTCCATGCGGAAGGTTATCAGTTTGAACCCTGCACTGTGCTTCTCCCCTCGAATGACACAGGCATTTTTTCCACTTAGTATTCGAGGGTATAAGGATATCTATGACTTCGACTTTTGTCATAACTATTCTTTAAAAAAATAAAACATAACTAAATAAATATAAACTAGTAAAGAAACTTCTTTAAATATTTACATGCATAAGAATAATCTGGAGAATTATAAAAACTAAAACCCAAACAAATGCAATTATAAAGCTAATGCCAATTACTGTAAGATTTTTATTAGAAGTGCTTCTAACAATCAGTAAAAAAAAATTGTACTCATACATTATCTTTGTTAAACATTATAAATATGCTGAAAGTAGAAAGATAAACCCATTGGGCCAGATATAACACAATTCGTAAAAAAAAAAACAATTGGGAACCACTATGAGATTGTTATAAACGAATGTGTTCAATTGTTGAAATATAATCAGGTGTATATACCTGGGAAAACAAGTAAAATTACCAAATAGACAATAAGTAGTCCATATGTTCCTTAGTTTTTTATTAAGTAAATTATTAGGTATGAAGTTAAAATTTAAAAAATCTTTATGATAAAAGTATAAAAATAATCATTTCTGATATCTACTTGACATAATGTTAGAAACTACTATTTAAAATAATTTTATAAAATATCTATATAAATACAGCTTTAATCACTCTGTCCGAAGTGTACCTTGATGATATGATTATCGGCTTCCTTGTTGAAATTATAATTTTGATATGCATTTGGTACAGCACATGCTAAAATAATATTTGTAACATTATTAATTTTGCTCTACAATCTTCATGTGAAGCAGTTTAGATCGATCCGACTACCACCCATGTAATTATGGGGGACAAAAAAGTCCGTGACCTACACTAGGAGAGCGAAAAAAAAAAATTATGTGTATGAAGTCACGTTGTAACGAAGAAGAAATTGCACAAAGAGACTCTTCTTCAGATACCGATACACCTCAGTGAAAAAAATAATTTCAATGATGGACTTAAGGTCTGACATTATTGTGTAATATGGGTATACCGTGAACCATGCTGAACAGGCTTAATCAAAGCCCAGTTTAAATAAGGTACTGTTTTGTAAATAATCTTTATTTAGTAATTGAAATTGATTGGAAAATATTAACAGGATGTTTTATCTACTATCATCATAAAGTATAGAATAATTTGAACTGTTAATTCTTTCTAACTGGTCCAAGTTGGAGCATTTTAGTCAAAGTGCTGGTGACAACAGGCATTTGTTTAAACATTTTTCCCTTGTAGTAATCCTCATTTAGGCCAACTTCTCGTATGGTTCTTGTGATTAAATCCATGAGAAACACATTTTCTCCATCAGGGCTATCTTCTATTACATTGCACAGCTCTTGAATAAATGTGGATCCACAACATTTCCTAAGACTTAAAGTATCATCAAAACAGCTATGGAAAACTAAGAAATCTTCTTCGAGTTTAATTTCAGAAGTAGCAACTGGGTCTTCACTGGTAGGTGTTGCATCGTCTAATTCCATGTTCTCCTGTGTTCCACTTATTTCGTTTTGTTTCCCTTTGATTTCACCTGTTAGACTAGTAACACTGCTTATTTGTTTTCCTCGACATGCCTGAAAATAATTAGAATAAATAAAATCAAACGACAACTGAAAAAACTTTATATCTATTTCCCTTCAGTCACAATGCGTAATTCCTGGTTACACCACTATCGTTTTCCTAATATTCCTTTCTATTTCCATGCTGCTGCTGGTGAAGTTGTTGAACTTCAATCATGAAATAGTTTCTATGTTTTTTTGTCTTACAATTTTATATTTTATCACTTTATTTTCTATGTATAAAGCTCGAATACAGATCTTTCCCCCAGCACTGGAAACTAATTTTTAGGTTAGGGGGAAATGATTGTCCTTCAGCAATAAATCCCCCAAAGTATACTTTGTACAATGAAGTGCTTAAATATTAGGTTGCTAAATAGATAAATAAATAAACTTAATGATAAACAAAAAAAATGTCACTTCCAAGTGTTGTTGTATAACCATAATGATTCATTTTTCAATCGTATTGATTTCAATTTAAAAGAATAACGAGTTAGTTGAGCTATGAAACATTACCTCATCCATCCACCTTACTCACCTGATCTTACGCCAACCAATTTTCACCTTTTCAATCACCTTGATAAATATTTACGGGCGAAAAAAATTAATACCAGAGAAACAGCTGAAGATGCCTTTTGAGAATTCTTGGATTCTAATCCACCTGAGTTTTATTCTATAGGCATAAATAAACTCTAATTTGTTACTAAAATGCATATAATCTAATAGCTCTTGATTAATAAAGTTATTTACTCTTAAGTTATGTTTGATTGAATTTTAAGGTAAAAATCTAACCTAATTAAAATATAAAATATGCATACTCCCATAATATTCATAATCATTATCCTGTTATGTAACTCTTGACTGATCATTGTGACTCCCATGATTACCCTCGACAACTCCTCTCCATCCATCCCTACACTCCACAGTTCAAAGAACAGTTAAGGGTAGTCCAGTTACATTTCTCACTTGGTCAGTTCAGTGCATTGGGGCTCTTTCTCTTGTGCGTCGTCCTTAAAAGCTTCCAGGGACTACAAACCTCGCCAAACTATCTCCACGAGCAATATATCTAAAGAGTTGGAGGACTTGTCATAAGTATATTATTGACAATCTGTTCGAGATTCTCAGTTTTTCAAGAATGGAGGACTTAGTTCGCTTTACCATTCATATTATTTTTTATTTTTTTATTTTTACTTATTTACACATGACAAGAAATATACATAATTTGCGAAAAAACAACAGGTAATTTAATTTGGACATACAATTTTAATAGATCTGGGTTTGTTGCCTTTCATTTGTCGTGTCCCCAGTAAACTAAGCTTTTGCCTGTATCTCACTGAGGATATTTAGCGTGAAAAAATAAATCGATACTTCTTTCCGATTGGTAGTGCCAGAGAATGGATTTGAGATGCAAATTGGTTATGTTCAGGATCCGATACTCTCTAAAAAGCTCCGCCGTGGGATACTGGGCGGGAAGTTTATTAATTATTTTCACAATCAATTTTTGGAAACCTGCAATATGTGTTTTTGGGTTAAGGTGCATTGAATTCATAACATCCTTCTCCAGCACCACAATTCAAATGCATCTATTCTACATCTCTCACTTACTTTCAGATTCCATGCCGTACATAAATATTGCCGAAGACAAGAAACTTATCTAAACACTTTCTCGTCATAATGGTTCTGCTCTTCCATATCCTTTCTAGCTTTGACTACACATTCTTCGCCATTCCTGTTATTTTTTTTCACCTCAGCCTCAAGTAAACAATTAATATTTCAAACTCTGAAACATTACAAAACTTAGAAATATGTTAGAAAATAAATGATGTCTTACTTGTATAAATATAATTTTTGGTATATCTTTTAGGCTTTTCCGTTCAGAGGAAGTAAAAAAATTTATTATATCTCTTTCATGAATTTCACTTGAAGTAGTCTTTAATTGTCCTTTGCTTCCATGAGTTAAAATTGCCACCGCTACACAGGAGTATCCGGAAGGGATTAAGTCTTCTAGAAATAATATTAAGTAATCATTTAATATGAACAGACACCCCACTCCTTTGGATTCAAGGCAGCTAGTTATTAGGCACTAGTACAACAAAAAAATCTTATGAAAAAATATGTCCTCGACATCAGATGATTGATGAGGTGTTTCATATCTAGCTCCTTTTGACAATCCTCAGGATGGTGACTTGCCATACAATTAGGCCTGTCATACAAATCTAACACTTTATATCCTGATTCCGTGTTTTAATGTGATAAATTAGATTTTTGTGTTTTAACATTATATATATCAAAAAAGGACAAACAACTGCCATCTAGTAAATATTATTGTAAACAGGTCAACCTTTAAATGATAGACTCCTAATTTCTAGCATGGATAATATCCTCGACAAAGAAAATATAGATGAATTATAGTGTCAATGTGTTGTCGTGTTTTCAATCAGATCTTAAAGTATTAAATAACACAGTAAAAGTAATGTACTTTGTCCAAGAGTAGTTGTCAAATAATGCAGTTATTACTTTTTACTTAGGATACTTGAGTAACATAATAATACTAAAGATTTAAAAGTAGCTGTAATGTTGATACTTTTTCTTAGTAACTTAAACAAATCTCAAGTATGCCAATTGTCAAAAATGAGGCTTTATCTGATCTAAGTGCATATTTTCATATCACTATGTTAGTAATCAATCTCAACTATACAACATAGATCAAATTTTCATTTATGATACACATGCAGTGTGATTCTTGTATCTTGAATGGGCCATACGCTAAATGAACGCTAATCTTGCGCAATCTTGTAGATATTCCATAAGGATTCAATGTAATAATTGAAATCACTACATTTGATATATCCATGGAATCTAATACCTCTATAACACTCATTTTAATCTTTGTTTTCCTTGGTTTATTTTATTTTTATTTGTGAATGAATTTTATTTGAACTTGATGCACACTTTATATTTGCAGGTGGTAGAATTCAGCATATTAATTCTTATTTTATTTATGATATATAAGGTCCCCCCCCAAGTTGGATATCACTTGGGCAAAGCATCTTATAGAATAGCTATGGGACTGGTATTCCGGTCCATTCTCCAACATTACAGAGTCAAGACTTCTCCCAGCACCACAACGACCATTCATTTTTCTTTTAAGAATGGGTTGCAGACCTCGGTATTTGAAACCAAGCAGAACATGTTAAATTAAAGCTTCCTAATTTTAACATTGATTAGCAACTCTCTTTTGTTGAAACTCTTTGAAAACAAGTAATGTTGCTGACCATATCTGCCTAAGGAATTCGGAGCATTCTCCTATGGATCCAGATTTCAATCCATAATCCACGTTTATTTTGGTGATATATTTCTGAAAATGATTCATGCAGTCTGCAAATATGACAGATCTTTTGCATACCTGATGTTGTTCATCATAATACCATTAACCTTCACTCTCATGTTAGCATTATCAAATGCTTCTTTAAAAGCTCTAATAGTTGAATAGCAATGGTGACAATATGCAGCCCTGGTGAACTCCCTGCTAGATATTCTTGTTCAGTCTGAATTAAATAATAGTTTTCTTTTAACTTGAAAATTAAATTAAGAGAAATAAAAACTAAACAGGGTTCATTAACTTCACTTGAGCTGCATACGAGCCATCTCATTTTATAGTTTTTATAAATAATTTATATAAGTACTCATAAAAACAGTTTGTTAAAACCTACCACTAGAGAGGAAATTCATCAAGTCAATGTAACGCATATTGGGTTTGTTAACTACATCAAAACCCAAAAAACCAAAGCACTTAGTAAGCCGTTCAACATCTTCTTTATTTCCATAACGCTCTTCTGAAATAAAAATTGAAAATATTACTAAACAAATTTAAATCTACATACATGCGTGTGTTTGAACATGAAAAATTAAACTTACCGTCAATACCAGCTACTTTATCATAACTCACTATGTATAATATACCCTTTTTTTGTTTGGTCTCATAGAGTTTCTTTTCATTTGGAATGGTAGTATTCAACTCACTACTCGTAGTTTGTAAGAAGACATCTTTTGTTAGAGTACTCAATACTCGTGGAAATGGTTCACATGCACTTTTTTTTATGTCCTTAACATTGCAAAAAGTTTCGGTTATTATTTGTATCAAGTTAGTTTTTCCATTCAGCCGGTCAATGTTAGAACAAAATAAATTAATAAATGGATTTCTTTCCTTTTTTATTTTCCTTCTTTTCTGTTCCTGGATATTTTCTGTTTTAGCTTCAAAATAATTTTGTAGAATAACAATGTCGGCTTCAGCTGGTAAGCTGTAAATATCTATAGCCACAGGGGAAGCATCAAAGTTTTTTTTTGGAATCATGGGAGGACATTCAGCCTAAAAATAATAGAAAAAATTACAGTTGAAGCAAATAAAAAAAAAAATTTCAACATATATTGTAAAATTAATTTATTTTATTCTCTCACAAACTAATTAAAGAATTGATTGTTCTTATCCTAGAAGAATAAGGTACGGTTATTGAACTGACAAACTTCTACATAGAAGTCTAAAGCATTTCTTACAGAATCATGTATCTAATGAACTTAACTTACTGTCACAGTATATCAAAGGAATGTTTACAACCCCAACATAATTTAATGATTCGTTTAATAGAGCCAAGAGGAAAGTAGTAAATTTTTTGATTGATATAAAATTCATCATCATCACCAGTAACCTGATAAACTGCATTCTTGGTTATATAACTCCCCTTTCCTCCGTTCATTCCATCATGGGCCCATTATTTCCAGTTGCTCTCAGCCACTTTTCTGGTATCATCTGACCATCTTGCTAGAGGTGTCACACTTTTATCCTTGTTCTTGGTCGCCACTCCAGTACTTTCTGAGTCTATCTATCATCAGTACATCTGGCAATGTGTTCTGTCCAGTTCTACCTATAGTGAATTCTACCCTCTCAACGATATCTGCATCTTTGGTCTGCTGTCTTATCGATTCATTCATCTTCTATATTTTTTCAACACTTTTTATTTTAATACACTGATTTACAAATGTGCATTCTTATTACTAAATCATAAAAAAATGGTATAACTTACAAATTTTTCATAATTTGGAAATAACACTTGAATGGAGATAGATCTTCATAAAATACAACTATCAATTAATATTTTTTTACACTAACCACAATTTAATTATACAAAAATAATATATGTATTATTAAATTATTACAAAATATGCAAATGAAGAGTGGAACTTAAATATGAAATCATAAAATTTCCATAAATTTTTATGGCATTTTGGCAACAAAACAAGTTCACAAAATCAAATTGAATACAATATACTCTTATTGGGTACAAATGCTCGTTTCGAAGATTTTCTTTAGTGAGTTGAAGAATTGTTGTTTTTAACAACTAATAGTAACTATCCATCATATTAACATCCCATCTTTCTTAGTATTATTGTTCCAAATACCGATTTCTTTGATATCTTGGTGGAATCTTTCCCTTTGTTCCTCTTTGAAGTTTTCAAGATTAGATGGAAAAAAATTAAGGTGATTATAAAGAAAATGTAGTTTATTGTAGTCACTAAGTTGTTTTCCAAATAACGTAACTTACACAAATAAAACGGAATAAATTGGAATTGGTAAAACATTTTTTTTTATTAACTTGCCATGATTTAAGGAAACTAACCACAGTTTTCAAATGTAAACACTATAAGTATTGCTATTTAAACCAATCAGCAAACATTTTAATAAAGAAAAACACATTAATATCTGTCAAGATACTGCATAGAACTGATTGTAAGATGGGGATGGGATGACGCCGTTACATTTCCAGGTGAAGCGGGAATAGGAGAGTATTTGCCGTATCAAAAATATAAAACAATACATTTATTCACAAAAAAAGATAATGTTATATTCAAATATCTGTTGATACTACATGGGCCTAATCGAAGAAAACTTAATTTAAAAAGATAATGTTATATTCTAATGTCTGTTGATACTACACGGGACTAATCGAAGAAAACTTAATTTAAAAAAAATTGACTTGATAATTTTTTTTGACTTCTTTTACAATAACATACTTAAATCTACGAAAATCACCAATTTTCAGAAAAAAAAACAGTAAAAGCTCGCAAGCCTGTATAATCTACATAAAGTTTTTTCCTAATATCATACCTGAATGATAAGAAGTTTTGGCTTTAGAGCTAAACTTTCAGAAGAGTAAATCTTAAGTAAGTCCCTTTCATACAGAATATCGCTCTGGTCTGTGCAGATAAATTCTCCATGTTTCTTGCTGTGAGCCATTATAATCGTAATCAAACCATCAAAAGATTTTGGATCGGCAGTTATAACTGAAAATAATATATTTTTCAATTTATATACATTTAAAAAGCGCACAGTTAGACAAATGCACTTTATATGTAAAAGCTTCTATAGTTCGAAAATTCTAGGATGAGTCCTGTGACAGCTCACAAATTTGCCCCAATACAACCTTCTAACAATGTTCAGTAATTTTAATTATTTTATCAACTTTAATATAAGCCTCAATTCTAATAAAAAGCAAGTTATTTAAGTGAATACATTACATAAGGTTGTATTAGGGCAAATTTGTGAGCTGTCACAGGGCTCATCCTAGAATTTTCGAACTATACCCACATTCTATCTATTTTAAGATACTTATGAATCACAGAGAAAAGAGACCCGAAAACTTAATTTGACAAATCATTCTAAATCTTTTCCCCTGTGATCAATATTGTGCTATATTCCTTATTTTTAAGAAAATTTAAATTACACAATTGAATAATTTAATTCTAAAGGAGGAGTGGTGTAAAAAATCTTATTCATAAAACAAAGCGTAAAATATTATGAGTTTAGTGAGTGATACCTATACATATTCAATATTTCATGTGAGACTGTCCAAATCCAAATTTCGAAAGAAAAATAAATAGTTAATTGTCTATAATTACAGCATCGAATTCAGCTATTGATAGAAATAAGTTAATATTAATATTAAGTATTTGGAAACATTGTTATTTTGATTCATCACACATTCTTATAAAGTTATTAAATAGGGATAGATATTGTTTTAACTATTTCTATAATATCTTAGTAATACTATAAAACATTAATAGAAGAGTACATAAGTTTTATATTTACCTTCATTCAATGTGTGTATAATTTTTTCATTATTCATGTTTTTATGACGAATAATTTGAGAAATGTTTATTTTTTGAAAAGAATTCTGTATGTCTTTTACATCTAGTTCAAAATCGGATCCTAAAATAATAAATGAAATTGGAATTTAAATATCTTCAAAAAATATATAGATAGCATAAATGCTGAAAGAATTGGATTTTTTTTATGAAGAATTTCACTTTAACAACATTTCTGAGATCTGCAGGAGTTAACATGACTCGCATGTTGTATATGTACTATATGACATTCACAAATTGTATAATGTGCACTGTTCTCAAGGTTAGATTTCAAAGATTCACATTTACCAAATATATTTTCCCTGTTCATAAGGTAAAAGCACATTCAGTAGTAACATTTTGTATTTTGTCTTCCAATTTATAAAATGTTTTTTCATTTATAAAACCTAGCATGGAGGGATTAAATACTAAGGTATTAAAATTGAAATGTTATTTTAGTATTACTACCACAGATAAAAACCAGAATTACTACCATAGATACAAACCAGAATTACTACCACAAATACAAACCATAATTACTACCACATATACAAACCAGAATTACTACCACAGATCACCAGAATTACTACCCACCAGACAAATTTTTAAGCCCTTTTGTTATTTTCATCAAATGTTGTACCAACAAAGTAAGGGAGGTCACCGCTGAAGTAATTATTGCTATATATTCATGTAATTAAAAAAATATTTACCTTGATCAAAAATAAAGACAAGTCCAGACTCTATGGTAACACATTTTTCAAGAGTCCCGAAGATTGGTCTCTGAAAAGGTTATCTTTGGTTATTTTTTCTTCCATTATCATTCTTAATCAAACATTACAATACCAATTGAAATACACTTTTTTTCTCTTCGAGCTTTTCGTTCGTACATTTCCCGTCATAAAATAGAGGAAAATAATTATTAAATTAATAAAAAAAATTCAAGTTTTCCGATTTGTTCTACATTTGAATACCTTCATTTCGCTGTTTCGAAGGAGATTTTTGGTTCTGACAGTGTCGGCTCTGGACTCGATGCTGTATGTCATTATTTTAAGTCAATAAATGTTATTGAAAGACAATATTACACAAATTGAAATATTTTCTTATAATAATTAAAGTATTATTTTAATGTTCGTATGGCAGTGGAAATACTTTTGATTCATTTCAGTAAGAATTTGTGGAGACCGTGACGTCAATTACATCAAAGCGAAAAAATCATTTAGTTTTAAAAATTAAACACTGACTCGAAAAAAAGTTTAATTTCCTTTGAGAAATAATTGAAGAAATCATAACCGAAAAGTAGTCAGAAATGTAGTGAAAAGTAAAAGAGAAGAAAGCTGCAAGCCAAATTGAAGAAATGAAAATTATCAATTATACTATCCAAATGAGAAAAAGAAAACTTTTTTTTTGCTAAACAATCACCAAAAAATAAGCATTGAGATTATTTATATAATTGCATCACAATACAATTTCAACTTTCATAAAAAAAGAAAACAAAGTGGAAGACTATCCAGAAACAAATTCAATAACAGCAAGCAAAATGCTATAAAATTTCATTTAAATTACATTAACGAGTGCATTTAAATTACATTACTGCGAGAATTTTAAAATGTTAACCGGGGCATTTTCTCCCTTCACAGAACTAAATAGTATTTCGTCAATGGGACATTTATCTTACTTTCATTATCAGAGGTGATCGGTCTCTTGAATATGTTTTCTGCGATGATCTTGGAATATCACTCATATTTATATGGTTTAATAAACTCAATGGGTGTTGAACCGACGCCCCTCAGCACAAAAGTTCATCTTAATTTATCTGGAAAAAACATACACATTGTGTAATTTCCTTGTTAGGGTAGACAGATAGGACACAGTACCAAACTTTCCTATCATCACCTACTTATTTTTCCTCTTCACATATATACATATTCTCTAACAGTTTATTCAATTTATTTCGATCCTACCTTACCTTTGTTATTTTCCAAATTTAATCAACTTGGTTCAACCATATTTTTTTGGTCTTCATCTATCATAACTCCCATTCAAATTTGTGTTGTAGACAAGTTTAATCAATCTATCCACAACCATTCATTCAGCATTTCCACCTCAATATGTTATTTTACTCCCAACTTAACACAACCATTTTTTTCCGCATAAACTTCTTATTCTGTCATACATAAAACACACCACATTCTCATTTACTCAGCTTTTCACAATAAATTTCTGCATTAACATTTAATTTCCATACCATCAATGTTGGCACTAATAGACTTTTGTGAACAATAATTTTGTCAAACTCGCAAGGCTATTGTTTTTGTCAAACTCACTAGGCTATTGTTTTTCACTAGGCTATTGATTTTTGTGACATTTGGAAAAGTTTTGATAATTCAAAAGAAATATACATAAAATGGTTTGGAAAGTTTGAATCTTTATAACTCTCCATAAATTTAATAAATGCTACAAATATTTTGTATGTCATCCGTTCTTTTCAAGTTTAATTAAAATTTAAATCAAATATGTTTGGAAGCTATCGTGTTTATTTTTATCAATGAGGAGTTTAAATCATTCATACTGAAATATTTATGAAAAAGATACGAATATTTATACTCGTGGTACTTTTACCAACTTTGCAATTATCAGAAATATACATGTTACTGCAAATATATAAAGGTGGGTTGAGCCAGTTCAGAACTTCCGAGTAATTTATTCAATATTTTATTTTTTTGAGAATTTAGATTGTTGGTTAAATTAAATTGCATTCAAATATCTCAAAATACTTGAATATCCAAGCATAATTTTTTAGATTAAATATGAATTGAAAGTTCGAATTTTGTTTGAAAAATGTAGTCGAGTTTTTTTGCTATATTCACTGAGTAAACAATAAATCATTCAACTAAATGAACTAGTTAACTAGTCGAACGGCCGAAAAGAGATTCGTTCATCTTAGTAAATTACTCTTTCCCATCTTTAGTACAATACTCATAAGCGATGCGGACCCTTTATGTGTCATGTACGACCATCACTTCAAACCTAACCTAATTGTGTAACAACATATTTTAATTTATCATATTATTTATCTGACAAGTAAGTATTCTTTGACAATCTTGAAGAAATAGGTTCACCATTCCTAGTACAAAGTGATATGACACATTGTTGACTATAGGTGTTTAGAAAAGATCTATTTGACTCTGTCTGATAATGTAGTTTTCTATATTTTAATATTTATGTTGATTTCGAAGATAATATTCAGTATTTTTAATTTTGAAATTTACTAATGTAAATAATAATTCAAGGAGTAAAACAAATGTTAGACTAAATATTATAGATGTGCTTACCCAACTCTCCCTGATAAAAATGCAAAAACCTTTCAAATGAAATTATTTGAATATATTGCATCAGTTATCTTTTATTTGCACTCTTTTAATGTAATCTATATCTATACTTTGATTAATTGATAACATATCATTTATGATTCTACGAATTTAAATTAAAAAAGTCTTATTTAACCATGCCATAAAACTGCTATAATTTATAATATAATTTCTAAAAATTATTTCTACCTAAATTGTTTGGCCTCAAATTTTTAGAATCAAATTAGAATTTATGTCAGAGGCGAAGGATTTAAACCTGTTTATATAAATGACTCCTCAAAAAGGGGAAACATTTTTTATAAACCAATAACTTCATTAAGAATTAAATTGCATTCAAATATTGTCTTTAGAATGTATGTTACGCAGATGCGTAATGTCTGTATAACACTCCAAATGGAAAAAAGTTTGAAAGAGAGCCTGCCGAGAATCAAACCCAAAAGGTCAGAATACTTAGCACGCACAATAGTCATTAGACCACTGACGCTGAGAATGGTGTTCTTATTTGCATCAATTTACGGAAATATCTCAAAAAATTATTTTTGATAAGAGAGAAATATTTTCTTCAGGCAGAAAGGATCTTGGAGAATTTTCTTTACCTTGTTTTCCTTGTGCATCCTTGAGTCTACGTAAAGTGTCTTGGGATGGAGACTCTTGATTAACATTTTGTTTACTCGCTACTTTTTTCATTTTTACATCATCCACAATTTATTTTTCTTATGATAGGATATGGTCCGGTCAACAGTGAAACTGATGAAAGCAAGGAAGATTTTTGGAACTGTGTTAGAATAGTTTAGTGAAAAAAAGATGAATGTCAAGATTATATACACAACATAAGTGACTTGAATGCATGGATTGGTGTCAAAATGGATGAGTTTGAATCGGTTCAAGGCAAGTTTGGTGATAGACACGAAAAAAGTTAAAACGTTTGACTGCAATGAAGAGAACTAATAGTGTATGGGGGGTGAATAAATGTTTGAGTGGCTAAGAAAGTTTTTCAACAATTGTTGGGAATCTGACTACACACTGAAATACTGGAGGACTGCATTGATTGTTCCATTATATAAAGGGTGCAAGAATGGAGTGTAAAAGTTACAGAGCCATTAGTTTGCTGAGTGTAGTAAGTAAACTAACCTGAAAAATTCTAACAGAAAGAAGGACAAGAAAGACTGAGAAGAACGAGTGGGATGCTCAGGGTACCTTTTTTAATACAAAAGAATACGTGAACCAGATTTTTGCTTTGCGTTTGCTTATGGAAAATAGTATGGCAAAACATAAAAAAGTATTTTGTGGGATTGTGGACTTGAAAATAAACTATGGTTATTGAATAAATGTGATGTTGAACGTAAACTAATGTGTGATATTGCGTCATTATTCGCCGAAAGTACAGCACGCATTAGAGTGAATGTTACTTTAACTAAATGGTTTATTATTTCGAAAGGGGTAAATCAAGGATGCATTATGCCTTGGTTGTTCAATATTTATATAGATTCATGTGTGAAGGAATTACAGAGATCAATTGGTGGCATACGAATGTTAAATGGGAATGTATGCGAATAGGTGTATGCAGATGACATGGAAGTGTTGATGGAGAGTGAAGATGAATTGCAGAGTTTAATAAATAAATTTTATGAGAGATGCGAAGAGAAAGATTTGAGAATGAATGTTGCAAAATCCAAAGTAATGGTGATAGAAAAGTGTGAAAGGAAAAGTAAATGCGACATATGAGTGAAAATTAAATATTGGAGTGAAAATTAAATGCTTGAATAGTATTTTCTCAGATAATGGAAGAGTTAAGAGGGATATCGAACGGCGTGTAGCAATAGGAAAGAAAGTCAATGGGACATATATGTTTGAACCAAACAGTATACAAATCAGCTAAGATGCTAGTCCACAACAGTATTTTGGTGCCAACTTTGATATATGGGAGTGAAACGTGGATGTGGAAAAATATTGATAGGAGCCAAATAAATGATGTAGATATACGTGCATTGAGAAGAATACATGGAGTGACAACGTATGACAGAATACAGAATGAAGGGATAAGGGATGGATGTGAACTTAAGGCTGTCGTGTCAAGTAAGATGCATATGAGTACGGTGAGATGGTTTGCGCATGTATGATTGATGTGAGATGGTTTACGCATTGCGCATGAATGTGAGATGGTTTGCGCATTGCGCATGAATGAAGACTAACCAAATAGATATACAGTGCAGATGTTTGTGGAAGGCGTGTGAGAGGAAGATCAAGGAAAGTATGGTTAGATCAAGCGAAAGATATTCTGAAAGAAGGAAACGTAGAAGGTCATAGAAATCATCGAGGTTGTATGAGAAGATGTATGGATGTGGAAAAGGCTAAAATATATTGAGTTAAAAAAGTATGGCGCTCTGTCCTCTCTGCCTACCCGCAGGGAAATGGCGTGATGGTGTGTATGTATGCATGAACAATTAATTTTTTTATTGAATAAATTGTATGCACAAAAATTGATTTTATTATATTTATTTTTAATTCTCTAGATATAAATTAATCCAACAATCTATCCTTTTGAAACCATGGTTTAATATAATAAGAATGAATAAGATGGAAGTGTCTGTCATGTGTCGTTTGCGGACGGGCCACTGCGTGGTGGCTAGTCTACTTTGCAGAATGGGTATTGTGGATGATCCCGGCTGCGAGTGTGGTTTTGATGATGAAACTATAGTCCATGTATTTTTCGGTTGTGCTTTGCGAGACAGATTTGATTTACTAAAAGCCATATCTTTGCCACGTCCAATGAATGTTGCGGATTTTTTTTTTACGTGGAACTTTTTTATTTACAGATCGGTTGTTAAATTTTTTAAGGTTTAACAGTTGAAACTTTGAATGATCTAGAATCGTCATTTTTTAAAATTGGTTTTATTACATTGACTCGTATAATTGCATAATGACTTTAATATGGTGATACAAATCATCCTAGTTTGGGTGGATTATCTATTTAAAAAAAACTTATTTTTAACATAAGCCTGTTATTATTATAATTCTTATCGGATAATTATCACATTAATTTTGCTATCTGATGACATTTATTTTGCTTTCTTAACATACACATGTTTCGGCGAGTATTGCGCATATTTTATTTCTTAAGAAAATCGTTGGCCTCCTCAGAGACAGTGGCACGGTTGATCAAACTACGAGTACATGCCCAACTACTTGTATGTAAAGTAAACATACGATAAAAGCTCATCGTAAAATCGGCTAGACTTTTTTTCATAAAACTTTTGTTGTATAGAGAAAAACTAGGTGGTTTCATTACCCTGTGGCAATTTCTAGATTGTTATTGGGCTAAGGCGTGATACATACAAGCAGTGCTTTTTTGCTTCAGAGCTGCGGCATCTTTTTTTTTTAAAAGCAGTGACAGTGCATTGGAGCGGCGCTCCACCACATTTTTTACGGTATACAAAAAGCGTTGTGGTGTGCACGTTCACTTAAAAAATCAACGGCATTACTTCGCTTTCCAACTGACTTGACGTTGGAATAGCTAGGGGATCCTCGACTATGAGGCCCTGCAACAACGGCGACAAGCATATTGTGTTCCTTTTGGAGTAGGCAGAGAGGACCCATGCAGCCATTGCACTTCCCATACGTATGAACATCACGTTAACGAGATGTTAATAGAGGCGCTTTAAGTCTTTTAGAACTCATTATCTTGATTTGTACAAAACATCTCGAGATTTAAAAAAAAAATCTTATAATATACTCCCCACACATTTTTACAGAATCCAACCATTGCACAACACTATCATATATTATAATACCAGACAATCTTCGCAAAGCATGTTTTTTTCTGCTGCTTTCATTCTTATTTAATGACATGACTTCACTTCCGTAGATTAAGGTGGACACTGACACTCCGCTGAGAATTATCACTTTTGATGATTTTATAATTGCTTTATTGGTAAATGGTGCACCGTTGACATTGAGCCTTCAACGCACCATAACATTTATTTATCTGTCTTACTATATCTAAAAAAATAAAGATAAGATATCGTCTGCATGTCCTTCCATATTAATATTTTTTAAATAAAATTTTCATTCTTATTCGATTATGGATTACATCTCTTGTACGGCTTACGATGCACGGCTTCATAATGTTGTTCCAACCATATCGCATTACTCCTTATTGTGTGTAATAGGATTGTAACAAATAACACCATTTTCCGTATGGCTGCACCGAGATTGTGATTTGCACATAACAAGGAGTGTTAATACAGTTTAGGACCGCATCTGCTTTGTCCAGTGCCTATTCAATTTCCCCATTCTTCCTTTGTGAAGCAGATTACTTCCAATTCACCAATAAACCACTGAAGGAGGAGTTGGGATATTAAATATGCATAAACCCCTTTTGTTGTCGTTACTGATTCCATTTTCACACTGAAATGAAGTATTTAGGAAGAAAAGAGTTCTTATTTTTCTAAATACTCTTCTGTGTATCGGACGTATGCGTCACATAGATTAGTAAATTAATTTATTGTATAAATCTATAAACATTGTTGAATTATGGATTGTAAAATTGTTGTATTGTAATAAAACGTCCCTTTGTGTGGTCCTCGCGGACGGCCCCTGCGCGCGCTAAACGCGTGACAAGCGTTGAAGTAGTGCAGAATGATTACATAAGCGGTCGAGATGCTTGCGAGGAACGCAAAATGGAGCAAATATATCCTCATATTGTGTTATTTCTACGACGTTTTACTGGTCAACGAGGAATCTCTTCTCTTCACCAAGACTCGTAGAAGTCGTGGCGGAATCTCCGAGGATTAAGCCGGCTACCATCCACCTTTTCTACATCATCATATTTGCCAACATAAAAAGTGTAATTTTGTTAAAAATAAAACCTTTTATTTATAATAAATCAATAATATTACATAATTACTCGTATTTGTGGTTATGTATGACGACAGAGTTTACATTTTTTCAGAGTTTACAACGGCATGTAAAATTGCCTGCTTGTACTTTTAACCATAGGTTTCCTGTTTTGAAGTTCACGAAAGCAGCTCGCTATAATATATGATCGCGGTCAAGTGGGAACCTAGATTAAAATATTGTAATAGAATACGTCGTTTATATGAGTGCTTCAAAGCGGATTTCAGACAGAAAGGGGTTATTCTTGGTAGAGCTGAGTTTTGTTCATGATAATTTTACATTTACTAAATTATCTCAGGATTGGCAGGTAGTATTGTGTAGCATGCATAAATGTATCATTATTGGTCCACATACGAGTATTACTTGAATCTAATTGTAAGCACTTTAAAACGTACCGAAATTATTGGAAGGACATTTTATAACAATAAAATGCCATAACAAATAGGGACTATTATACAATCACAATATTCGTTTAAAAACTCGTTTGTAACTATTGAATAAGCTCTTTAGTTTCCGACCATTATTTTTGTTAAGGGCAGCGTTAGGAATTGTGCCGCCAGAGTGCTAAAAATGCAGCCCCTATTTAGTAAACTATTTGGACACGATATATACTGGGAAGGCTAAAATTAAAGAAATCGCCAATTTAATAATTAATGTACAATACATACATATTGAATACACGATCAAAATAACTTTGAACAATGGAAAAAAATTAAGATAAATCAGTACATCAATAAACTTTTAAGAATGTAATTTTATAAGAATTGAATGTTCCAATAAACCTACAGCAAATTTGAGAGAAATATATTTCTAAGAGCGCTCTTAGACATCATGTTAATTCTGTTGATTTCAACAAATCTCACTCTTAGACATCATGTTAATTCTATTGATTTCAACAAATGTCACTCTTAGACATCATGTTAATTCTATGGATTTCAACAAATGTCACTCTTAGACATCATGATAATTATATTGATTTCAACAAATGTCACTCTTAGATATCATGTTAATTTTGTTGATTTCAACAAGTGTCACTCTTAGACATCATGTTCATTCTGTTGATTTCAACAAATGTCTTCATGTTAAATTCACGTGATTTTTTTTACCAATTTATTATTTCTTTGAATTAGATTTCTTGACTCAATGTTTTCCAATTTGTGTATCATATATTTAAAATATGGATGGTATCAAGGCATTTCAATTTGTGTCTTGGGCGATGCTATGGGATAGCCGGCCCTGTTTACTGTTGAAGTATGAGCAAATTGTGCATTGTGGGTTGCATTTGTGAAGTGCATTGTTGCAGCCGCAACATTGAGCACTCGAGATTATCTTCACGCATCTAAATTCTTACGCTAACATCTTCGTGATCCCGGACAAAGCATCTGCCATCTAAATGACCAGTTTTGATTTTATTAACAAACAAGAATGGATTCCCGAATTGAAATACATTTTTCACCAATTACTTTTTAAGTACTAACAGCACATCTTCGACATATCAGAAAATGTTTTTGAAAAAATAATAATAGTTTTCTTAGTAATGGTAGTTAATTATTTCAACAGAACAGGTATTTATTATTTACTACTTTTATATAGTATCTTACCTGGTACTTCCTGACGACCTACTTTGTCTAGTTGGTAAGACACAAGGTCTTCCATTCGGGGGATCCTGTTTCAATTCCTGATGGTAACAAAAAAAAACGATAAAAAAGAACACCAGTCTAGTTAAAGAGTTCACCCGATAATTGTTACCTCACACGCATTAAACGTGTGCGAGTGTTGTTGCCTGTTTACGTGCGGTAGTATTAATATTTGCGTGACTCTCTGTGACATCGAAACAAGAATGCTGGGTGTAACAATGATGTCCAATTGTTATGTCAGTCCCAAAAATAACTCAGCTTGGTGGTATTAATGTATTTTTAAATGGCTATTCATTTTATCTCGGATATTACCAAGTCAGAGACTTTTCAAATTGTTGCGAGCTTGACGAGATCTGGTGTTTGATACGAACAGACTACTATAATACAATATTTTTTAGCATTGTGTGTTATGCAGCTAGGTGCTGGGCCCATATTAGTTGAATCTCAGTTATCATGATAAATGAAGCTGATCGGCGGTCAACGGTGAGCAGTGTTGGCTATCGCCAAAACTTATAGGACATGTTCGGAAAACACTTTCGGACTTAACGGTAATCCTTCTCGGTATCAACCCGCAAGGATAGGTGACGTCCGCATTCATCCCTCGCGCAATTCTCAAAGCCTGTCTAAGCCTAGTTGTAAACTTGGGAACATTGATGGATTTTTTTTCTTGCGTCAGGGCTCGGCTTCCCGTGGTTGTATTCAAGCGATTGGACTAGCCAATTTCTCTGTCCATGAGAGTCCCTTCGCCCTATGGTAATTTTTGCGGCCATTTGGATCCAACAGCAGTTGACATTTTGTGGTACTGGGATGATAATCAAGTTAATAGTTTCCGATGGGATCTTCACTCAGCCTTACATCGGTTCATCTTCGGACCGATTGGCTACTCCGATATGGTGCCATCAAATGACAGTTTTATTGCACTTGAAGTTATCATTGAAAGTACTGGTAACTTGATTGACTGTTTGAACTCCACGTCTTAAGCCATTTTATAAGTATATTTATTGCACTGTGTGTCGTTTTCTTTCTCCCGTGACGTCAGACTTTAAGTCTGTCGTCGCTTCTATTCTCTTCACACACAGGTGTGTCGTTATCGGAGGAGGAATCCTTGACAGTTCGTTCCTCGTCACTACATGACGTCACAATCATAAAAAACCGATCTACTAGTGTATATCGGGCTGGATGGGAACTTATTATATTTTGTACCCTATAACAGCGGGGGTGGTTGTGAGATCGAACTGAACTGTCCCCGGCCAGAGAGCAATTTTAAGTTGATTACGCTCATCTATAATACAGATTACGTTTTAGTAGCAAAAACACACTATGTAAGTTATCTTTATCAAAATTTGAATTCATTATACGTTTATCAAATAAGAAAATTAATTTATCTTACCTTTTCTATGGTATTATACTTTTCATTGTGTACAGTACAACTTGGCGGGCATATTACCAATGTAGCAATCTCTTCCAATCGACCAGAAATATGTTAAAGGTACCTTAAGTGAAAAACCGATTGGAATCCTTTATTTAAATAATTTGAGTTCCAGCGGGATTTGAACCCGTAGCCTCTGCGATGGGAGAAAGGCGTCTTATCAACTGGACCACGGAGGTCGTTCAAATATATACCTAGTAAGAAAATAAATATACTAGAATGAAATAATGTTCAAAATTTATTTAAAAATCATATTTAAGGAAAATAATCAAGTTAATAGGAAATGAAATTTCCTTGCACCTCAAGTCTATTTACGGGTATGTTTATTCCTGGTCAAGTATTGTGTAAGATCCACAAATGAAGGAATAGCGGCATATTTGTTCTACAATGCTATTGCGTTCCACTTCATAAGGAACATAATCCAGTAATATAGAAAATTAAGTTTACTTACACCTCAAGTCTATTTACGGGTATGTTTATTCCTGGTCAAGTATTGTGTAAGATCCACAAATGAAGGAATAGCGGCATATTTGTTCTACAATGCTATTGCGTTCCACTTCATAAGGAACATAATCCAGTAATATAGAAAATTAAGTTTACTTACACCTCAAGTCTATTTACGGGTATGTTTATTCCTGGTCAAGTATTGTGTAAGATCCACAAATGAAGGAATAGCGGCATATTTGTTCTACAATGTTATTGCGTTCCACTGTATAAGGAACATAATCCAGTTAATAAAAAAATAAGTTTACTTATACCTCAAGTCTATTTACGGGTAGATTTATTCCTGGTCAAGTATTGTAGAAGATAAGATAATGAAGGAATAGCGACATACTTGTTCTACAATATTATTGCGATCGAATTTACAAACATTTGAATTGTGTAAATATTCTTCTATATTAAATAGGTTTTACGTAATCATATTTTTTTAAAAGAAGATAGATATCAACGGAAAAGAGAGTTTTTAACCGATTTGAATGTAAGAAATATGAAAAACATAGGAGCATGTTAACGAGATAAAATCTGTGTAGGTACGTGAATTTTCTTTCACCTTTGATAGAAACTATTTATTTTTTCTGCCTACCCCAAAAGAGACAAATCGTGATGTACCTAAGATACCAAATCAAATTATCATAACACCTACAAAAAGTCGCGGAATTTTTTTTTCAATCGTCATTTATCATTATTTTGTTAACAGTTCTTTAACAGAGAAGTGCAAAATTTACTATCAATATATTATCAAGTCGTGAATAATTATCAAATAGTGAATAATTATCAAGTAGGGAATAATTATCAAGTAGTGAAATAATTTTCAAGTAGTGAATAATTATCAACAAGTAGTTAATATACTCGTACTATAGAACGTAGTACTGTGACTATTCAATTCAAATTATTTTATCTCACGTTCTTGTTATGACCGTCAAAATTTAACAGCCCCAGACATACTTTTGTGGAGTTATTTGAAAGTTTACATTAATAAAACAAAGACACGTGGTAAAAATCGCCAGGATGTAACATATATCGAAAATTATAAAAAAGTAATACACAAAAGCTCATAGTTAACATTCATATTTTGAAAATGCTATAAAAAAACTCAGCTTTTCACATCGATCAAACTCGACCACCTTTTCGATAAATTCGCATCTAAAATGTTAAAACACATTTTAAAAAAACCTTTCTGAATTTATTTATTTTCAAAAGTGTAGGAAAATTATATCAAATACCATACTTGCGCCACCCTGTTCTTTACGCTCCGAATACCCCTCTGTCTATCCTAATGCAATTTAGAAAAGGGATGCCTTATTGTGCAATGTTTTGATACGTTTTGATATGATCTGTAACACGATTGGTTAGTTTTGAATTGGAGGGGATAAGGGATGATCATGTTTCAGCCGTGTGTACCAATAAAAGCTTGTTTCATCGACCCACACTTGCATTTAAGGTCGTGCTTTCAAATAAATAAATTAGGAACTGGCAAAATTCAATCCGAATAAGGAGTAAGGTGT
The DNA here is from genome assembly GCA_949825065.1 of Odontocerum albicorne. Classification (NCBI taxonomy): domain Eukaryota; kingdom Metazoa; phylum Arthropoda; class Insecta; order Trichoptera; family Odontoceridae; genus Odontocerum; species Odontocerum albicorne. The sequence goes on from OX463855.1 coordinate 16,804,095, forward strand.
CCTTAAGTCGAATTTATACTCCGTGTACGATCATCATCAGTATAGATTTTTCAGCAACAAAATAAAGAATTAAATTCAGTTTGTATTGCTTGTAAAATAAATTAGTTTCGCAATTTATATTTCTTAAGTGAGGAGTTAAATTTTAAAATTATTGGCTATTTTTTTTTATAAAATGAAGACAGGGGTAAGTCGATCTTCTTTGACAATTTATTTTTAAATTAATTTCAAATCGTTGACTCACTTGCTACACATTTTAGTGTCCAGGGTATCAATTCTGATAGGTTTCGATACAATTATATTTTAAGATATTTTTCTATCTCATCCATGTTTCTATTGTATCAAAGCATGAGTCTGGGTGGGTCTCTTAATGGAATAATGTTCTTTTCTTAAGGCACTCATTTATCCAAAGCGATCGTAAACCACCATAGAGCGTCCCGTAAATAATTTATGGCAGTATATTTTATTAGATCACTTCATTTGGTGGGTGCTCTTTTTTATATTATTTCATGTAAATTAAAGCATCGATACTTAACTCCTTTAGATCAATTTTAAAGTACTCTAGATATGACATAAAAAAGCGTTTTATTTTTTCTAATTTTATTTAATTATATACCAAATGTTATTGAAACTGTAATTTTCGGATTCTCCTTGGAAAGCTTCCTTATCATAGGTTCCTTTCCTATTTTTATTTCAATGGAAAAATTAGTTCGTTTATTCTCTTCCCTTGGCATAATTAATTGTCAAACTAACAAGTTTTCTCGATAACATTAATTATATACGAGTATGTCTAGAAGTTCTAAGATACTGTTGTGCTGATTTATTTAGTTTAAATAGTCAAAATACCAAGAAAAAACTAAAATATTATATTACACGTTATATGTTAGCCAATTCAATTTAATAAAACTGACAACAAAGAAATAAATTTGATTCCTGTAATAGATAAATACAAAAACAAACATATGTGTATGTCAAACAATTTAATGACCCCGGTAAGAATAACTTATTGATTTTGCTCTTGGATATTTCGAGTTAAAACTATTTTAAGTAAATGCGTCTTGCGGATTTTGTGCCTTAAAACAATTTCTTTCAAACAGCTTTAGATTCAAAATTATTATCAATATCCATATCCGTGTTTAAAATTATTTAAATAATATTATATTTGTGTAAATATTGTAACATCTTTCTCTATCTTACTATTTCTTCTTTGCTTGCTTCTCAAATAGCAAAAAAAATAAAATAAGTAAAAAGAGTTCACCTAGAAATTATACACGCGCACTAGACGTGTTCAAGGTTTTTAGTCTCAACACACGCGGAGGTATTTTCAATTTGTACGATGATGAATTCTGAGTTAAGAGCCTACTTCATCGGTTGTAAGTCTGAAGGTTTTATAGTCTGCCCACCGCACTCTTCAGAATGTCCGCGTCACCAATTCTGATGTGTTGAGAGATACCATACGAACAAAAAAAGGAAATATTTCCTTTGGTCTGATAAACTATACGGAACATATGTTTGAAGTAACAAAAGTCTAAAACTGAGACTAATCCAGAACCAGCTGGGAATCGAATCAGATTTCTTTTAAGGATAGTAAGCATGTTAATCATTATGAGTAGATCTTAGGTACTATAGTTCGGAAATTCTAGGATGAGTCCTGTGACAGCTCACAAATTAGCCCCAATACAACCTTGTAATGACGTTCAGTAATTTTAATTATTTTATCAACTTTAAAATAAGCCTCAATTCTAAAAAATAGCAAGTTATTTATGTAAATACATTACATTAGGTTGTATTGGGGCAAATTTGTGAGCTGTCACAGGACTCATCCTAGAATTTCCGAACTATAATATTGCTAACATCCCGGAAACTCGGGAAGGAAATCCAATGTTTCTGAGACTGGTTTAACTCTTTAATATGAATTTAATGTTGTTCACTGGTGCTTAATACCTGCCGTGGAGGGCTTTTATATAAAGTGTGTTACTAGGCAGCACTTTATATATTTTTCAAATCTGCAGAATCACTGTATTATTATTACACTTTCGTTATATACATTACATCCTGGCAGATTCATTGCCATGTGGTGATCTCTTCCGACTAAGCAGAAATATGTTAAGAAGCCTTAAGTGCAAATCAACGAGTTTAAAAAATCTGGATAGTAACTGTATCCTCCGGATTGGAAAACGGGCGTCCTACCTACTAGACTACGGAGGTCGTCTATTAAGTAAGATGCCTGCAAAATGCATTGGTAAGAAACATCGTTTACGGTACAATTTTTTATTATTTGGAACAAGAAAATATAATAATACGGGTTAACTTTGAAATGTATAAAGAAATAAACAAATATAAGTTAACTGATAGCAACATAGTGTGTACATAATGTATTTAAATACACTTCAAAAACACATAAATGTCAGAAAATACATTTAAGAGAGAAACTATCAAAAGGTATTTAATTTAACATTTAAAAGCTAGTCGATATACACGAATTTACGAGACAACTAAAATCCTATTTAAAATAATGAATTGCAACATTCATCAATTGTGATCTGAAATATTGTTATTTTGATACTAAATATCATTTATTGTGCCAAGAGGTCAAATCATAATGTTTTTAGATAGACCTTGATCTGACTGTAAGTATTGTAGTTGTCGGTACGGGTAGTAGAACAGCGTTTATATTACTTTTTTTTACGATTTATCTAGTCAGATTGCTAAATTGGCTGCCTGAAACTTTTCACCATTGGTTTATCGTAGTCAAGTTCGCGCAACTGAGAAAGAGAATTGAGATATAAAAACGAAAGATTTTTTAGTTAAGATAACGCTATTTCACAAATTATAGAAAAGCGATAAAAGTTATAGTAAAATTTTTAAAATATTAAGTTTTATTTAGTACAATCATATTTTTTTTTCAGGAAACAACTATATCGAACTTTTCAATTGATCATATTTTGAATCGTGCTGGACAAAACACATGTACGTCCATTAGAAATGCTCCTTTTCAGTCTAGAGAATGTCTGCAAAGAGAAGTTTCCTTTGACTTTCCGCGCTGTCACACAACTCTTCAGACTGGATCTTTCCAACAATGCACACTGCAATGGTTAAACTGCACACGATATCAGCCACCAAGACTACCAAGTAGGTACACACTATTTATTTTCGTCTTAAACATATTTTAACAAAAAAAAATTTCCTTTACAGTTGTAATATACTCGTATATGTATTTGTATATACATTAACGCAGTTGTTCTTAACCTTTTCGAAGTCACGGAGCACTTTTGATCATAACAAAAATTTACGGAGTACCAAAATCATCAAGGTTATAAAACTAACAATAAAAAATGCAAGCACGAACTTTTATTTATAAATAAAAATTACAGATTGCAAAAAAAAACATAAAAGAATAAAAAAATATAAGATAAATTGTATATTATACAGTATACATATTTGCAAAAACTGTAACTAAAATAACTCTTTTATAAAAAAATATTATTAATGCGATACTTGAGCTGGATGACTTTTACATATTTTAACAATATCAGGTTTAATGATTGATATATTGTAGCCACCCTCATTTCTTCTTCTGAAATTGTAAATCTTTCACGTTTTATCGTTTTTATATTGGTTAAGGTTAAGAAACCAAGCTCACATAAATATGATGTTGAAAATTGTAGTAAAATTTTTAGTGCCCTTGTGGAAAGAGCTGGTTATTCGACTTGGATAGAAATCCAAAACTCCTCAAGAGTTATCAAGCGCCTCGGCTGTGATACCAACAACAATTCGCCAAACTTCGATCAAATGTATCATATTTGACGGATCACTTGTAACATCCTCGCAGAGCACCAGTACTCCGCGGAGCACCGATTAAGAACCACTGCATTAACGCATTCGTTTTGAGTAAAATTATGTTCTGAAATTTATTTCTTTCTACAAAAATGTCCAACCTAATTGATTTTATTTTATAGCCATATTTATTATAAACCAAATATTCAAAGTATTTACAAGCGTATTTTTTGTCTTTTCTTGAAATACTATTAGAAATAAAGGAAATAATTATAATAAAATTTTAATGCAAAGTAATAATTATTATATGCTTACATAAATACCATCAAGTCATTTCCTTGTTGAGATAGGCAGAGACGACAGAGGGTCCAACTTATCCTATTACGACATATTTCCTTCATATCATCCACATCCATACATCTTCTCATATGTTACAGTTGTTTTTATTTATTTTATCCCTTACATTTCATTGCAAAGTTTCGTTCACTTGGTCAATTCATACTTTTTTGTCCGTCCTCTACCACAGCTCCCACTCATATATGCATTGTAAATTTGTTTAGTCAGTCTTTCGTCACTTATTCAACATTCTTAAAACGTTCAACGTTTATCCATAATAATTTCCTTTTTTATTCAGTCGTACATCGACATACCGCATATTCTACTATATTAACGCATTTGCATCGCATGTATTCGGCTGCTTTCATAAATTCTCCACGTCAACGTTTAACTCCCATATATCAACGTTGGCACTTATACGGCGTAGTGAACCATAGTGTTGATAGATCTTGATATTGCTTGGTTTGAATACATGTTTTTCAGTGCCCTTTTGACTTTGTTTCCTATTGCCATTCGCCGATAGTATATTTTCAACTTATCCGTCGCCTGAGTATATACTCAGTAAATTTCAAAATGAAACTCTTCTTTATTTACAATATTCGTTCTTAGATCTTTTCCTTCACATTTCAAGTTTAATTCACTTATCACAGGCTGTAATTAATTTCAATTCTCCGCTAACACTACCATGTCATTAGCATGCAGGAGTGCATATGCACTTATCACAAGCTGTAATTAGTATCCATTCTCCGCTTACACAACCATGTCATTAGCATGCAGGAGTGCATGTACACTTATCACAAGCTGTATTAAATTCCATTCTCCGCTAACACTACACTGTCATTAGCATGCAGGAGTTCACTAAATTTCCGCAGTTAGCGTAAAATTTTATAAATGGTTTAGATTTTTTTTAAATAATGTTATAAATTATGACACCCATTTGAAATGTTCAGTAGTGCATTTATACGAAATATGGAAAAAAAATAAAACAATTCTTGTTCGATCAATAATTTTGATTTATTTTTTTAGGGGGGCAAAAGAAAGAAGGGATTAAACGTCAACCAGGTCGACATCCGAGAATTCCCTTTACACCTGTGCAAATTGAAATACTGGAATATAGTTACAAAAAAAGTCCTTATCTAAATAGCGACGAGATTTTGAGACTATCAAGAAAATTAGAGCTTTCTGATACAAGGGTAATTAATATTCAATTATCGTGTTATGGTAACGAGGAACTGAAGATTTTAAATAATAACGCATTATCAAAATCTAGTGGTGCTAATAAACTTTAAAAATAATTTATAACAGAAGCAGAGTTAATCTTTAGTATGTTTGTAGTTTCCCCCAAAAACTTCGAAGATTTTCCATAATCTCTTGATATTTCTGTTGCATGTATCTAAAGTTCTCTGGGAAGGTTGACAGAAGAATAATCATCTTTCTTACTCTCAAGTTCTGGTTCTCAGCTCTTACTTCTACTGCATCCACCAGTCCACGGTATATTTCCACCCGTAGGTCTTTCTAATTGTGGTGCAAGTAATTTAACCTAGACCTCTCTGCTTTGATATAGGCATTTAATATGAATTTTTGAAACAATTTTACTTTTGTGAAGAAGTCTAAAACGCAAGTCTATGCAATGAATTGCAATTATGGTACTTTGAAATGTTTTACGTGTCTTGTCTCAAACACACACCGGGCTACTTGACATTGATGCCACCGGATATGACTTACATAGTCATCTCCGGTGACACCAATGTCAAGTAGCCCGATGCCAAACTTCGATTGTGCTTTCTATTATACTCGTCACGGGTAATGGACATACATTAATTCAGTTAAAAAAAATCCCTTTATTTATTTTTCTCTAATTTGCTTATATCTTCCAGCCTGGAGGTTGTGGGTTCAAATCCCACTGGAACCCAGATTGTTTTAAAAAGGATTCCAGTCTGGTTTTAACTTAAAGCTTTTTAAACATATTTCTGGTTCGTTGGAAGAGATTGCCAAGTAGCAATAAGCCCGCCAGGTTATACTGTATACAACGAAAGTATTACACAATACAATTATTATTTTTTATTACTTATTTGTCTTCTTTTAATTGATTTATTTGAGTTTTCCTATAATTATTCTTTCCTTTCGTGTTTTAATTCATCTAGTAAAAATATTTTATTTGAGAAAAAATGTTTTAATGAATTCCTATCTTGCGTTTCAGATAAAAATATGGTTTCAAAATCGCAGAGCAAGAGAAAAACGAGAAAAAACTGGAAATTCAGAAAGTCAACGATCCGATGACGATGTCTATACACCTCATTTACCTAAAACCCACAAAGAGGGAGATAATGATTGAAAAATAAATATACACCGTAATCATCATCATGACTCGACAACCCTGCGTGGGTCCTGGCCTCCTCGAGGAGTCTTCTCTATTCTCTCATATTCTGCGAACTGTACTTCAAGTCATTGGCTTCCAGCACTCATGGAGTTCGTTTCCACTCCATCCAATCATCGGAGTCGCGATGTGCCTATGCTCAAGTCAAGTCGTTAAGGCGTTTGGACTCCTTTTTTCATTTACATATCCAGCCATCGAAGACGATGTATTTAAATAAAAAATGATTATATTAGAGTCACCATAAAGATTACGAACTTAAGAAATATTCTTCACGTTCCTTCTTTTTGAACTGGCTCGAACACTTTCTTCAAATGTATGTTTTATTACCCAATTAAGTTTGTTACCTGTCGCTACACACCGTTGAGTAGAATCACAATATGAGTGTTATCCAAGTCTATTTGTTTATTTAAGAAATATTGTGATTTTGTTTATATATTTGTGGTTAAATTAAATTAAATCAAATCTGTAACATCTCTAAGAGTTTTAATTGGATATCCTATGATTTGAAGTTTTCCTTTAAAACATTACTTAACGCAGGAAATCACGAGTAATAAATCATTCTGTACGCATCCACCAACTGTAGTCAGGTGCTATTAGAAATTGCGTCGTTTTTTTCTAAACTTGGTCATGCTGCAAAATCAGCTGAAATTTACAAATACATTTATTTGTAAATTATTTTATCAAACACTGTTTATTCCCCTTTTTGTTACGGTATAACCCTACCGGTTTCAACGCTTTCACCTCATCATCAGGGGAGCACAAACAAGACTCCCCTGATGATGAGATGAAAGCCTTGAAACCGGTAGGGTTATACTGTTACAAAAAGTGGAATAAACAGTGTTTGATAAAACAAATTACCATGTCTTTAAACCTTCACAACGTTAATGCCTTAACTATAGTATAAATAATATATAACACATTTATTTGTGTAATAATTTTCAGTAATTCTTTTTATTCTTGAATTTTATGAAATTGTAAATTAAGTTGAAAACGTATTTAGTTACCAGTCGTTGCCAAATAAATTTAAGTGGAATAAAAATAAAATTCCTTCGAAAAATAAATAAAAATCAGTATCACAGGACAAATGTCAACATAAATATAGATTTATTGATAGCAACATAGTATGCACGTATATAAATACCACACATTCCGACATCGCACACATATCTCAAGATAAATAGCAGAAAATACATTTATGAGAGAAACAATCAAAAGGTCAGGGCTCATCTCATAGCATCTCTCCGGTCGGGATACACCCCATTAATATAGGGAAACCCCGGCCGCGAGGCCATCAGATGTTTTTCAGCCCACACCCATTAAATGTAGATTAAGAATAAAAAAAACAGAAAATTAATGAATGACAGAAAAAATACAAAAGCTAACCCACAAATACAACTTCAGATTAACTGTCAGCGTAAAACAAAACTGACAGGAGTCCTAATTTTATCATAATAAAATCACAAATATAGTAGAAAATGATTTTCATTGAAGTTGTTCCACGAATATTTCGAATAACTTTTAAAAGACAAGTTAAATACATTTCGAAGTCAACCCGCTTTATTTTGTTATCTCGAATAATCTAGAATTGTATCGGAACCGATGTTTCTTACCAACGTCTTCTGAAGGTATCCTCGTCGTTGTCGTTGCTGGACCTCGTAGATTCATCATTATTCCAACGTTAATTCATGTGGAAAGCGAAGTTGCGCCGTGGAGTTTTGAATTTGTTTAAATCAGGGAGCCGTTGCACACCAGCAAACTCACCGGTCACACCGCTGTACTGGATCCGATGGTACACCGAAGTAAGACGATCAGAGCACACCAGTACGTTTTCTCAGTTTTTTCCCTTTTTGAAAGAATAGAATGACCGAAGTCTTACCAGAAAGTTAGTCGACGATCTCGTCGCCAGCCCAACGTTTTTTCAGTTGGGAAACGAAGCTGTGCCGTGAAGTTTTGTTACTTTCTTTTTTATCTCTTCTTTAAGTTAGTGAGTCGTTGCACACCAACAAATTCACCAGCCACACCGCTATACTGGATCCGATAGCACACCGAAGTGAGATAGATGATCGGAGTACAGTACCCGGCGGTAAGTAATACACATCGTTTGTAGAGCGTCGTCTCTGTCGCACGATGCGCTAGCAGTCCGGTCCGGTAACGACTGACAAATCGCGACGGAACACGTGTATGACTGGCAGAGACGACGCTATACAAACGATGTGTATTATAAAAAAAAACTTACCGCCGGGTACTGTACATCGTTCCAGGGGAATAGCACAGCGCGGGGTTCAAACTGGAGACCTTCCGAATGCAAGTCCAATGCGTTACCGCGCGGCCATGTGCCTCAACGTTTCCATTATTCTTGGGACGACCATATCGAACGTTTGCATTGACTTATAAACAATAATATTTTTTGTTATTGTAAAATACTACCAAATCAGTATCAAATTGAACTTGTGTGATGGTATTTTGATTAACAAGAACTTTCCTAAGTTCACCGTGGTTGTGTCTCTAGATGCATCATCGGATAAATTATATACTATCATAAATTGCTTCTATGTAAATTATGACGCAGACTTTTTACATCATCGATCTAACATTCCCATCTTGTGTCGGGTAGACGCTTTACGGTTAATAAACGACACTCCTTTTTCAGAATTTACTAACGATATTCCGATGTAGATCAATTTTTTGAATAATGCTAAAGAAGTTTGTTTTCTACTTAAGTTTTGTCGACGTCATTTACAACTAAATTCAAACGGTGTGCATTACAAGGCTCACATAATGCTTTGAAATCAATATTTTGAAGTTATATTGTTCATAATTAAGGCATTAACATTGTGGAGGTTTAAAGACATTGCAATTTGTTTTATCAAACACTGTTTATTCCACTTTTTGTAACGGTATAACTCTACCGGTTTCAAGGCTTTCACGTCATCATCAGGGAAGCACAAACAAGCCTTCTTTGTGCTTCCGTAATATTTTAAAGTTATTTTCTTACCTTAATATCAACGTCGTTATAATAACCACGCATGTACACGCATATCGTAGATATATTAATGTTCAAATATTGATAATAAATCTTCCCTGATTATATCTGAAACTTTTTTTGAAGTATTATTCAGATGTATGTATGTACAAAGCGAACATGTCTTGTTATTCTCAACACGTGACCATATTGTTAATCTGAGGTGCAGTATAATAAAATGGGATAATATTAACAGAACTTTTCCAATCAGATGATACCAGTTTTTATCTTTTCACCAATAAAAGGAATTATTTTATTTTAGATTTTATCACCTAAGTACTGAGACATCTTGCCGGAATCTTTTTGAATGCAACTAATACGTTCAGTCGTAATGTTATCTAACTAAACGATTGTTAAGATTAGTTTAAAAAAATATTCGTTAATGCTTTGGTATAACTTATTATTATGAAAGCCACATGTTACATACGTGCATTTATGATATCACTTCATATCTCTGTCGTTGTAGGCAGAGGACAGAGCACCAGCCTTTCCTATTGATACATACACCTTTCACCTCTTCCGCGTCCATATGCATTTTCTCATACAACTCCTACGATTTCTCTGACTTTAACATATCCTTCATTTAAATTATCATTCTCTTGATCCTACCATACTTTTCTTGATCTTCCTCCACCACGCCTTCCACTTGTATATTTGTTTTGTAAGTTTTATTTTCATTCATTCGTTATACATTCCTAAACCATCTCTGAGTGCTCTTCTACATCTTAATCATTCTCTTGATCCTACTATACTTTTTTTGGTGCACCACGCCTTCCAATCGCATTTGCACTATGTATTTGTTTTATAAGTTTTTTTCATTCATTCGTAAACCATCTCAGAATAAAGTAGAATTCTTTCGACACCCAAAAGTAGTGATAATCTGGATACTAGAATGTGTAGCAATTGAGTCAACGAAAAAATATATATTTAAAGAAGAGCGACTTATTTCTCTCTTCTTTTTTTATATGAAAACCATTAATTAGATTAGCAATTTGATTCCTAATTAGGAAATATGAATGAATTACAAAATTTTACTTATTTTACAAACAACATAAAGTGAATTTAACTATCCCTATATTGTTACTGAAAAATTCAATTTTTTTATTAATTTATTTGTAAGCATGGCCTTAAATGCAAGTCTGGGCAATGTTAACAAGCTTTTATTGGTACACACGGCAGTAACATGATCATCCCTTATCCCCTCTCAATTTAAAACCAGCCAATCGTGTTACAGATCATATCAAAACTTATCAAAACATTGCATAATAGGGTATCCCTTTTCTAAATTGCATTACGATATGATGAGGGGCGTTTGAATCGTAAAGGATAGAGTGGTGCAAATGTCGTTTTTGATTTAGTTTTCCTATACTAAATAATTCATAAATAAAGTTTTTTAGTATACTCCTTCATAAATATAAGTTCACGACCATTATTCAAGAAGTTTTTTTAATTGTATTGAAGATTTTATACATTGTAATTGTCTATATAAAAAAGCGATAAAGCTACCAAATGGTTAAAATACTTTTTTCTCATCTAGTGAACCTACGAAGACTGATGCACCTTCAAATTAATAATAATAACAATTTTATTTCAGAAAAAAGAAAGAAAACTATCAATTTTTCTGATGCTGATTTTTTAAGTTACAAAAATATAATTAGGTAATCATATAAAACACAAATTAAAAATATCAACCATAATACAATAAACTTTTACATATGAAATACAAAAATCATCATCAAATAGCCGTATGAGTATCTCTCCCGATTTCATGCCAAACAGCGTGAAGAAACGCTCTAACACCTCATCCTCGATTGGAAAGTTAAGCCATATATGCATTTCTATATTAATATTTCTGCACAAACACCATAAATATCATACGTCATCGCCAATAAATATCTCGACATAAATATCATACGTCATCGCCGACAAATATCTCGAAATACTCGTAAATGTCATACGCCATCGCCAACAAATATCTCGACATGAATATCATACGCCATCGCCAACAAATATCTCGACATAAATATCATACGCCATCGCCAACAAATATCTCGACATAAATAAATACCATACGTCATCGTCAACAAATATCTTGACATAATATCATACGCCATCGCCAACAAATATCACGACATAAATATCATACACCATCGCCAACAAATATCTCGACATAAATATCATACCTCATCGGCAACAAATATCTCGACATAAATATCATCCGTCATCGCCAACAAATATCTCGAAATACTCGTAAATGTCATACGCCATCGCCAACAAATATCTCGACATGAATATCATACGCCATCGCCAACAAATATCTCGACATAAATATCATTCGTCATCGCCAACCAAATACTACTATAATATATTATATAGTCAACTATTATTTTGCCCACATTTGCCTACGTCGGACCACAGTAATCCTTTGATCGCTGCCCTGGGGGCTTACAAGAGTGTTGTGAATCATGCCGCCAAGAATTAATTACAATTTCGAAATTCCAAGAGTCTTTGTATGTCAGTTACACCAACGATGTAGCCTCATTCTCTGGGAAGTGGCCACCATCTCTGGTATGGTCGCCACCCGCTGCAGATGGTGTCGGGTGTCAGGTAACAAAAAATAAATTGCCATTTTGTGAACACAAAAACACTGTTTGTGAATAAAGTTTCCGATGTGCCGCGGGTTCCCAGGGGAAGCTATTCGACTTTTTATTTTTTTCAATCCATTGAGATAACACATGTTTGAATGAAATTTAAATGAATGCTGGCAAAACATTCGTTGTATAATTAGTTGACTTGCCATGCAGCGCAATAAAATAATACTCATTAAAAAAATAACATTTTAACAAGGTTAAAGTTTTTAATTTTAGCATGTGTGAATGTAGCCTCAGGAAGAAAAGTCATAACGTAATATTCTTTAAGTGCCCAGTTAATGATGCGTTTTCGACATTTTATGAAGATCTACTTCTGATGAATAACGCATTGCCAAGCAATATGAAAAGGCCCACTACAATAACATATGTCGCTAAATGTTTTCAGAGTACGTCATCCAATGGTATGTAATATTATGGAGAACTTGCATTTCGATTTTTTTGCCTTTAAATCTTGTTAATTTATTTATATTGTATTGTATTACACTTTCGTTGTATATAACATAACCTGGAAGGCTTTTTGAGATTTCAATTTTCTAGTGTAGATCGGTCTAGATGGAAATTTATTTTGTCCCCTATAAAAGCGTGGGTGGTTGTGAGGTCGAACTAAACTGAATTGTCCCCGACCTGAGAGCAATTTAAATTGATCAGCTCATTTATAATACAGACGTATATGAATTCATTCTACGTTTATCAAATAAGAAAATTTATTTATCTCATATTTTGTATTGTGTTACACTTTCGTTGTATACAGTACAGCCTGGCGAGCTTATTTCCAATGTGGCAATCTCTTCCAGCCAACCAGCGAGATTTTAAGAGTGGCCTTAAGTGAACAAGATACTGGAATCCTTTTAAAAAAATCTGGATTCCAGCGGGATTTGAGCCCGCAACCTTCGGGTTGGGTGACAGGTGTCTTACTACTAGGCCACGGAGGCTGTTGTTATAGTTTGTGTTATATTTTTTTGTGTGAAAATTGTTATACTATATTTTTTTCAAAAGACAAGAACTATTGCCAAAACACTATGAGGCAGTTTGGTAAATTATTCTTTGTAAAACCCATATTTGTAAAATTATTAAAAATAGTAAAGAAAGAAAGATGTAAGATTAATACTCTTGTTTGATAATATCCTGTTTTAATATTGTCATGGAATGTTTTACTAGGACCACTAGGAGCCTCCCGAGAGAAACCCACGAGAATATGTTCTTTGCGGGTGATATTGTTGTACGAGTATATTATGAGAATATTGGGATAATCCAAGAACAACTGGAAAAATGGACATAAATGTTGATGGAAAATGGTTTAAAAACAAGCAGAGTTAAGACCAAATTCTTCAAAATGCCTTAACTCAACAATTGCGCCAGGTGGGGAGGTACTCGTGGACGATAAAAACGAGTAAAAATTGGCTGGAATAAATGGAGACAAACAACGGGAATTATGTGCGACAGAAAGCTACAAATAAAACTTAAGAACGAGATCTACAAGGCAGGGATCAGCCTCGCTATAATACACGCAACTGGGTGTTGTTGGCCTCTAAAGAAAAAAGGACAACAAATGCTTCATAGTTTTAATTCATATTTTATATTCATATATGATATGTTAGGTGTTAAATGTATAAAAAATAACAGATATTTCATTTATTTTAAATCATAATCTAGTTTTAATTGCTAATTTTCAAAAAAGTGCGACGTCTCTCAGCATTTTACCCTTCAGTTTTTTGCAATTCTCTTTTTATATACATGTCCAAACCACTTCGAGATTTCTCCAGTAAATTGTTGTCCCTGATTCTTGAAGACTGCGGTCATACTGCGAACTGCCTTTGGGTCGACTATAACCTCATCATTAGGGGGGCACAAACAAGTCTAGCAAGTCTTGTTTGTGCAGACAAGCGATGAGATGAAAGCCTTGAAACCGGTAGGGTTAAACCGTTACACAAAGTGGAATAAATAGTGTTTGATTAAACAAATTACAAATGCTCATATTACTCAAAAAGCACAATATTTTTTTTACAAAAACATTTTCTGAAATGTCGAAAACGTACTCGGAAATTCACTTTTGTTTCCCATCAAAAGCTAACATACATGAGAGTAGATTATTTGTCCCGGATCACAAAGACGTTAGCATCACAATTTAGATGCGTGAAGATAATCTCGAGTGCTCAATGTTGCGGCTGCACAATGCGCATTTACTCCAACAGTAAACAGGACCGGTTGTTCCATAGCATCGCCTAAATTACAAAGTGAAATGTCTTGACACCATCCATGTTTTAAATATACGAAAAAAAAATACTAAGCCAAGAAAAAATAAACTTTATTTATCTGAATTTAACATGATGTTGAAGAACGCTCCAAGAGTGACATTTGTTACTAAACAGTGTTAACATGATATTAAAGAGTGGAGGTTTTTTTATTAAATTGTGTTTAAGGGATTTTTTCTTGAATGTAAATACGAGTAATTTCTTATCGTGTTATTTTACGATTTATTCTATCATAGTCGTCTATTGTCTTCGGATGAGAAAAAAACTGACTTATCAAAATTGTAATTTCTTGCCTTTCTACTAGTTTTATAGGGTAAGAAATCAATATGGACATTATATAAACTCCTAAATTCACACAAATCAGACATAAGAAACATGTTTCTCTCAAATGTGCTGTAGTGATTTCTTGGATCGTCCAATTCTTATATAAAAAAAGTATTCTTAAAAGTTAATTGATGCCCTAATTTGTACTCATAATTTGTTTTCATTGTAAAAAAGGTTTCTTGGTAGTGTATTCAACATACATAAATAAATATATAATCAAAATGACGGATTTTAAAATTTTAACCTACCCAGTAAATGTTCTTTTATCCAAATATTTTACTTAATAGGGGTTGTATTTTTCGCACTCTGGCGGCACAGCTCCTAGCACTGCCCTGACAGAAATAATGGTCGTTAACTGAGAGCGCATTCAATGGTTACAAACGAGTTTTCAAAGGAATATCGTAATTGTGTAATAATAGTGTTACCCTATTTGTTATGGCATTTTATTGTTATAAAATGTCCTACCAATAATTTCGGGATGTTTTCAAGGGCTTAAAACTAGATTAAAGTAATATGTGTACCAATAATGATATGTTTATGCATGCTATGTTACACAACACTACCTGCTAAACCTGAGATAATTTAGTGAATATAAAATTATTGAGAACACAACTTAGCTCTACCAAGAACAGAAACACTTTCGGTCTGAAATATGCTTTGAAACACTCATATATTCGAAAACGATTCTATATATTTTAGGCTAGGTTCCCACTTAACCGTCGTCATCTCGCGAGTTTGTTTGCGTGAACTTTACAATTATAAACCGATGGTAATAAGTACAGGCAGGCAAAGTAACAATCTGACTTTACATACCATCGGAAAAAAGCATCTAAGCAACGTCGTCCAGTACATATGTTGCGTTACGATCACCTCACCGTTAGTGCATAAATAGGTGGATTGTCGAAAGAAATGCACGCGTGCTCTAGTGAAATATGTTAGTAAGATGAAAGAAGGGTCGTTAAAATGATCACGTGAAGTACATGAATGATGAAATAATGACTAAAAGTAAATATTGTACAAAACAGAAGTGCGTGGTTTATGAAAGATCAAAGAAAACCTAGCGGAATGAAGAGGACCATATTTTGAAAGTAGATAAATTGGACTACACGAATAGTAGAAGTTTGTACATGACTTAAAAGTACGTATGTAGAGAAAGGGAAATAGTGCCGCTTTAAATTGCACAGACCTGTGTTCTGTCTATTCCGCCAACTTACGCACTTATTAGTTGCCATTCGTAAAGATAAAAATATATTCCTAAGGGAATAATATACTCCTAAGGGAATAATGCATTAATAAACAGTGCTATTCAAGTCATCTTCGTTATCATTATCTTCTCCTTTCGGGTCGGGGCTGCAGTCTCGCCAGTGCAGATCTCCACTTATTTCGATATTTAGCCAACTCTTCCGTGTTTACCTAGCCCAGTTTCATAACCATATATACGAGTAATTGTGTAATACAATTAATTGGTTTATTAATAAGTAAAACAATATTTTATTTATAAAAAAATTGCATTTTTAATATTGAAAAATATTATACAATTATAAACACTTTTAATATTTCTACTATTGTAAAAGCGAAATCACAGACGACGACAGTTTAGTATCCTGACTCCTTGTGCATATTAAATAATTCTGACTCCTCCCTTTTGCTCCCTTCAGTGGCTTATTGGTGAATTGGAAGTAATCTGTTTCACAAAGGAAGAATGGGGAAATTGAATAGGCACTCTACAAAGCAGATGCGGTCTTAAACTGTATCAACATCCCTTGTTTTGGGCAGATCACGATCTCGGTGCATCCATACGGAAAATGGCGTTATTTGTTGCAATCCCTTTACGCAAAATACGGAGTAATACGATATGTTTGAACGTTGGAACATCATTATGAAGCCGTGCGTCGGGAAAATATGTAATCCATAATTAAATTAGAATGAGATTTTTTAATGAAATTTTTATTAAAAATATATAAATGTGGTATAACATGCAAACGATATCTTATCTTTATTTGTTTTAGATATAGTAAGAGAGAGAAATATATATAAAGGTGCGTTGCAGCAAGGCTCAACGGTGCACTAAAAAAGTAATAATAAAATCACCAAAAATGATAATTCTCAGTGGAGTGTCAAAGCACCCTTGAATAGAGTCTGCTCTCTAAACGGCGCTGTATAAATTGTTTTTTAACATTGTAGATATCAGATAGCAAATCTTGCTGAAGGCGTGTCACAAATGGTAACAATTTCATATACGAGTATTTAAGCCTAACTAAAAAAATAGGGATTCGAATTATTGGCAATCTTTTCCAGGGTTTTACTTTGCAGGTTTCGAACTGGTGATTAACTGCGTAGCCTTACACTTCAGTTCAATATTTACTGCTTTTAACCCTTTCAGTCTCAGTTTTTTTACTTTGATTTGAATGAATATAAATCTTCTTCTTCTTATTTTAGGCATGTTGTCCTGTTATGGTCCTGCATCTTTGTTTTCCTCTTGTGACGTCGACTGCCAGCTGTCTTTCCATCTTTTGGGCGGTCGTCCTGGAGGTCTGCTTGCTTGGGGGATACTGTCCCTGGCCATTCTTACGGCTCTTGGTTCCGCCATTCTGGATACATGTTCGTTCCACAACCTTCTTCTCTGTCGTCCCCATTTACAATATCTTCAACTTCGCACATCTACCTACGAGTACCTTCATTTCGCTGGTTCGAAGGAGATTAAATAAATAAATAAATACAAATTTTAAATACTACATGAGAAATTAAAAAAAATCTGAGTTCCTTTTTTTGCAAAAATATACTATACATGAAAATAAATTGGGGAATATATTTTTATTAGTATTGTTGAATGGGGATCACTTATCCCAGCGGTACTTAGTGAATAAGTCTTATGAGTACTTTGAAAAAAGAATATTTATTGCTATAGTTCGGAAATTCTAGGATGAGTCCTGTGACAGCTCACAAATTTGCCCCAATACAACCTTGTAACGATGTTCAGTAATTTTAATTATTTTATCAACTTTAATATAAGCCTCAATTTTAATAAATAGCAAGTTATTTAGGTAAATACATTACATAAGGTTGTATTGGGGCTAATTTGTGATCTGTCACAGAACTCATCCTAGATTTTCCGAACTATAGGAAGGTTCATTTATGAAAATATAAAAATCAAAGAATTTAAATATATGTACATACTCGTATAATTGATTGTGGTATAGAGTAGAACATGCTTAACAGAGAGGCTCCAAACAAGCGAAACAAATGAAATTTGTTCTTTTTCCTTTTTTGAAAGTACACATCTAATAATATATGGTATCTTCTTCGACCTTTTCATTCTATGGTCTCCAATATTTAGCATTTTTTGCTCCTCTTTGAACGAGGACCTCCGATACTAGGAGTTTTTCGTTTGATGTTCGCGGATTCCCGTCTAGGCAATACCACGTCTTCTGTTAGTTATATTACTACTATCAAGCAAAACTCATACTGACGCAAGATTCAACATGTTCGATTACTGTCACCTGCTTGATTTTGTAGTAGAAACTATAAATAACCATTGGGATTTAATTATTCTAGTATTTCATTTAAATTTCAACATCAAGTGTTTTTTAAATGTCCGTGGGACGTTTTATCCCGTTGGGACTGAAATGGTTAAATTATCTCTGTAATGTTTTTTTATCAGTGAATTCTTGAGAGTGCGTTTATTTAGTATTATCGATTTAGTGATTACGGTAAAAATATTTTTAGCGCTATTCCAGTTGTTTTCTCACTAATCATGGGTCTGTTACCGCTGTCACCGGTCTCTTATTGACTATTTATTTTACAATGCTAATAGAATAACAAAATAAATACTCGAGAATTGAGCCTTGATTGAGACGGACCCGTGATCGATTTTCATAAAGAAAAATCTCCAATATCCTCTGTTAAATTGCCGCAAAAAAAAACACGATTGTTATTGTCAGTGGTGCAATGACTAACATGCATACTAAGCATTTTGACCTCACGGGTTCGATTATTGACAAGCTCTCTTTCAAATAATTCATCATCTGAATTTTTATGCATACATCAGGTAGCTGCTTAATACAAAATTGAAAAAAAAATTATAAAACTTTTGGTATAAATTATATGTTTCATTTTTGAGGTAATGAAAATAAACATAATTAAATCGGTTAATTTCCATCGCTTTAAATTAAAATTTGGGCACAAATCTTTAAAATTAATTATTATTTATAGTTAAGGCCTTAAGATTATGGAGGTTTAAAGACGTTGTAATTTGTTTTATCAAACACTGTTTATTCTTTCTTAGAACCAGCAGATAAGATAACTTATCGATTACTTTATGAAAATAATTATCGCTGGGAAGAATAATATTCGGTAACAGTTGCTGGGGAGGGTTATAGAGACATGATTAAAAACTTATTGTTACACCGCAACTAGAAGAATTATATATGGGTGAAATAAGATTTTAACTCGATGGTGTTATGGCCCACATATCTCATGAAACTATGGCCATTTGGGATCCAACAGATCCGTTATATCGGGCCTACACATCTTTTGGCATCATGATAATTTTGGAAAAAGATCCTTTAACTATGTCGGGCACACACATCACGCGAAACCATGGTAATTTTGGAAAAATATCCTTTATATCGGGCACACACATCACGCGAAACCATGATAATTTTGGAAAAATGTCCTTTTTATCGGGCACACACATCACGTGAAACCATGATACTCGTACGAGTAATTTAGGAATAAGGTATTTTTTTAAATCGCCTTATTTTGGGCTTAAATCTACTGTATAGCATCAGTGAAAATATTGTTAAATAGGTGGATGGCTGCCGCCCGATCCTTGGAGATTTCGGTTTGCTTCTTGCGTTTTCGGTGAAGAGATTCCTCTTTAGCAGGTAGAAGTTTGTCGAAATAAAAACACAGTAGACGTTTCAGCAGATGAGAATATATTTTTTCCGTTTTTCGTTCCATAAGTTCAGCCCATCGCTTATCGTAAGTACCTTGATTCGACCGTGTATGCCGTTACGGCTTGCAAGCGCTACGTATACCACGCGTAGGGGGTGTCCGATAATATATAGCAGGCCTTCACAACATATGGCAAGCGGGCCGCATGCGGCCCACCAGTACTCACTCTGCGGCCCGCGAAGCCTTTTGTGAAGACACATAATATTATAATAAATGTAAAAATAATAATCTGTTATTTTTATGTTCATAATGTTATGCACATACTATACAAGAAATAAGTATAAATATTAATTTCCCTTTTAAAATAATCAATAATATATTTTTTGCTAGAAAAAATATTTTTCCCCACGTACACATCAAGTTCCATGTTTATTTCTAGTATTTATTTTTAAATTATATTTTTACAATAATTATTTTATTTATTACTAGCTGTACCCGGCCAAGCGTTGCTGTGGCTGTCTGGTTAAATGGAAAAGAAAGAAAAGAGAAAGCACACGTTTCTAATATGTTTAATTTCACAATGCGTGTCGATATTTAATATTTTTTATGTCTTACAGCCATCCTCAGTCTGTCGCGTTCATCGCCGTGTTCGCAAATGATCGCGTCACTCCAAGAGGTCAATTTACGATATGATTTGAATTCAAATGAAAGATCGATTGCACTGTAAAAGAAGAAAGTTATAACCAAAACATATAAAATTGCGAAACATTAAAAAAGGTACTGAATAATATTGTTAAGTTCGTAGACGTCTTTGTTCTTGGCGGCAAGAATAGTTCGTTCACTCAGCCAATCGTGATTCTTATAATTGATTTGAATATTGGGAAATACTTTTTCAACCAATTCTCCTTTTGACGCCACTAAATTGCAGACAAATTTGCCCCAATACGTTTAATATTTGTAACGACGTTCAGTAATTTCAATTATTTTATCGACTTTAATATAAGGCTCGATTCTAATAAATAGCAAATTATTTAGATAAATACATTACAAAAAACTAACAATAATGACAAATTAATAAATCTTGTTACAAATTAGCAAAAATTTGGCACTTCGTTTAAATTAAATATGACGTTTGTCAAAAATGTACATACCAATATCACACCGTCTATCTGAATCAAATGATCGCGTCACTCCAATAGATCAATTCACGATATGATTTGAATTCAAATGAAAGATCGATTGCACTGAAAAAGAAGAAAGAAAGTTATAACAGAAACATATAAAATTGCAAAACATTAAAAAAGGAACTGAATAATATTGTTAAGTTCGTAGGCGTCTTTGTTCTTGGCGGTAAGAATAGTTCGTTCACTCAGCCAATCGTGATTCTTATAATTGATTTGAATATTGGGAAATACTTTTTCAACCAATTCTTCTTTTGACGTCACTAAATTGCAGACAAATTTGCCCCAATACGTTTAATACTTGTAACGACGTTCAGTAATTTTAATTATTTTATCGACTTTAATATAAGGCTCGATTCTAATAAATAGCAAGTTATTTTGGTATATACATTGCAAAAAACTAACAATAATGACAAATTAATACATCTTGTTACAAATTAGCAAAAAATTGGCAGTTCGTTTAAATTAAATATGACGTTTGTCAAAAATGTACAATACATACCAACATCACGCCGTCTATCTGAAGCAAATGATCGCGTCACTCCAAGAGGTCAATTCACGATATGATTTGAATTCAAACGAAAATCAATCAACACAATTCAATTTCACCGCTAATTGAACAGAAAAATAAATAAATAAGTTAAAAAACCTAAGTGAAACAGATATTCTTTACATTTTACATGTCAACGACGCACATTACGAAATGAAAATGACGTATAAATTATTAAGTATAGCGCAGATGGCGCTATTTTTCAATAAACGTATTAGAAAATTTAATATTTATTATTTAAATATTTATTATTAAATATGTAATTATTTATTATTGAATATTCAAAATCAAAATGGAACTGTCAAAATTTCAAAACAATCCGTGAATAACTTTCGGAGATTTTTAATTAACGAACATTTACATTTTTATTTATATAGATATTTAATATTTAACTATTTAATATTAATTCCGAAAGGTCGAAAATGCAATGTGACATAACTGTCAAGTTTAGTTTGCCTGTGTCGCTGCAGGAGGCGCAAACGTTATTTTTTTCTAATTTATAAACTTTTTTATATACAACTGTATATAAATAAAAATATATAAACATTTTCGTATACGAATGCAACCTTTTGTCAAAATTTCAAAGCGATCGGTGAAGAACTTTCGGAGATTAGAGATTTTTAATATACGAACATTTATTTACATAGATAAAAAAATGTTAAGTCTGTAGTTATGATTACAATTAATAACGTTGTAATAAAATAATAGTGCAATAAACAAAATGTTCTCAATTTTTTTCCTATCCTGTTTTCTTGTGGCCCACAGTAGCTTTCCATAAAGTAATATGGCCCTCATCTCATTTTGAGTTGTGCAGGCCTGATCTATAATGTATGATCAGGTTGGATTACGTGACTAAAATGTTGGAACAGTTTTCTATACATAACATACTTTTAACAAAGTACATTTCCATGTGAATCGCTTCATCAATAAGCTAAATTTCCGCTATTGGAGCGATAAAAACTCTTGACTGAGACCACTCCATTGTAAACGAGTAACAACTTAGGCAGCTTTTCAACGTTGGGAAACATAAGTTTTTGTTTATTTGAGGACACTCAAGGTCAAGCAATAACAGTAAATTTGGAGAGTTATATTCAAATGCTGAGAGATTTTTTACTGTAAAATTGCAAGAACTTCCGAGATCTGAGAAAACCTCTTTTTTAGAAACAATTTTCTATTAACTTTTGTATAAATATGATTTTTTTAAATTAAATTATGAATTTTGTTACATTAAAAAATTATTAGTTTTCTTAATAAGTATATATTTCTTTCTGTGATATACATAGCTTAGTAAATTATATAATACTAGCTGAAAAGCCCATCCAAGGATGTGTGAAAACAATTACTAAATATTTTCTGACCCTCTGTCGATGCGTTAACCTCACATGTTTTTTTCCTTTTATTTTAACATGCCACTCTTTAAAATATAGGACACAATTTCAAAAACGATTTATTTCTATGGTGAATAAAGGGTACTATATACATGATAATCCAACAAGTTACAAATCAGTGAAGTTGTACTTCATGACTGTCTCGACCTCTCTGTTGACCTTCATTCTGGTTTATATGTGGGATCATTTACTCCCATGAATGCTTTGGTGACTTTTAAAAAAAAGTTCTAGCTTCATGGATGTTGATTAAAATTTAAATTAAAGAAAATAAAAGCAGTTTTGTAATAAGAATTTTATTAATCCTGTAAAATATCAAAACACAGATTATGGTCAAAAGTGACTAGAAATGTATTTTAAAATCACTGGAAGACATACAGATGATAAATAAACCAAACACCACAAAATCCCAAAACCATTACCTAAAGCCTGTTAGACATGATGCAATCTTCCATATAATTTATTATGAATTTCGTATAATACATAAACATTGGATGCCAGAAAAACATCTGGATTTTTTCAAAACATCAAAATTGTATTGCGCTCAAAGGATTCCCCATAGTGAGAACAGATGCGAAAGAGCCAGACACACTTTAAAGAACTTTACTGATTGGATATGGAGTGCAAATTGACAGTTACATAATAATTAATTGGCCAAATAGTTTGGGGTTGTAACCAATCAAGTGTCAGTGTTTACGATAGATTCAACTTCAGGGTATTCCACTTACTTGAAGCGTAGTAAAAAGTGCTAGTTTAGTAAATATTTTCAATATGCATTTCTTGTGTCTTTGCTGAAAATTTTAATGATTATATCAATATAATTGGTTGATTACATACAAAAATTTGAGATTATTCTGAGCACGTTTTATATAAAATTTGACAAATTGCACGTTATTTTTTGTATCATGTCTCGCAGCCTTAACAATATTCTTACAAAATGTAAATACTCGTATATATATATATATATATATATATATATATATATATATATATATATATATATATATATATATATATATATATATATATATATATATATATATATATATATATAAAATATGTATTATAAAAAATTAACATGCATTTAACAAATTATAATATCTTACATAAAAATCAAAATGTTTTTTGGTTTAATGTTGTAAAATGTAATATTCTAATTTAAATAAAGGCTTTTCACTTAATATTTAAATGAAAACAAGGCAAAAATTAAAGAATTTTACACTGTTCTTTAGGTGCATGGCCGAGTGGAAACTCACTGGACTTCCGTGCGGAAGATCACCGGTTCAAACCCCACAATGCCTAGTATTCGGGGGTATAAGGATTTCGGTTATAACTATTCTATTAAAAGAAAAATCTCCTTGAGGATTTTAATGTTGTAGTATAGTATGGAGCAGTACTGAATAAAAATGAATTGTCTCAAAATAACAAGTAAAAATAAAATTAGGTACAAAACATATCAAAGGTTTAAAAAACACAGCAGAAAATCTTGTTCATACTACTTCAGTAGAGTAGTAATTAATCTAGCTATTTTTTATGTACAGAAATATATCAACTGCTAACTAAATATCACTAATATGATAAAATATTGGTAAATTTTTTATGAAGGAGAACCATAAAGGATTGACAGTTTTAAAGCTAATTTGAAGAAGTAGCAGTGTTACAGTTACTAGTCAAGGCACTACTTTACAATTACTTTCAGAATGAAATATGCGATTTTTACCCCACTACTTACAACACGAGTTCGATAATGTGTATGTATTTCAAAAGACAAAATGCAATATTAGAAAAAACATTTTAAATGCAAAAAGAAGTTTGGAAAAAGAGATTTATACAACTATTTTAACAGTTAAGTACAAATAAATAACTGTTATATAAAAAATAAATAACTTTTGAATAAAATTATAGATAAATATTTAATGAATTATGTACAAAAAAAACTTTGGCACATTTTTAAAAATAAATTAAAAATACATACACCATGTATTATTTATATTTAGTAGTAAAATTTAGATTGAGAGAGATTTTTCTCTCAAACAGTATAACCTCGCTAATAAAAATGCAGTAAACTGAAAAACTCATTTTATATCAACGAAAATTCCTCTAAATCAAAATTTAAAATAACATATTTTATTCACAATTACCAATTATTATCTGGTCTCTGCATAATTACATCATATGGTAATGTATCAAAAGTACTAAAAATATTGCTTCCTCCTTACATCTGCTTTTATTTCAAAAAAGTTAATCAAAATTTGTTATCAAGTCTGGTACCAATCACATCTCAGAGCTAAACGTCACTGCATAGCGGTATTAATTATTGCATAATTAGTGGGAAATGATTATAAATTAGTGGGAATTTGCCTATTGTTGTTAAATCATACAAATTCGCTGATAATGTTCCTGTTTAATATATTTGCATGAAAAAAAAAACATTTTTTTCCTGTTTAAAATGTTTTCCGCATGTAATGGTTTTCCCCTTAAGAGTTGTAAAATTTACTCTTACTCTTTAATATGTTTTTCAACATACCAAAGAATAAATGCCGTAAAAAAAATACCAACTAAATAAGGGTGTCCTTTGAAACGCAATAAAATTTGCCCCCATCCCCTCCAATTAAGAAGGCTAACAATGATAAAAGAGTGATCATCGATGAATCCATTAATAAGGTTGAAATTTCTATTCGTGTACATCGTGTAAGTGGTCATATCGACATCGCATACATACATATGTTTGCAAAATAGTGGTTCAGATAGACTGCTCAGGGTGATAAATAATGTGTATCTATAGGTACACACAAATTACATACCATATACATCATATAAAGGAATAAATTTTCTATATGATACCAAACCATTTTTAAATGTGTCCAGTTGATCTTCCAAGTTTCACAGCAGAACCAAGATAATATACATTAGTTTAGTAATGCATGTTGCCTGGTACGAAATATTTACGAAAAAAACACATCAGATTTTTTTCAATATACTTGAACCTACGAGTATATTGATAAAAATACTTTGTTTTTCGTGGAACAAAACTAATTTCAAATAAGTGAGTTTTTCGAATTTTATTTTATAGGTTTTTTTTGACTAAAGAATTCAAATTACATAAAATTGTGAAATACTGGAGTTCGAATTAGCAAGGTTATACTGTAAAAATTAAACATGAATTTAAAGAAAGCGATTTGAAAAAAATGTTATCCTAGATTTTCATATGTTGTCAATTTACAACAAAAACTAACCAAGTTATAAAATTATTTGTCGGCAAATAAGATCAAAGTACAACTAAATTCAGATTCTGGTGACAGATTGTTTTTTTTTTTTCAAATAATTTCTTTGTATCTTATTGTCTTACAACAATCTTTCACAACTAATGTCAACTAAATATGGATTAACAGCAAGGTGTGAATAAATTGGAAACAGTCCAAGCAGGATTACTTATAAGCACAATCGAGATAAAGGTTGTGGCTATAAATTCAAATTTCGGATAATGTCTCATCTAAATTCACAGGAACACATTAAAATAGGTTGACAAATGTAAAACATCTAGAAGTATAGAGTTTTTAAGGGAGAAACGACATGATGGAAAAGTCGTTAAGAAAGTCGGTGTCGTGTGTAACTGAATCAAATTAGTCTTAAAGAAAGAGATTGCAAAACTCCCTCGGCCCGACTCGATTTGTAACGTACTGTTTCTATTGTTCGGGAGGCCTAGGCTTTCTAGTGATCGGGGTAGAAAGTTTTGAAAAAGGCAAAGTGAGCATCCATATAAATGACAAATGTGTTTTATTAATTCATCCTCAACATATCCAAATTGGTGATGTGAATATGTTGTAGAATATGGCTACTAGAGAACATTTCATTCCGCCCCAATAATAGAACCTTTGGGTTTAGAACTACTGAAGCATGAATGTAAATCACTGTTCTTCATCCTTCATATATGTTGGAAATACTGTAACATGCGAGGTGGCCACAAAACTTACACACTTCTTAACATGTGCAACTATTGTTTAACAGTGTATGGCCACGAGGTAATACACTGGACTTCCGTGCGAAACGTTGCCAGTTCGAAAACCACGCATTGGTACCCCCCTCGAATGACACAGGAATTATTTTCACCTAGTATTCGGGGGTATAA
Organism: Odontocerum albicorne; assembly: GCA_949825065.1. Lineage (NCBI taxonomy): Eukaryota > Metazoa > Arthropoda > Insecta > Trichoptera > Odontoceridae > Odontocerum > Odontocerum albicorne. The sequence goes on from OX463855.1 coordinate 16,830,972, forward strand.
GGATACCTGTGAATTCGGTCATATCTATTATGGAGAAAAAAAAATGTCCATATGCTTCGATCGTCTCACTTCAGGTGTGCCATCAGATTCAGTACAGCTGTGTGACCCTTGAGTTTGCTGGTTTGCAACAGTTTACTCACAGAGGAGAAAAAATTAAAATTCCACAACACAGCTTCGCTTTCCAACTGAATTGGCGTTAGAATGGCGAGGGGATCCTCGACTAAAAGGCCCGAAAACGATGATTGTTAACAAACTTTTAATTCAGACCTTTTATTTTGTTTTTTTGAGTACGGTTGGAAATCCAAGCTGAAACTCTACGGTGGAATACAAGCATCTTAAGAGTATTTACAGAGCCAAGGAGTTCGCCATGAAGAAATTCAGGAAAAGTAGCAAAGTGACCACTGAACGATACTTATGTTTGGTCATGAATCACTAACTTGAATCAGAGACTCTTGAAAATGCCTCAAGTTATTCTTAACTAGCCCCGTAGGACTAATCATCTTGTGTAATTATTTAATCTCAATAATATTGATATATGTTCAAAAAATCAGGAGGCAACATTGGCGGTGTGGATATTTTAGTTGATAGCAGATATCAATTACTTTAAAAATCTTATTCCAATAGAATTATTTAATTTGTGCTTTTGAGCTGCTTTATATGATGATGTGAAAAAAATGTGATTGAAGTGAGATTCGGTTACAAAACAGCGCTATAAAAGTCATCTATTTGAGATTTGGATACATACAGGAAGTATCAGGTCAAGAGTCCACGCGTGTATCAGGTCAAGAGTCTACGTGTGTATCAGGTCAAGAGTCAGACCTGAGAGAAGAAATAATAATCTACTTCTATATTACGAGACAACTGAAGATATAAATATCACTGAGAGTATGATCTTATTAATTAATTATGAGTATTGATATTTTGAAACAGCTGAATAAACATAGAGAATATTGTCTACCATTAAAAGGAGACAATTAGAGTACTTTGAATATATAACAATGACCGTTAATTAAGTAAAGTTAAGTTAAGATCATGATGATCTTTAATCTCCGAAAAAGAGGACTTTAAAGAAGAAATTGGTAAATATTGAGTCCAGAGAAAGTCATTCAAGATATTTTTCTGCCGCGATTAACTAATGGAAATCTATATCTCTATATACAAGCATCTGGAATATTAAAAAAAAAAATAGGATAATCCACTAAAAAACCATCTGTTTCACTATGAACATTTGGATTCCTTGTAATGGTTAGATGCATTGTTTCCATTAGTTTCAAACAATTTCTGTTTGAAACTAATGGAAACTAAATAAGACTAAAATAAAACTTTTCACTTTTTTTATAAATAAAGGTCTTTTTTCTATGTTAAGCAACATATTATTCTTATTTCTTTCTTAACTATAATTCTATTCTTAATATAAATAAATTTAAATTTAGTAATAATACGATGTATGATTAATATAAAACCAGACAGAAATAAGGCTGCCGGGATGGTGTCAGTTGGGTTAAGCCTTGTGACTCAGTCTGCCAAAAACCTTTGTGCTGTATGCATTCATATCTGTTTCGCAAAGCAATATTGTTAATACGTGTTTTGAACCCTCTGCGATTGCTAAGATGAATGCAAAATTCGAGCAGCACGCGAACATCAAATTTTGTTTAAAACTAGGTTTTGTTTAAAAAACAGCATCTGAGACTCATGCAATGCTTCGCCAGGTTAACAGTGAAGAGACCACGAGTCGAACTCAATGTTATGAGTGGTATTCGCATTTTAAAAATGGTCGAATGTCACTCGAGGGCAATGAGAAGCCGGGACATCCCTGTATCAGCACAACTGCTGAAAATGTCACTGAAATTCATAGAATTATTCGTACAAATCAACGATTAACACTCAGAGAAGTTTGCGACATGGTTGGAATGTCATTTGGAACAGTTCAATCAATTTTAACATACACACCGCATTGCGGACAAATTTGTTTCCCGGTTGCTGACGGTCGACCAGAAGGAACATCGGGAATTTTTGACACCCAACACCATGTCTGCCATTCCACACCTTCCCTATTCACAGGATGTAACTCCGTGTGACTTCTTTTTATTTCCAAAAATGAAATTGAAGCTTTTGAACGTTATGAGACTGCAGAAGAAATTAATGTTGAATCACAGGCGATGCTAACCAGCTTAACAGACTTTGTGAGGGCTTTTGCAGCATGGCAAAAATGCTGGATTCGCTGTCTTAATGTAGGAGGAGACTATTTTGAAGGTGTTGCCGCCCAAAATGTAATTATTTAATAATAAAGATGTTTATATAACCAGTCCAGTTTTATATTGATCATATCTCGTAATGCTAATTTTCGGAAGATATCAAGCCACATAACAAATATATATTCTCATTAATAATTAGAAATAAAAATTTAACAATAGTTAATTTTATGGAATTCAACAAAGTAAAGTAAGGAAATATAATACATTGATTTTTAATTATGTACAATATTAATAATTGAGATTGAATTATCATAATAAAAAGTTAAAATTGCAATGATTTTAATAAAGAAAATCAATTAAAAAAAGTCCTCAAAAAAATTATAGATTTCTTAATTTTTTTTACATTTGGTAACTCACTTTATTGTACAACTTAAAATATATGTATTTTTTTAACAATCCAAAACACTATATTATTTCAATATTTTCCCACAAACAGCATGCATTTCCATTGATTTATGTATTTTTCTTATACTTTCTTTAATCACAATTTTCTGTATTGTTTTAAGACATTACAATATTATATATAGCAGAATAATTTTACATTCAAGTTGGTAATTTTGTATTCTTCAGATATATGTCGTTAGGGCAGCATTTTTACAACTGCAAAGGATAATTGGGAAACAAACCAGTTCCAGTATTCTACAATACAGTGAAACCCCGTTTTTACGTTTTTGAAGGGACTGATAAAAAAAACGTAATTAGAGGGAAAACGTAGATTGGGGGTTAGAAAAAAAAAATGAAAATGATTTTTTATTTAGATAATCACGCAAATCGGTTTGGTTTTGTGCTGGTTTACAGCTCTTTCGATCTTGTAAATCGATAAGAAAGTTTCGTCTTGTACGTTTTCAATGCTAGTAAAGTAGCTTTTAAGGCCCTCAATATGCCTCATAGCATCCTCTTTTGTTGGAATTGGATGGATTAAGTTTACCTCTTCTTCACCAGATACTCGTAATTCTTGGTCGGATAAGTTTTCGTGGATGTGACTGTCCACTATATAATCGATATCCATAACTTAAGATGTCATCACAATTAGAGTAGGAATATCCGTCTGCTTCCAATCTTCAGCCATCTCCAAATCAACACTTCGAGATTCCTCGCAAACTGATCACCACAGAGAGCCTCTTCATGAAACCATCTATCCGGCCATTTGATGCAATAAATCCTTCGATATTTAATCGAGACGCAATGTGCAGGACCTTGCCTCTGATTCGCTAAATTTCCCACCAATTGCATCATATTACACGACTCGTGTAACCTTGACCATGAGCGCTGCAGGTGCACACGTGTCTATAAATAGAAACAACATATTTCTGCTTCCTTATATTCATTTCAAATATTTTAAATCGTCGCGCATTTAATTAAATATGTTTATAAATTGATTTGCATTTTAAATATTTCAAACGTTAATTGCGGGAAGTAAAAACGTAAAAGCTGGTACTAAATGTACTAAAATAAAACGGGATCGTAAAAATTTAAAGCAAATAGCGGAAAAAGGTCAATTCCGGTCACGTAACAACGGGGTTTCACTGTACATTAGGCATGTGCTTTGTTGGGGAGAATATTTTCCAATTTCAGAAGTCAGAAACCAAATAACATAATTTGTACGGAATTTTATAAATTAGATTTTTCCCAGCTGAAAAGGACAGACTTAAAACAGGAATATGAGATATATTAAGATTTTCTTAAGATATCTTAAGGTTTCCTTAACTATAGTAACATTGCAAAATGATAAAAAGTTCCAATACAATATTTTCTATATGTTATATTCATGATTAAATTATGTTAGTTTACTAAAATATATCACCTAAAACCAAAACCCAAAATATTTATGGTATTATTAAAGATACTATATAAATATAGACTGGATTTTTATAAATTTTGTATGAAAACTAAATGAAATCCTTCAACCTGTATAGGGAGTCGATATTCAAAGATAATTTAGCCACAAAATATGATGTATTGAATCAATGACTATAGTAAACATTTCATATTATCACACCACACATTTTATTCCATTTTTATTCTGCTCTTATAACAATTCAATGTCTAGATTTCCTTTTTGTACATCAAGCTGGTCGCTAGTATACCGCTGTTAACTATCATTATTGAAGATTTTATTCTCGTATAGTCTTTGGTATAGCATTACAAACAAACCAGAACCAGAGATAATTAATAATAACATGATAATTGGGTAAATAAAGGATTATAGCTCTTCGCAGTTTGGCATTACTAAATTTTAGGAAATTCATTACTTTGTGCAGTTTCCTGTCTTTATATAATCGGGTATTATATTCTATGGATCGGGTATTATACGAGTATTATATTATCGGGAATCATATTCTAGTGATCACCATAATTATTTCATTAGTATTCATGAATAGAGTAAAAATACCATCTATAAGGTAATATGAACATTATTGCTTAGTAAAAATTCTCTTGATATAAAATTACATCTAGTTTTAACCACAACCACTGTATTCACAGCTTGGATTTGGGAATTTTCTTAAGAAGATCTCTCAATTCTCTTCTGAGAATTTTTCCACTGGGATTTTTGGGTATTTCATCGACAAATATAACTCCTCCGTGTAAACGCTTATGGGGAGACACTTTGGAAGCCACAAAGTCTTTAATATCTTGTTGAGTAATATTAGATCCAGGCTGCCTGACTACAAAGGCGAGAGGAAGTTCTCCAGCTTCTTCATCAGGTAATCCGACAACTCCGACATCCTTAACACCAGGATTTTGCAAAATAAGTTGTTCTAATTCGGCCGGTGGCACCTTAGGAATACAAATTACAATAAAATTAGTATACATTATTCATATGCCACTTTATCGCAAGCTCTGCCTTGTGTGAAACAAGGAGTAGTTCTCTAGTGGATCTTGGCCTATTTAAAGATATATATATATATATATATATATATATATATATATATATATATATATATATATATATATATATATATATATATATATATATATATATATATATATATATATATATATATATATATATATATATATATATATATACACATACACATACACATACACATACACATACACATACACATACACATACACATACACATACACATACACATACACATACACATACACATACACATACACATACACATACATATACATATATATATATATATATATATATATATATATATATATATATATATATATATATATATATATATATATATATATATATATATATATATATACAAATCATACAATACATTAGAAAGTCAGTATAATGAAAATTAGGAATTAAAATGTCAGTTTAGAGAAAAACAATTTTTCGATGTATAAAAAAACTATTTGATTTAAAAAAAAAACGATTTTATCCCATCCCTTTGAGAATGTAACAGAAACTGTGGCACATACTTATTGTAGGTTGTAAGCAATGATTAAATTTACAATTTTATTGTATTTTTCTTAATATTTACCATTTTTTACAATCATGTCAATAAAATGAGTTGTAAATTACTTTATTTTTCTAAAATTAAAATAAAAGTGTCACTATCTAGAGTGTCACTAACCTTAATTGCAACAAAAAATAAATAACTAAAAACATCCTTCCTATGAACCTTATCAGTTCCAAACTTTCAACAGAGTTACAAATCACCTTTCCATCATAACTGATTCAGACATTAAGTTACTTTTGATGTAGTACTACCTTGATCAAAAAGTTTTAGGACTGGCCACCGTGTGGCGCTGTCAGTCACCCGATTGGAATTCTTTTTTTTTTGTTAGGTTACCAAATCTATCATTGACACTTCCCTCCAAATTTCAGCATCGTAGCTTGACATTTGTAAAAGTTACGCTGTACTGAGTACATCTACCTTTGTGCGTGTTTTCGATTTTTTACAAGTTTGAAAATGGCATTAACGAGTTTGCATTAAATTTTGTGTGAAAAACGGATCCGGTCCGCAGACCTTGGAAATGTTGGAGAAGTGTTTTTTGGTGGCACGAACGCTTCAGAAGTGGTCGTGAGTCAGTCGAGGATGACGAACGCAGTGGCAGTCGAAAACATCGATAAAATCAAAGAAATGTTGGCCGAAAACCGCAAATTGACCATCAGAGAGCTGGCAGAGGACTTTAACATCGCTTATGGATCCGCTCAAGACATTTTGGTTAGTGATTTGGGCCTCAGACGTGTCGCTGCAAAACTGGTGCCGCAAGACCTCAATTTCATGCAAAAAAGGACCGCATTGAAATCGCGAAAGACATGATTTCCATGAGTTTTTGACCAAAAACAACACGACTACTATCCAGCAGCCTTTGAATTTACCTGATCTGGCTCCCTGCGACTTTTTCCTGTTCAACCGACTTAAAAAACCGTTTCGCGGAACTCGTTACAGCACCCGAGAGGATGTCATGTAAAAATCGAAAACGGCTCTGATGGACATACTGAAAATTGAGTACCAGCGGTGTTTCGAGGATTGAATCAAGCGCTGGCATAAGTGCGTTGCAGTTGGTGGGGAGTACTTTGAAGGGGACCATATCGATTTTGATGAATAAACTTGTATTTTCGATTTTATGAATAAAGTCCTAACACTTTTTGATCAAGGTAGTATATACACTTTTTTTCATTTCCTATAAAATTTTACTTTCATGGGTTATGCTAAATGGTCTGCACAGCGACTATATTGTAATTGTTATCAACTTATTATTTTACCACATCCAGTAGTATGTAGACAATAAAAAAATACTTAATACAGGTATCCCTTGCTTTATCGATTAATTGGTTTTAAGAAAAATGCTTACAGTGAATTGATTTTAATTTGGGCAAAATTGGTTCGAAACAAAAAAAAAGTAAGCCAGAAGTGGTTAAAAACATGTTTTTTGTCAATTAGAAGGTCTATATAACTTAGACTTTTTATAATTTTTTTCTTAATTTATTTCAATTGTGTTTTAGCGAATTTTCATCAAGAGGTCAATGGGTGGTGTACAAATGTCGAATAGGAATGTGTGCAGAGTGCTGATGATATGGTAGCGTTAACGGAGCTTAAGGATGAATTACAGAGTTTGATAAGTAAATTAATTGTATGCGAGATGTGAAGAGAAAGATCTAAGAATGAATGTTGCAAATTAAAAAGTATTGGGGGTAGAAAAGTGTGAAAGGAAAAGTAAATGTAATATATAGGTGAGTAATGAAACATTAAAGCTAGTTATTGTAAGAATTCTGCTTCTTGGGTGGTATTTTCTCAGATAATGGAAGAGAGATATTGAAACATATGTAGCGATTAGAAAAAATTCAATGGGGTACTAAATCATATATACTCCAGCTGGATTGTATCAAAATATTTTAAGACGACTGCCCACAATAGTGTTTTAGCACCAACTTTGACAAATGGAAGTGAATTATGGATGTGCAAAAAAACTGAAAGGATCCAAATAAATTATGTAGAAATGTAACAGAAAAGCACTAAAAAATAAAATGGAGTGACAATGTATGATAGAATACGGAATGAAGTGATTTATGACGAACGTGAACTTAAGGCCGATATATTAAGTAAGACCAAAAAAAATACTCTGACATGGTTTGGACATGTAGAACAAATGTGAGTGGAAGGTGTAGTAGAGGAACACCAAAAAAATTATGGTTGGATCAAGTGAAATAATATTTAAAAAAATAAAATGTTACAGAAATCGTGTGTATGGGTGTAGAAAAGGTAATATGATAGGAAAGTTTGGCACTCGCCTCCATGTCTACCCCGACAGGGAGACGTGACGGTATGTATGTATGTAGAAGAGGCGTAAAGCCCCCACTAACCACAAGGAGTATAACACTGGACTCCAGATTGTTTAATGAGCATAATCAAATCGAGGCTACAGATTACTTAGCTTGTATTTCATAAATAATCATTTGAATATTCAAAATACCTGGAACGCTTTGTATTTGATCAATTCTTTAAGTCGGTCTACTATAAAGAAACACTCATCTTCATCATAATAGCCGATGTCTCCGGAATGAAGCCAGCCCTCCGAGTCAAATATTTGATTGGTTGAAGCAGCATCCCCGATGTATCCTGCCATCATTAAAGATCCTTTGAAGCACATTTCTCCTTCTTTGTATGGACCTAAAGCTTCTCCAGTTTTAATATCAACCACCTGAAATATGTTTACAACGTGACTATTTTTTAAGTAAATGTACAAGAATGGAAACTATGAAAAAAAATAAACTCCTATATAGCTTATTGCTAATTCTGCGCTTGAAATTGACATAGTACATTAAAGATTGGCAAAAGTTTAAGAGAAGATCAAGTATTGCGATCAAGAGCGCTTTCACTCCATTGCTGCCTTCAGTTGGTACGATTGCGGGCAATATTTCTCCGATTGATCGTCTCGTTATGTGGAAGAGCTCGTAGTAGACGATTCCCTTCCAATCCCGCCAAATACACAGCATAAACTTTTTTGAATGAAAACTAGTCTTCAGGGAGGCTAAAGGTGGTTTACCTTGCTTGTCCCAAGACCTTTTCAGCTCGATATTGTTGTAAATGATCCACGTTTTGTCACTCGTTACCATTCGTTTGAAAAATGGTTCATTTTCGAAATAATTTTTTTTCACTCAAACTGTGAGGTACACAAAAAATGTAGCGATTCATGTAACCAGGCTTCACAATGTCTGTGACTGGTTTTCATTATTTTTAGTGTCTTAGCAGTCTCTGGTGTCGTAAAACACTGGTTATTCTCAATCAAAACATTGATACGGTCGTCATAGTGGTAATCGACCTACGAAACTACTTTCTGGACAACGTATTACATATCTTTATATACGTTTGAAGTGTGTTATTCATTTGATATATTAAAGTATTGCGAATATAATTAATCCTTAAACAAATAATGGAAAAATATTTCTCACCTCTAGTCCTCGTATTCTATTTGTAATATATATGATAATCTTGAAGAGATCGTGGCAACATGTTTCCTATATAAAAAAATGGAACAACCGGTCACACTGAACGTGAAACAATTGAGTTGTTACAAGAGAAATTTTCTGGTTGTATCATCTCACACAATGATGACTACAATTAGGCACCGAGATTGTGCTATGTGATAGTGGGGACATCCTTTATTATACTCTTTACAGTAGCTATAAATGTAAAGAAAAACCTTGCTTACTACAAATTCGATTTGCGCTAAAATCAATTCACGTGCTTAAGCAAAACGATACTATTTCCCGCTTCAAGTGGCTGTTTAATTATTGACTTTCACTCAGTAAAGCTTATTGTTGACTCTCATTCAGAAGAGCTAAGTGAAATTTGCTTGACAGTCATTCAGAAGACCTAAGCAATAATGATCTTCAACAAGAAGAATAGCGTTCATGTGAAGAAGAACATAAGAGGTGTGAGCAAAAACAGAAAGAGATTGTTAAGAAGTTAACTGCAAAAGAACTCAAACGAGCATTCGATGACATCAAGCGCGCAAAGGAAATTTTATTTGATACAGACCCAAATATAGAGAGCCGAAATTTGGACATAGCCATCGCCAGCTATCAAAAATAATATGATGAAATGAAAAAGACAAGCTCTATTCAAACATCATCGCTCCAATATTTTGCAAAAGAGTAGTTTATCATTTAATTATGTACTCATTCAGCAAATAAAAATTCAAGCATTATGTTTTATTCTTTGATAGTTTTATCTACTAATATAACTTATATGTAGTGTATTTATTTTCTAACTAAATCATTGTGGATTCATTATAATTTATCCTATTGTTTATCGTAGTTGATTTACGCAATTTTGCTTAGCATAAGGTAATTACAGACTGAATTAATTGTGTTAAACGAGGTTTTCCTATATTCAAAACAGAAGTATACTCTTTACTGTAGCCAAATACAACATACGAAACGTTATCAAATACTTCAATTCTGAAATGATTTCTACTTCCCAGGAGTGATATTCCAAATATAAGGCTAGCTGGTTCTTTTGAGCATAAGAAGTATGTTGAAGCTATAGCATTTGTAGATACAAAAAAAAAACTTACTTTGATTTTGGTTCCAGGCGCAACTTTCCCACAAGATCCATATTTGTTCATTTCTGGTTCACTGGTTGTGACACCGAGAGTGGTCTCGGTTAATCCGTAGCCTTGTTTAATTCTTGGAACTCCAATCCTCTTAGTGACGGCAAGTTGTAACTCCTTGGAGAGTGGTGCTGCTCCACACCAAATCTCCTTCAGTGTTGAAAGGTCGAATTTATCCACGAGAGGGTGTTTCGCCAAGAAGACCATAAGTGGTGGAACCAACATTGTTACGCTTATCTAAGGAAAATTACAAACTTTTTATTTCCAATGACTAATATAATTTGAAATATTCATTTACCCTATTCTGACAACAACATACAAGCACAATGATACAGTGAGGCACTGGAGATGATTTGGTAATGTATTCAGAATGCCCCATTGTAGCTTGCCAAGAACTACACTGTTTCATAACCACACTAGTGACTCGACGAATTGGAAGCCCATCTCATAATATTTTACCGGTGCTATAAGGAAATTCGCAATCTTGGCCTATCATAGGAAGAAATGGAGTACCGGGCTGTGGACCGATCTGAATATAAGTGATTTGCGACATATGTTTGTTCCTGGTGGAACAAAGTGTTTGATAGAAAATTTACAACTTATAAATAAAGTTCAAATCAGTGCCACAAAACGATAATAAAAAATAACTAAATGGTATAGATGTGTTCATCTTCATCATGTCGGTCGTTTTTCATTACTGAGGGTAGTGATCGATGGGATGTTGGTGATACAGGCTGTGACGACAGGTCTCCATTTCTCTCAGTCACGACCATAATTTTTTCCAGATTTTCTACTTCACATCTGAAAATTTTCTCAAAAAACAGCAGAATGTGCTGGAAGTATATTAAAGACAGTCACATTTAGCTCCTAAAGTATTGAAAAGTTCGTTCTTCAGGCGGTTCATGGTACTTTCATCATTTGATATCAACACCACAACTCAAAGGAATTAATTCTTGCACATTTTAGGGCTTTCATTGCCCATGTTTCAGTACTGTACAAAAATATACGAAAGATTTGAGTTAGGACCAGCTTTGTTTTGGTACGATTGGAAATATCTCGATCTATCCATATTTTTACTAATCGGGTCATGGTATTTCTGGCACTTTGTTATCTTCAGCCACTTATTTTAGAATGGTTGGGACGATCACAAAAAGCCCTGTCAATTAGGCCTGCCCTGCGTTAACTTGGTCATTGTGATACATTGTAGGCCCAACCTGTTATGGGACAGTTTCTCCATCTGTTTTTGACATGTAAGCCTAAGGCCGAGGCAACACCAAAGTGCTTCATTAGGTGCTAAGCTAAGTTTTACGTGACTCATATACTAGGTGACTTCATGCCTGGCCACACCAAAGTGCTACGCACAAATTCATTTGACAGTTGGAAGCGGTTGAATCAACACACTATGTCACTCTCAAAACTAACCAATTTCATTACAACTTACCATCTTTATTTACTTTCTCTGCAACTTCATTCCAAAGTGATTTTATTACAGGTACATTTCTATATAATTTGCTCGATGTGTTCCACAATGGCTCCCTTTTATACACAGCTGTTATTAAAACTTCCGCCATCTTGTAAATTAACCAACACATCTGTTCGCTAGGAGATTCACTCGATGACTAATCGTCATGCAACGTGGCGCGAAGCGTGCAGTGTGGCCACTGCGATAGTATGCGGTACGTTGGTTCGCTAGGATATGTCACTTAACTTGCAACATAGCTCTAAGCATCAAGCGAGGCTCCTACATGTGTGGCCGAGGCCTAAGGTCTTGAAACCTTGGGTTAGCAGTCCAACATTCTATCAACTAGGTCATGGAGGTAGTCGGAAATGTACGAAGATTAAAATAAATATCAATGCCTGAACATGTAATAATATTATTCTTCATTATCATGAACATTTATAATTGGAAATTTCCCCATTGTCAAATGACCTCATGTTTCTTAAGTCATACATAAATTGAATACATTAACCTTTTAACTGCCATTTTTACTGTATGAAGGAGTGCCAGTAAAGCTAAACAATTTTGAGAAATAAAGCCATCACGAAAAACAATGAATCATGATATCCAAGAAATAAAATTTTCAACAAGTCATTATTGTGAATATTTTCTCCATTCGTTTATGAAATAATCCATTTTAAAATTTTGATACATTTACAAGTATTTGGGTTTTCATATAATAAATTATCTTAAGTAACAACACAATTATTTTTTAATAAAAGGGCATGACCTTTATGACCGAATTTTTTAAATTATCAAGATACACTTAAAATAAAAGAATACGCAATGACTATCACACACTTTACAAAAAATTGTCTACCCAAAAATAGAAATTAAATAAATGAAACACTAATACTACAAATTAAAATATTACATGACATGAAAAATAAAAGAAATTAATTATTGTTGACATGGGGTGTCGCTGATATGTGCAATGGCAAACTCACGGTTTGCCATTGCACATGTCAACAACACCAACACACTTGAAGAGGGAATAACACTTACTAGAGTGTTATTACCTGAAAAATTCTTTCACCAGATTAGAACCCTTTTCTTTATTTCTTTTTCAAGTGTGATAAATATGAAATATGTGGAAATAGAGTGTAGCGCGGCGAGCACCACACATATGAGTAATCCCATGTGTCATGGATCTTAAATATCTGAGACCTAAGGTCAATTTCTACATACATACATAAATACCATCACGCCATCTACCTGTCGGGGTAGGCAGAGAGGATAGAGAGACAGAACTTCTTATCTCGACACACTCCACATCCATACACCTTCTCATACTATTTCACTGACTTTCTACGTATCCTTTCAAAATATCATTCACTTGATCCAACTATACTTTCCTTGGTTTTCTTCGCACATGCCTTCCGCTCACATTTGCACTATATATTTGTTTTGTTAGTCTTTCTTCATTAGTCCGTTATACATGTCCAAACCATCTCCGAGTGTACAGATTCAATAAATTCTTCTTTTATTCGTTCCACATGCCTTAATCGTCTCAACATACTCTTCTTCATCTTATTCAGCCTCAAGTTCACATTAATCCCTAATAACTTCATTCCATATCCCGTCACAAATTATTACCCCGTGTATTCAATTTCTGATACATTAAAAATCACATTTTAAGGATCATCATTAAAGAATATCTAAGTCATATTCTGTCAGATATAATTGGTGACAGTACTAAAATAAAATGGGTCTAGGCAGTGGGGTAACTACGCAAATGCAGTGTATCAGGGCTCAAAAGGTCAGTCATACGAAACTTTTGGTATCGCATAGAACGGTTTTATATTAATTATTAATAAACGAACATTATTTAATACATAATTGTTTTATATATTGTATAACATATTATATGAGAGCCGATATATTTCTATGGTCGTGATTTGGCATTCATCTAATTTTGACTCGAATGTAAATATAACTTGAAATATTCATTCGAGAGTGATACATCACTATGAGAATTAAAAGAATATTTAGTTTCTAACAAGTGTGCGGTATAAAAATGGCAGTAAACAATATAAATGTGTGACAAAAATATCGTTCACAAACCTTTAATTTGTTATTACAGCTAACGAAGTAAAACAACGCAAATATATAGCAAAGTATGCAAGTGGTATGCGCGCGCCGGCGGAGTGAGGTACATGCGCGAAGTTGGAAGCTACGCTATTAGCTGAGGCAGCGGGCGAACCCCTGGCAGATAAATATCAGAGTTCAGACTGAATAGACATCATTAGCTATTAATATTATTTAAATATAATTGTATATATTTATAACGTACTGGATTTTCTTTTGAATGTTCACTGAACCACATAACACAACATATATGTGTATAATATAAAGTTAAAAAGTGACATCAGGGAAAATTTATATGTAGCACTTTTATGAATATTTTTAAATGATTTTTTAAGTTAACTTTGATATAAAATCAGTTGACGTTCCATCCACAGAGAGGAGATAGCGCAACACTTTCATATCACGATACAGAGCTGGATTTACTAGTTTTTTAATTATAGGATTCAAACACAGATAATCAAAAATATGACATTTTTCCAATATATTCGCACCAGTTTTTTTACTTGTACTCTCAAAATTTACGTAAAAAACACGATTCTCTAACTTTCATAGCCTAGATGGAGACATCTGTCTTCCAATCCAGGATTTATGGGTTCAATTCCCATTGATACCCAATACCCATTGATACGAGACGTAGGCATATCGCGAGCGCATTCCCGCGCACATTCTAAAATGATATAAATACCTACGTCTACCAAATAAATCACTCTCTTTCCGCATTGCGATCTAACGAGATTTATTTATCAACAAATCATCATCATCTCTTCCCTATAAAGGACTAGCTCCTAAAATGTTAAAAAGGGTTGTTACCTTTTACGAGAGAGAAAAATCAACGACCATCATGCATGGAATTGAATTTATGGGTGAGACTAACAAAAACGCTCTTTAAGAGAAGTTTGAAAGGCATTAAGACTATCATTAAATATATCGAATACTGCAGCATAGTCATAACCCAATGAATGCAGAATTGGAGTAATAGTTATAAAATCCTCGCTAACTACTTAAGTTTTATTGTCTTCATGTTATTTAAACATAACTTGTATGTACTTAAGTCTAAAAATTGAAGTATTTGAATTCATTTGTCTTGTGTGCTATTGTTTTATTCATATTATGTAAAATACATTGTTATGACGGGAATCAAATAAATGAATTACAAATTTGTCTCGACTTTTATATAACTAAATTCTAACAATGAATTCCATGGACAGTAAGGTGAACTAATGCCTCAATTCTTAAAAAAACTGACAGCCATTGAAAACTGACAACAGATTGTCCTCAATATACCTATGACGAACCTTTGAATACATTGCTTGTGACCAAGGAGATAGTTTGAAGAGGCTTGTGGATGCGTAGAAGCATTGAAGGATGACGCACATGAAGAAGTCACAAACCATTGGACTGTCCAAGTGAGGGACACAACAGGATTACCCTTAACCGCTGCTCTTCAAACTAAGAGTGCAAGGATGGATGGAGAGGAGTCGTCAAGGGCTACCATGGGAGTCATGTTGCTCAGTCATGAGCTAATTGATAGGATAGATAGACAAAATATAAATAGTTATTTTTTAAAAACATTTCATCAATGAGGTCTTTTTGCTGCCAACCATACTTTCCTTGGTCTTCTTCTATCATCCCTCCCAATCCCATTTCTCCTCTTCATCTTACTTAATACGTCACCCTCAAGTTCACAATCATCCCTAATTGTTTCAATTGGTATCAGTAGCGAGTTATGTGCATACTCTAGAGGTCCTAGACCTGAACGTTCGATTACTGGGATCGAACGTCGATATTGTCTCTCGGCCACATTCTTCAATGTGTCTGAAACACTAATTCGCATATATTGAAAGCCATAGGAAAAAAAAATAAAGAAATCTCTAACCTTGTAATCTTGAATTGCTCTCAAAAATGGCTCCTCTTCAAATCGTGACAAGAATACATATCTCAAATGTACATTAAGTAAAATAAGATGTGTGATAAACCCATATGCATGGAACCATGGCATTATCATCAGAAGGCAATTGTAATCCATATTTTTAGAATCCACTAGCATAGACCTGTAAAAGTATAAAAGTGATACTTTATTATGTCAAAAATGTTTATTATTGTAATTGGATGTTCAGAAAATAGTTTCCTATTTCTCGTATAGATGTTGTTAGGACAAAATTTTCATTATTAACTTAACTCCAAACATAAGGTTAATTTTTTCAGCCATTGTTTACCCAAAACATTTGAGCGATTGTTTTTGGCATAATTTAAAAAATGGAACAAAATAAATGATTTTTTTTTAGTTGTTGACGCTTTTTACTATCACAAGGAAAAAATGCAACATAAACCAATAAAAAAATAAAGCAACGATGCAGTTATCAATTGTGTGTGTCAAATGTGTTTTAAAAAAATCTGTAAAGGTGATACACCATTCGAAGATGGTGTTTGTTCTGGAAGGCATCTGATGATTAAATCAAGGCTTTGATCGAGAATAATCAGTATTATATGACACGAGAGATTGCTGAGATAGTGGAAATATCGAAAACCACCGTCCACAAACAAGTTAATCTAAACATAAAAATTTTAAGTTTGAATTTGATCTAAAAACACGAAATTATTTTCTGGACAACCCAATAAAACAGTATATTTGAGTCATTTAGTTCCTAACATTGATAACTACTTTTTTGAGAAAAACCTCTTAGAAATAACTTCGATTTTTAAGTTTTTATCTTATTGTATAGAGTTTTTATAAATGAATTTTGGAAAAATTGTTGTAAATTTTGATTTGGTATTAACAATATTGGTTTTGTTTTAGGTGAAAGTTGTAAAAATTAAAATGAAGCTAGAAACAAAATTTTTAACAAAAATATCTTTGCAAGTGGATGCAGTTATAAACTTTTGAAGACTAATCTTTGAACCCTCAAGGCACATCAATAACTGAAACTCACTTGAAGATGATTTTTAACATAGTAAGGTACTTCATGTATCTAATAAAGTTATCCCATTATGAACATAAGGTTTTTTTAAATTTTCTTTTAAAGCTTTCCAGTTTATTAATTTCAGCATAAAGACATGGGAGTTATTTTCAAAATAAAATATCAGCTAAATCTCCTCCTCGATTGTTCTTGTAGAATATGTAAAATATTTATCTTGTATTGTAGAATATCTCTTTTGGCGAATTTGTTAGTTACTTTTTCGAGCTATTGCAGCTCATTTTCATAAATAACTTGAACATTGTTATTGAGTTCGTCTATCGACACCGGATTGTTCCCTTAAACTCTGTCCCTTACATTTCTTTAAAGGAAATAACCTAGAGGCATAAGATTACATGATCTTGCCACTCAATTGATATCACCATGTCAGGAATTGACACTGCCAGGAAATTTTGTCCGTAATAAATAAATTGTTTCTCTTGCCGTGTGGTACATAGCGCGATTATACTGAAGGAACATATTCTAGAGATCCATATCCTCCAATTGGATTATTTAAGGCTGACAAACTTTCAGAATAACTTGTAATAGTTCAGATCTTCTTCCACTGTGACATAAATTAATAAAGACACATAAATCTATAAAACCATATTAAATCAAGTTATTAGACTTGACTTTATTTGGCACAAATCAGTCAATATTATTTTTAATTTAATAGGAATAAATTACCTTAAATGACCATTGCATACAGAGAAATTGTGATGAGTTAAGACAACTCCTTTTGGCAGCCCTGTTGTACCTGATGAACACAATATGGCCAACGGATCATGGATGTGGATATTTTCCACTTGGAATGATGATATATCAACATTTGTTTTCATGAGGTCATCATAAAGTAATATGGATGATTCTGGTGCATCTTCTCCGATATAAATTAATTTCTCCACTGACGGAATATCCTCTATGGCATCAATTATATTGTACAGGGTGAACGGAGAACAAATTACCATTTTTGGTTTTGAAATGTTCATAGCATGTACCAACTCAACTGTAAAAAGAATTATTTTTGTTTCTGATAAAAAGAAATAGTTTTGCTTCTGGTATAAAACAGCTTTTTAACAAATTGGTAACTAAACAAAACTAATATTCAGGTAAGAGTAATAGTTTATTACAATTAGTGTGAAATTTGAGGCTTAATCTTCGAAATAACCAATTCCATATTTGGTTCGAAATATTAAATGATTACCCTTATATTAAATCTGGAACGATACTTGTTTATTACAGTTAGTAACGAAAACTTAGTTTTGCTTAAATAATTACAGGGGAATGGAAGTAATGTTTCAATAACTTTTCCCGATAAAACGGAGTATTCATTTTCACGGTCTCGCAGTTCACAGTAATCTTTTTTATTTAAAAGAACATTTTGGCGACCTCCAGGTTGCACACTACTGCTGTAGAGCACTTTGGTAATATGGCACTTTCCACCAGTTATGAGAATAAGACTCTTATTAATCCCCACAAGCGAGATATAAACATATTAATAAGAATAAGACTCATATTAATCCCCATAAGCAAGATATAAATATATTAATAAGAATAAGACACGTATTAATCCCCATAAGCAAGATATTAATATATTAATAAGAATAACACTCGTATTAATCCCCATAAGCAAGATATAATAAACATATTAATAAGAATAAGACACGTATTAATCCCCATAAGCAAGATATAAACATATTAATAAGAATAAGACTCGTATTAATCCCCATAAGCAAGATATAAACATATTAATAAGAATAAGGCTAGTATAGAAAAGATATGTCAGTCGTCAGCCACAACGGACGCGTTTGGGGACACTTCGTGTAATATTGGGTGTTAATGTGTGATGAAAGAAGGAAAAATTACAAAAAGACTGAAAGGGGAAAAGGTGAATGGTGGGATGAGAATATAAGGAATGTCAAAGAGAAAAATTGAGCATGGAGAGATATTGTAGAGTGCAATACCCTATACTGAACATATTTTTATTATGATTTGTACCAGTGGTTAACTTGCTTGCTTAGCACCAAGTTGTCATGGGTTCAATTTGTCCAGGGTACCTAGACTGGTTACCAGTTTTAAAAGTAGTGCTATAAAAATTCACAGCTTTTTTAATATTCTTGGAATTGAACCTACAGCCTCAAAACAGCAAATGACAATTTCATGCTTGATGCTGAGGTTGATATGAGAATAATCAAATATAATATTGTGACCAATGTGTAATTAAGATATGTTAAGTAAATTAAGCACATGTTCTTTAGATAACATGACTATATTTCACATCAGGTTAGTAATCAACTATGAGTATATCAGTGGTGTTCAACATTTTAGAGTTAAGGGCTACTTTGGTCATCTTAAACCTCTTGAATGACCCCCTTAATTCCAAGAAAATTATGTGGAAAGATTATTGTAAATGTAGAATTAAAAAATAAGTTTCTGCGTCGTTTAGTGACCGTCGACGAAACATGGATACACTGGTACACACCCGAGACCAAGGAACAGTCGAAACAGTGGACTTCACCCGGCGAACGTGCTCCGAAGAAGGCGAAGACTGTCCTATCGGCCAGAAAGGTGATGGCCACCGTTTTCTGGGATTCAAAAGGTGTGATCTACATCGACTTCCTGAAGAAGGGCAAAACGATCACAGGGCTCTACTATACCGAATTATTGGGCCGATTCGACGCCGAATTGCAGAAAAAACGGCCCCATTTGGCGAAGAAAAAAGTACTCTTCCATCATGACAACGCACCGGCTCATACCTCCGCCGTCGCCACGACTAAATTGGTAGAATCAGGCTACGAACTGCTGCCCCATCCACCGTATTCTCCGGATTTGGCCCCATGCGACTTCTTTTTGTTTCCAAATTTGAAAAAGTCACTCGCCGGGCAGAAATTTGAGTCGAATGAGGAGGTTATTGCCGCCACGGAGGCCTACTTTGCAGACCTCCAGAAAACGTATTTTTCAGATGGGTTAAAGAATTTGGAGCATCGCTGGGTCAAGTGTATCGAACTCAAAGAAGATTATGTTGAGAAATAAATCACCACTTTTCCAAAATTTTGGTTATTCTTTTGTAGGCTAAGTACTTATCGGACCACCCTCGTATGTACGTCTGCAGTAAATTATCACTTAGAATATTAACTATTTCCATTTCCGCATCACTTTGTTTTGAAAGAAAGATTGTGATTATTAATCAACGATTATGCAAATTATAATATAACCATGGGTGCTAATTTACCCAAGAAGACCTCCATGGTCTAGTTGGTAAAACGCTTGCCTTCCATCAGAAGTTTAGGGTTCAATTCTCGATGATAGCCAAAAGATAATTTTTCTAGTGACGTGTGTTAATGTTGTTAATTCCTTATGTGTGGGGTAGTATTGTCAACATGTACGATGACTGGCTGCAAGTTATATGCCTACTTAAGTGGTTCTAAGCCCAAAGGCTCGATCAGTAGAGCCGAGATGGTATTGTTTCTCGGTCACAATCTTTAACACATCCGAATTACCAATTTAGATGTGTTGAAGGGTACCATATAAATAAATAACCTGTGAGGTTGCAGTGCAAGAAGAATACAATCACCACCTTTCTTAGGGAGTTTGTAATAGCGACAAATGCAAAGAAAATGACTGGAAGAGTCATCCTCAATGGTTTCCCTCAGTTCTCGGAGCAGTTGTAAATTGCGAAAGATTGCAGACACATATGTCTCTGACATTTGGTCACAATTACGACTAGGCGCCACTTTACGAGCCATTTGCGGTTCACCACTTATTAAGGAGTTTCTTGGTCTTGGTTTAACATGGAAGGATGTGGAATGACGGGCTGTGGACCCAGCTAGATGGAGGCATTTTGTTGCATCCTTTTATTCTACATATAGATAGAACTAAGACTGTTAGATTAGACTAATTTATGAAACATTATTGACAAGCTCATTCAAATCACATTGTGGGCTACCAGTGATTGCGGCTACAGGTTGAACATTACTGAACTATATTAAAGAAGAAAATAAAATGTGGCAAATAATTTCCATATCAAGCAATATTATCTCATTGTTTATTAAATTAAAAGATAACCTATTTACTAATCATTTAAGATGAGAAAAAATCCCAACTAAAACTTTTATCGACTGGTATTTAAGTCACTTAAATATGACAAAGCAAAATAAATCACACTTCTTGCATAACGTGGGCCAAAAGTCAAATTGTGTAAATTTACTTCAGAAACAGTTGCTTCTTGAAGTAATATTTTTGTAATTCTTGCACACTGATAAGGTGTGTACTTATCCATTATAAATCTGCATGCGAAATTTGTGAAAATATTAATTCAAAAGCAACTAACTGCTTAAGTAAATTTTTCTATACCACCTCGTACTAATTAAGCCATAAACATTGAAAAACAAATAAACTAGGAATTTGTCTGTGAATATTTATCTAATTGACAGTATTTGGTTTCAGTCCAGAGTACATTTCATCCAAATCTACAGAAACAAAATGAAAGACAAAAAGTAGTTGTTAAAATTTAAAAGTTTATTTTGATAATAGAGGGGGGCCAAAAGTCAAATAAACAAAATTGCAGATTCTGAGGTACTGAGAATCCTATGGAAATGCACCAGCATCAATTTTACCCAGTTAAACTAGTGCGGCGTTGTGGCCAATAGAGTACTTGATCTGTATATTTTTTAAATCGATGAAGGTCACGCAGAAATCATTACAGACATTGTGCAGAATTATGATTGAAATTTTTTACGCCCTGCGATCAAAATTAATAAAGTTCCATTAAGACGGAGTTACTGCGCATACTGTCAGAGCGGCCATAGAGCTTTTGTGTGATCTTTTTGATGACAGAATAATTTCAAGAAATATTGATTTTGGTTGACCTCCCCATTCACCAGATATGATGGCCTTCGACCTCATGAAGGGTTACTTGAAGGAGCGGGTATATGTGAACCAGCCAAACATAATACAGCATCTAAATGACAGCACTCGGGCCTCTCAATTCAACAGATATGACAGCCTCTGATCGTGTTGAGGGGATATTTGAAGGAGCGGGTATATATGAACAAGCCGAACGTAATACAGCATCTAAAGGACAACATTTGGGTCAAAATAGAAGGCATGGATCCAAAACATTACATTTAGACATACAAAATGATCTGGAAAGAGCACAAATTTGCCAGTGAGAAAATTGGTGGCATTTGAGAAACGTTATTTTTCATAACTAGCTGTGAAAAATTTTCATAAAATATGTTTTTTTAACAAAAAAGAAATAACAAGAAAAGTTGAAGAATCAAAAAGTATACATCTTTATCTCCTTCAGTTTTTTTATGGACTAGCCTGTATATACAGAAATATATAGATTCAATTATTGACCTCAGTAATGATAATGTAAAACAAAAATGTACTCACTTCTGCTATACAAGACATTCAGTGTGGCATTTATAGCTCCAATTAGCATGATAGCTATAGCACATATTGAGAACTCAAATCGATTTTCGCAGGAAAGACATACCACATCCCCTTTTTTAACACCCATTTTTTTCAAGGAAACAGCAAAATTAACACTTTTTTGCAAAATTTCCCCATATGTTGATGTCTGTCCCGTAGCATTGCATACCTGTAAAGAAAAAAAAAAAATTTAAAATACAGTAATACCCCGATTAACGTTCAAGACGCATTCCTGAAGACAAAGCACTAAACAAAACAGCGATAACCAGGATCATTTTAACCCTTTTAATCCCAGAATATTTTGTATACAATGTGCGAAAAATCCCAAGCATTTTTTGGCAAAAAAAACAGTAGTGTATATTTTATTTTTTATCTCAGTTAATATTTAGTTTTAAAACCTAATTTTTTTGTGGAGACCTCCCTGTCGAGTGTAAAATAATAAGTAATTTTCATATTTCATAAAAAATATAGATATATATTTTTTTTTTATTCAATTTAAAAAATTGTATGAAAACTTTGAGCCCTGTGTGATTTTTCGCATACACCAGTTGGGGCCGATAATCGACCCCGTGGGGTTAAAAGGGTTAAAACTTAGTAAATAGGGATAGGGGAACACATGACCAAGAATAAACAAGTTTCACTCTAATTTTAAGATATTTTTATATCAACTTGCATAATTATATATGATACACAACACACACATACGTACACACACATACATACACAGAAATACTAAATAAATATATTTGTGCTGTCAAAGCTTCTGGCTAATCTGAAATTCTTGATGTTTTTGTTATGAAGTCATCTAGTGTCATAGTGTCATTTGTCGTTCTCTTTTTTTTTTTCTCGTAAAGCAATTGTCGGTAGCAAGAGATTGCATCCAAAACGCCTCGTCTTGCTTTGTACTACTTTCGAAATCCGGATCATTTGCTACAAATTGATCTATGATTTTGGTTATCGACACCAAACGTTTACTGAAGAAATCTGTAACAATTTCTTTGGATTTATAATTTTTTCAAATCACTATTTTCAGATTTTGCATGTCCTGCCAGCTCTTGAAAGTCGCTGTTGGTAAGGTTCTCATCAGAAACCTACAGTATGTTAACTCCTCAATGTCCTGCTCATTAACATCTCCTAGTACTGCTGTATCGACTACATTGACAATTTGGTAATAATGAGCTCTTCTTGTTGGAAATACTTGGATATCTCTAGCCATACCTTCTTCCACACTCCTTTCATATATTTATCAGCCACTTCTTTCCAAGCGAGTTCGATGTTACCTACGGCGTCCATGATGTTATATTTCTTTCAAAATTGATTCTTTATTTTCGACTTCTGTTTTATCAATAAGTTGTTGAAATGTACAATGAAGATAATATGACTCCCTGATTCATTTGGCTGGATTAACGATGTAGTGTTGGGTGGTAGGAAAACTCGTTTAACCAGAATGGAAGATTTGAAGTCTGACAAATGGTAGGATGGCTTGGAGCATTATCAATCAGTAATAGAATATTTGGTTAAATTATACAAGCAACGGTTTTAATTTGAAATCATCATTGGCACTATCATCCAGAAGAAGGGTTAAACGGTCTTTTGCAGCTTTGATTCTTGGTTCTCGTAGAGCCGCGTTATATCGAATTATGGAATATTTAAGGTTTTTTTTTTGTGTTGGGAAAAAACCGCGTTGTATCGAATCAGCGTTAATTGGGGTAGCATTAAACGGGTTCTTCCGGTATTTATAATTTATATATTTACGGTAATATCCCATTGATAATAAATCCTTGGCACTAAAAATATTGTTTTTTTTATTTTGGGGACTTTTACGAGGCAAAATAGAATACGAGTTTATCAAATTTATTTATAAAAGAGTTTGTTATAGGTAAATTTGACAGCTTCAATTTCAATAAATTCAATGTTTAAAAATGCGATTTTCATAATTATATAATATATCTATTTTTTATTTGCATATTGAATACCTGCCAGATTTAGATGCCTTTTGCATATTGAATAACTGTGATATTTTACTTTATCTGGCATACAGAGATCTGTTTTCACATGAATGCTGCAAAATAAACATTTGTCTCAATTATAAATAGAATATCAAAATTGGCTTAGTAAATGTTAAATAAAAATAAATTGAGATAGTAACCGTTAAATAAAAGATTGCTTTGTTATTCCACTAAAAATATGTTTTTTTATTCCACTAATAAATATGGAAAGTAGTTTTGTATTTTTCGGAAAGATGTCACAAGGACAAAATTTTCATTGCTAATTTCATTTCAAACATGCTGAATGTATATTATTATGATAGATAATAGATTAGATTAGATTTCTAGGCAACTAGAAACTGCCAAAATGCGCATGCTAAGATGGTCAGCTGGTGTGTCCCTAAGAGACAAAATAAAAAGTTCACGCATTCGTGGAAGCCTAGGTGTTACAGACATCAACAGTAAGATGGAGGAGAGGCGATTGAGATGGTGTGGGCACGTTGGACGCAGAGCACCCATCACAATTTGAACCAGGCAATCTCCATGGATCTTCCTCGAATAACAAATAGAGGAAGACCAAAGAATTCGTGGGCGGTGCAAAAAGATAACCTGATGCAGAGGCACGGCCTGGGGGACGTAGTCCGGGACAGAAGAGCATACAACCTGAAGATGCGGACAGCTGACTCCAACAGTCTTCGCAGACAGTGAGTTGGGATGGAGCCAGGGAGAAGAAGAAGATAATAGATTAGCGCATTTTTTTGGCATCATTTTGAAGATGGGACAAAATGAGTCAATTTTTTTGGTGCTTGATACTTTTTTTAGGATCGCAAAGGAAAAAATGCGACACACACAAAAAATTATGTACAGCGAATGGGGGTGATGCAGTAAACGATCATATCTTTTAAATGTAGTTTAACAAATTCCGTAATGGTGATAAGACATTCGAAGATGGTATCCGCTTTGGAAGGCCGATTAACACTGATGATGACCAAATCACGTTTTTTTTATTAAAGAAACTATCATGCATCATCATAATGATACAATACAATCCCTTGCAATTGAGAAACAATGTTTATCTATCCCATCAGTGTCAAACTGATTTTGGCTGTTGAACATATCTTGTATTAGTATACGTCATGGGGGTCACACGTGATAGATTTTCCCTTTTTTAAGCTTAAAGATGCTTTTTATTTGTTCAGTAGTTGTTGGTTGTTGATTGATATTCCAATAGGAAATAAAAGTCTGACTGATGATCACCATGGCCTGGTTGGTAAGACACTTGACTTCTACTCGAAGGTTTCAAGTTCCCAATGGTACCAAAAAAAATAAAAAAGGCGCTAGTCTGATAAAAGAGTTTGGTCAATACTTAAATGCGCTAGAGTTGTGAGTGTATTGTTTCCTTTTCACAGATGGGATAGTATTCCAAACATCTGCGATGATGAACCGCAAGGTCCGCGTCTATTTTAGTGGTTCTAAATCTGAAGGTTTGAATTATGGGACTAAAGACAATTTTGTATCCCGGTCACGCTCTTTAAAATGTCTGAATCCCCAATTTGGCTATATTGAAGGGTTAGCATACGAATGAAAGAAAAAAAGTCTGGACAAAAAACACAACGAATAATGAAAAGCAAGTTTATACATAATACAATATTAAAATGGATTTTATAAATTAACTGGGGGTTTTGTAGTCAAATTAAACATTTAATTGGGACATTTTTAACTTTTGTTTTTTATTTGCATACCTTTTTTTTTTCTTCCATGAAAACTGTACTAGCTGCAAAAACTAGTTAGAAATCTCTGATCAATGTTATGAATAAATTATTATTATTACACTTGTATTGATTTATTTTGGGAATACAGTTGCACCAAGCAAGCAGTAAGCATTTCATAAGGTAGTCCATTAAACATTTTTTTGTCATTTTATTGCACTTAAAATGTATGTAAGGCAGCTTATAAAATATCTAATTCATTTAACACATAACCTCAATGTACCAATCTATCAGCACAAATTTTCTGTACTAAAAGGCTTGTGGCGCTGATCCAGTGCATTTAAATGTGTACTTGAACTTTATATTTATACCAACTATCAACAGGGTAGGTAAACAAACCCTGTTGTTGGTAAATTACGCATTTCAAATGTACTTTTTTATAGTTTACTACTTTTTTTAAATTCAGTTTATTAGTTTGTGAGAATTTATTTTAATTTTTTTGAATTTTAATTTAATTGAAACTATCATAAAATGGTCAAAAACAGGTAATCAAGCCCTTTTGTCAGTAAACTATTCGCCTGAAATGTACTTTCTCACCGTTTACTATTTTCATTATTCGATTTCAATTTACTGTTATGTACAATAGTTTTCATGTTTTTTTTTAAATTTCATTTTATTTCACATAAAGTATATAAAATTTTATATTGTAGAAAAGACAATTATTGTAGATCAGTCTCTTGTGAATTTTTTTATTAGTGTAAGTCAATAAAAATCATTACTTTTTTTAAATATTCAAACACACAGTATTTTTTCATGAAACAACATGTGGGTCTTTTAATATATAAAAGGGTTGGGGTTAAAAAGATTAACACTCTCTTCATTCCATGAGAAATACACAGCTGCCATAAAACACTTAATCATATGATCGAGATAAAATAAGGTTTGAAATTGAAATCAACCCGAGAAACAAAATTCATCAAATTCAGGACATCGGAAAGCAAATTAGGCCCATCTTAAAAGTGGATTTGGTAGAAGAAGTAAAATGTACATTTATACTTGGAGAAACATGTAAATATAACATTAAAATAATCTATTCATAACAAAATGTATTAATAATGCAAATATTGAAATGAAGAATAAATCCAGAATTTAAATGCAAATATTAAATAAAAATGTATAATGTACATGGAACATACATACACATATACGTATGTGAGAGTGTATAGTATATCTGTGTGTGCATGAGGATATGTGCGTTAGTGTGTACATGTGAATCTCTCTGTGTGTATGTGTGTGTGTGTGTGTGCATGCATGTATACATGTGTGTGTGGATTCATGTGTGTGTATGTGCGTACATGTGTGCATATCAGTGTGTATGTGTGTGGATGCACGTGTGAATTTGTGTATGCGTGTGAGTGACGTATGCGTGCGAATAAGGGTGTTTGCATGTATGTATGTGTGCATACGTGTACTGTGCATGTATGATATATATGTACGTGAGCATGTATGTGAGTACGTGATTTCTCAAAACTTCATCATTTTATATTCTATGATACCATTGAATCTTCATTATTTGCCTGAGGTACCTCTACTGGAACTTTTCAAGGTACTCATGATTCGCATCCATATAACAGAGATAGTATGATTACAGCTTTATAGCTTGTCATTTTAGTTTTCAGTGTTAAATTGTGATTATCGAACACTTCGATAATAACACTTGCCCACGAAGAACCCAAAATGACCGGGTAGCTATTCTTCATACCGTCATCCATGTTTGGTTTGTCATTCAATATAACCATCAACAATAATAATTATTATATAATCTACATCAAGCATTCTATGAATATAGAGATGAATCATATTAAAAATGTAAAATAATGTATTACACTTTCGTTGTACACTAACCTGGGGGACTTATTGGCATATAGCAATCTTGTTCAATCAACCACAAAGATGTTCGAGCCCTTAAGTGAAAAACAGACAGAAATACTTTTAAAAAAAAGGTGGATTCCAATAGGAATCGAAGCCGCAATCTTTGGGTTAAGAGGCAGGCATCAAAGATGTACAAATTATAATGTCAATGAAAACACAATCAATATTAAACTAGCCGTTATAACTTCATGATGCTCTTTATCAGAATAATCATTTTTCATTTTAGAATTGTTTACAAAATGTAAATTTTTGAACACACAAAAAAACCACGAAATAGAAATTTTATTACCTGTGCAATATTATTTCCTCCGTCTTTTAATGATCGAAAAATAAATTCACTGAAAGACAAATGCAGCGGTCCTTCAATTTCAGGTGGTCCGCAAATGATGTATTTTGAATCAGCCATGTTTCTTCAGCCGTGATCACCTGTCGTTTAAATACTAACTTCAGTGGCTCTGGATTCACAATTTGATAAATTTATCTAATAAAAAATATCATAAATCGTTATCTAATGTTATGAAGGTATTACGAGAGAAACAGAACCATAATAGTAAAAGATAACACAAAATATTAAAAAGAGAACTTGTACTCGAAACAATAACTTGATAATATCAGTCGGTCCAAAGTTTCAACACGATTTACGATCATGTCGCATAATCACGTTGTTATTTTCTGATGAACTTTTTAACATAATAATAACCAAACAAAAATACCCACACTGGCCTTAACAGTTTGATACTGGCCTTGACAGTTGACGGCAAACCTGACAACATTAAGGCTGATAATCCATCATGCTACATGCAGCCTCTTCGTAATGCTAAAACAACATACAGGCAAAAACCGTTTACTGAGGACACAACAAATGAAAAGCAACAAATCTAGATCCATATAAACGGTGTCTACTTACAATTACTGATTTATACGTAAATAAAGCATATATAAAATTTCTTGTCATCTATAAATAAATAAATAAAAATTATATCAATTCGTTTCAAGTCACAGGAAAAATAAGAATATGAAAATGCTTTTTTGTAATACTGAAGATAAAATATATGGAGCGCATACATAGTGTATTAAAAATTATATTATCTTACACGCTTTATCTCCAGCTTTATTTTATTATATCGCTCATTACAGCTAAACTCGATCCTTTGAAACAAATCATAAAGAGAATGCTTAAACCTCCAATAATTTTCAACTGGTGTTATTGGAAAAGGCTAAATATAATCCTTTTATATGCATCATTTTAGTCTCGATTTCGTCTGAGTCAAGTTTATTCATACCATATTTGTTTTGTTTATTTCTAATACATAAAGCTGTCATATTTTAAACTTTATTTTTATTGTTATTAAAAATACACGTATTTATAAATTTACAGACTAAATTAACAAAAAATAGTTTACAGAAGATAATCGCTTATTCGGGTTGAATTTTTTTATTGCCTCCGTTAATCTGCCATCCGGTTATTACAACACCGAATAATCAAGAATCTATTGTGTTTATAAATATTTGTTAATTTATCTATGATACACTCGTATGTATATCAAATGTAATGAGAGGGTGGATCAAATATAAACGAGACTTTTGTTTTAGAGCGCGTAATTTTAAACGGAGCGCGCGGCCACCTCGAGGAGTGTTGGGTGGGGATATAAAGAGTGGGGAGAGCGGTCGGCCGGCCTCGGCAGATTCCGTTATTAGTATAGCACACGATGTCTGAGAAAGAGGTATATACGTCGATTGCGCAACGGATAATTATCAAGTTTCTCGCTCGTGAGAACGCAAAACCGGCCGAAATTTTGCGGAAACTGATGGCACAGTTCGGGCATCAAACATTGTCAAATCCAAGGAGTTCATGAAATGCCGTGAAGGGGTCGAAAACGAGAGCCATGATTGTCACCCACGGACGAGCATTACCGAACAGAACATTAACGCCATTCGTGATCTGGAAGGCGACCGACATTTGACAGTTTCCGAAATTTGTTCTGAGATAGGAGTAAGTTATGGAAGCACTCAATCCATAATCACAAAGGACCTAGGATTTCGTAAAGTGTCTGCTCGATGGGCCCCACGTCTTTTGACTGCAGAACAAAAGCGTGCACATCTGTGAGCGGCTCTTGGCGCGGTTTGCACAAGAAGGGAACGCATATTTGAGTCGCATCGTTACCTGCGATGAAACTTGGATACATCACTACACGTCCGAGTCGAAACAAGCCAGCATGGAGTGGATAAAGAAAGATGAGGCAGCCCCTGTGAAATCCAACACTCGGCTGTCGGTTGATGAGGTGCCTGCGACCGTTTTTTGGGACCGGTGCGGTATTTTGCACATTGATTTTTTGCACGATCGTCGCACCATCAATGCGGCGTACTACTGTGAACTTTTGAGTGCGGTTAAACTTGCTTATCGATGCAAAAGACGTGATCAATCGATACGAGGAGTGATTCTTCTCCACGACTACGCGAGGCCCCATACTGCAGCTGTAATATGCAAACAATTGAAGAAAATGAGTTCGACACGACTGGAACACTCTCCCTATATCCCTAATCTGTTGTTCTGCGACTTTCATCTCTTTGGGCCACTGAAAGAAGCTCTGGGAGGCTAATGATTCGACTACAGTGGAGAAGGGTTTTTGCGCAATTGGCTGCCGACACAACCTACTTATTTTTACGATGACGGGATAAAAAAACTACCGATCCGCTGGAAAAAATGCATTTCTAAAGCAGGAGATTTTGTAGAAAAATGATGTGCATTTATTTGGTCTTTTTTCTTTTTGCAAATAAAAAAATTAAAACAAAAAAGTCTCGTTTATATTTGATCCACCCATATTTGATGAAGTGCTTGAATTCAAATATGAGGGATTTAAGTTTAATTTCAGATGATAGTTTGAAAAAGAGAACCCCAGTCGCTTTTTTACAAGAGGTCTTGAAACATATTTCAGGTTGGCTGGAAGAAGTTTTCATATTTCATTAAGCCTACCTGTTTTTTTTTTAATATATACATAGTGGAAGTATAATACAATACTATGAAATAGGGAAAAACAAAAAAAAAACGCACGATAAAGTTTATAAAATATGTTTATTTTTATCTTAAAAAAAACATTGGTAAATAGTATTGAAAGGGTTTGGTGATTTTATTTTTAGTGACATGAGGATACATTAATGATTTTTTAAATATTTCATGCTCATTAGTAAGTGTACAAATTAGGGCATCTAATCCATTAGCGACTCCTATCCTTGGTCTAATTCTTTAATTTAACTTTTACTGTATATCTAGCACAGGAACTAAATTCACCGCTTGCTTGTAGCTTTATTGACTTTAGAAAAGTCTTTGACAGTTTGCACAGACCCTCAGCATAGGAAATGGTCCTTACTTACAGTGTACCTCTCAAATTGAAGTTAAAAACATTTTTTATAATAATATCTCTAGGATAGACAGCATAAATAATTTAAACGTCTAGGTAAAAAGTTTTTATGTTATTATTTTTCCTTTATTTTCTTACGAAGTTGCTAGCAGCTAAAGGATTTTTTATACCTGGAGGTCAACAATGTATGAGGACTTCAAATTATATGTAAGGATAATAAGCGCTTCATCTGAATACTTCAGGATTAATACTAGAGTTTGGCAGGTTTCTCTCTGCTATTTTAATTTTAATGATCCTTATGTATTTTCTACTTGGAAACTCCATAGAAGACGAGAAATGCTCACAATGCCACAAAGATTGGCAAGTTATGTGTCTGCGGAGGAGCTGGAGGACCATGAATATAAGAATGATATGATCTCATTAGGTATTCTTGTGGCTGATTTACATCATGTAGTAAACGGTCTTGGCCTGTGTATATTTATGGAAAAGATAGAGCTGATGTGTAAAATAACTCGTCCTGATAAACTATCAACTGAGTTGATATATTGAAGTATTTGGATGCCATAATTACTAGGAATGGGTGTCTTGGGAAAGAGTTTTCCATTAAGATTGGTGTTGTTAGCAAAGCTTTTAGCAATATGAAGACCTTATGGAACTCCTGCATGTTTAGTTTACGGACAAAGTATTGGCTATTTAGTGCCTGGCATGTTACAAAAGACTAAAAGGGAAGAATTATCAGTTTTGAGAACAGGTGCCTTAGGAGGATGATGGGTGTAAGGAATATGACCACAAGATAATTAA
Source organism: Odontocerum albicorne (assembly GCA_949825065.1). Classification (NCBI taxonomy): domain Eukaryota; kingdom Metazoa; phylum Arthropoda; class Insecta; order Trichoptera; family Odontoceridae; genus Odontocerum; species Odontocerum albicorne. The sequence continues at coordinate 16,863,035 of OX463855.1, forward strand.
AACAGTTTATCTTCAGATGTATCAACAATCTATAACCACCATAATAGAGACGCTCAAGGTTGTTGGGTTATGTATCGAGAATATTACTCGATAACGTCCTCCTCTTAGCCAGCTACAGTTAAGAGCGGTATAGTTTTATTGACCACAAGGGAGTTGATAAATAAAATGTCCATCCTGCACACTAGTGTTATGACAGGGAGATTAATAGACTCAATATAATGTGAGAGGATAAGGATTACCAGGATGTGGACTGCCCTGGATATAGGCTTTTTGTGAAATCCCTGTGGTCCTACTATAATGTATTTGGGGAAAATTTTGAATTCTCTACATTGAAAAATTCTACCTACAAGCAACTTAGTAAGCAAATAAAGGTAAAAAATGACTCACAACTTGAAATCCATTGGACGCTTTCTTCTAAAAGTTAAAAAAAATTCTGCTGTCTTTATTGAAGTTTATGGGCTATTCTCATAAAATATGTTTTTAAGTTCAGCGCTTAGAATCTTACCACTAGCATTTCTTGGTATTTCATCTATGAAAATAACTCCTCCGTATAGATGCTTATTATGGGAAAGTCTTTGGGCAACAAAATATTTGATTTCTTCTTTAGTTACATTAGAATCAGGTTGTCGCACCACAAAAGCAGTGGGAAGTTCTCCAGCATTTTCTTCGGGAATTCCTACAACTCCAGCATCTACTATGGCAGGGTGTTGAAGTAAACATGATTCTATTTCAGCTGGAGGAACCTAAAAAGCATATTATTATTTTTTTAATTTCAGTCATATTGTTTGCATAATATTATCCTTAATTAATTTTAAATGCGACCTAAGAATTTAGAAATATAAATACTGAAAACTTTTTAGCTTTTGTAGAAAGTGTCGCATGTTATTTGATGAGCTACAGATAAATATTTGCAATAGCTTATTGGAAGAATTTGTTTTTGATGTTGATATGATAATTCTTCAATATTTACTGTCATATAATAAATGGTTGGTGAATATTATTATACATACTTTATGCCATATCCCTTTTGAGATAGACAGAACAAACAGACCTCCATCTATGCACATAGTTCTTGCCTCATCCAAATCTATACATCTCTATATATTGTAGTATGCTCTTTTGCTTTTCATATTTCTTACTTTTCACTTAGTGAAATTTCTTTCCAACTATCTCCTTCTAATTTTTCCTCAGTCTACCTCTTCTTCACTTTATTTATTTCAGACAAATATTTTTGTTTTCCAAATCTTTTGCAATTTATTCTTTGGAGATTACTCTTTGAATTCTATTTTATATATTATATTAAGTGTTTTACCTTGTTCCTTGTCACTACCCTTCTTTTAATGTTCTTTTCAACTCACCCATCATACATAAACATAATGGTCAGATAACATAGCTTTTCAACCTGCTTCAGTTTCTCCGAGTTAACCCATATATCACACACACTTTTACCACAACTCTTTCTATAATCATACCCTTAGATTTTGTTACATTCATTTTCAAAACTTTTATTAGGTATCTCTCATATAGCTCACTTGATTCATGAATTTTCATATCAGATGGTAAATCACTTATGCATATCAATTTACAATACTGATGATTGGGAATGTATTTTCAAACAAGTATTAATATATGATGTTATTTAACCTGAAACGATTTATATTTGATGAGTTCTTTTAGTCTACCAACTATGAAAAAGTGTTCTTCGGTGTCATAGTAACCAATGTCCCCAGAATGAAACCACATTTTTGTGTCAAAAATTAATTTGTTTGCTGCGTCATCCCCAATATAACCAGCCATCAGTTGAGGACCTTTGAAGTAAAACTCTCCAACTCTATAAGGTCCGAGGGATTCTTTAGTATCTAAATCGACAACCTGAAACAAAAACAATTTATATAGTGCTATTTTTTAAATTTATATATTAAGAAAGTAAACTCTATTCAAGGGCGCTTCGATTTGGAACTCAAACCCACTTTTATTGACAGATTAAAAATATTACAAGATAAATATATAACATATAAGTTGACTGTGAGAATATAAAATCCGTAGCTGCGGCTATTATATTTGGTACTTTCCCGCATCTGCATTTGTTCAGAAACATATACTTGGCTAGAAAATTTATCCAGGTAAGACAAACTATAAATAATCCTTTGTAGATATTCCAATATATGATAGTAAAACATTCAACTTTAAGTGTAGTGTAGTGTATGTGTGTAGTGCTCATATACTATCATGAAAGTTGTTTTCAAGTGCTTCCAAAAGCTATATACACTACTCGTATCTCTAATACTAAGAGATAGAACTAATAATATACATTAGAAGATACTCACTCATAAGAAAACATCACCTTGCTTTGTTTTTTAATTAATATAAACTACATTAATTCAGGTAGACAGATCAAAATAATATTTAAACTAGGATATAAAAAATTAGACAAAAAATCTATTCTTGGAGGATTTTTTTTTGTGATTATTCTTATATTCTTAAAAGTAATGTAGAAAATGATAATTCACACAGATATGTGACATAGATACTAAAAAATGATGCCATAAAAATGCCCCATTTATGTGAATTTGAGTGTGATGTTTTTTCATTATTTAAGTTTCTGTAGCCCCCTAAATTTTTATGTATGATTAGTCTGGAATAAGAATTTGTATATGACCCCTGATTTAGATAATTATGACTAAATAATGACAAAGCATTATTGAATAAACTTAATTGGGGTAGTTTCTAAAAACCTGTGAGTTTTTAATGTTATCAACAAAAACTTACCTTTATTTTTAATCCGGGGACACATTTTCCACAAGAACCTGGTTTATTCATAGTTGCCATACGACCATGGGTGACAGCTAATCCAGTTTCTGTCATTCCATATGCTTGATAGATATTCTTTAGGTTGAGCCGTTTGCTGACTGTTACCTGCGTTTCTTTTGATAGAGGTGCAGCCCCGCACCAAATTTCCTTTAACGATGATAAATTGTATTCATCAACAATGGGATGTATTGCCAAAAACTCCATCAGTGAGGGTACCATAAATAAAAATGTTACCTGTTAAATAAATAAATTTGATGAGAATAGCACAAGGTGGGTTACACAATAGAATGATTGGTTATAATGATGTACCGGGTAAACAAAACTGCCATGTATTGAATATTAGGAAAACAAAAACTTTGCCCGGTTACCCGGTTTGTTAGTCATAAATTACAGAAATTTATTCAAAACTATCAAAATTGGTTAGACAATACTTATCACAACTTCCTAGCAGCATATCCAGCCAAAGAATGTTTAGCGAGGCGGGTATTATCTACGACGAGAGAAGGAATAAACTATTATACTTCCATGAAACGCAAAGAAATTATTATTTCTGCATTATAATCTACCATTATTGAGATAAAACTTTTTGTGCTGTATTTTTTTCTTAAAAATAAAAAATATTGTTAAAATAAATTTTACATAATTTGTTTCCATTCACTTATTATTTATTATCTTCTTTTTAGTTGGCACGGGACCCAATACACGGCACTGGACCCCAGCAATATTTGGCAGATTCAGGTAATTTGCGGGTGCTGAAAATATTACCAGGTATGCCGGGTACCGGATAATTTCCGGTACATCACTAATGGGTTATATAATAGGTTTGCTGACTAGAACATTTCAAGAAAAGAAAAACTCATAATCTTGGTCCATAATTAGGATATGGAAGTAAAACTTGGGCATGATGACAGTAAGACAAATGTAGTAGAAATGAGTGTTGCATGGAATGTTTGAAAAAATAATGTATTACTGAATAATGCGAATTGAAAGAAGATGCAGCGCTTAAGCTGAAGAAAGGAGCATTGAGATGGTTTGGGTATGTAGAAAGAATGAATGATGAAATATTTACAAAAATAATCTACATGTGTGGTATACTACTATAGAAAGTACAAAAAGTTTGGAAAGACCTAAAGAATGTGACATGCTCAAATAAATCAAATTTTGAAAGAGGGAAAAGTGTGAGTATACATGATGAAGTGTAATGACATGGCAAAAGTGAAAGATGTGTGCCAGGATATAATGAAATAGAAATCTGTTCTCTCTGATGATTATGAGATGAAAGATCAGCATTTTATATCCTTTTTTATACTGGAGAGAAATTTCTTTCACATATTTTGTTTCATTTAAATGTTTAGTTTCAGGCTGGATTTTCACTTCCTCGCAGTCATATAGGGATTGTCAGATAGTTACAACATATCCATAACATATTTGCATGAATTCATTTTAATTCTGCTTGAAATTTTAAATGAATAATAGTGACATCTATTAAGTTATTATTTTTAGTTTCTCAATTGATATATTTATTTTTTACTTATGGCAATATTGTATTATTTTTTCACAACAGTAACAATGAAATTCATCCAGCGAAAGTGATTTTGAACAGGTACAGCAAATTGTAAGTTCTGTATTTTTATCTTCCAATAAATAAATCATATAGCTGACAACAACATGTGTGTTTTATTAGTTTTCAGTAACCACTTTTATAAACTTTTAACTAAGTACGAACAGAATATCTGGAAACATCTAAAATATCACCTTCATTTATGCAGTGTTTTTCTGGATAATCATGTAAATAGAGGAATTACTAAGGATTAAGGACTAACCTTATATTTCTCTATAGCTCGAAGAAAAAGTGCATCTTCAAATTTAGACATGAAAACATATTTTAAATGAAGTGCTAAACAAAGCAAATGTGTGATAAACCCATAACTTTGAAACCATGGTAGAAAATGCAAGAGACATTGGGTCCAAACTGGTTCCATTTTCTGCATCAAATCTCTGTAAAGATAGATAAGTATATGTTACTAAATGATTTATTGTATTGCCTAGATAATTAAAATAATTTAATAATATTTTGTCAAGTCATCTCATATTCTGAAATGTAATACATCAATTTCTGTGGAATTTTTTTTTCAATTTATACATCTATTTATATTGGTTTGTTTTCAAAATTACTCCTCGATTAACCGATATGAAAATAATGAGAATATTCATTGCGATTTTATTACATTAATTAAACTACAATATAATACTTTGTTGTCCGGAAAGTATTATAGTTTCTCTGATAGATGTCATTAGGAAGAAAATTTATTACCATCTTTATTCCAAACATGTTGAATATTATTATGGAAAGTAATTTTAATACATCTTCTCTGTCATTATTTACACAAATCGCTGGAGCATTTTTTTGGCATCATTTTGAAGATGGAACATATTAAATTGTTTTTTCAGCCTTGATACTTTTTACTACCAAACAGTCCATGGCGGCAATACAGTAAGCAATTGTTTGTGCCAAATGTGATTTAAAAAAATCGATAAAGATCTGGAAGCCCGATTATCATTGATGACTACCAAATTAAGGCATTGACGGAGAATAACCAGCATCCTACCATACAAGAAATTACTGGTGTACCAAAAACATCAAAAAATTTCATCTGCAAGTATCTGGTTTGCATTACTTTCCGGACAAGTATAAATATGTAGGAAGAGAATAAAAGTGAAAAAAAAACCACAATGAACGTTTTGAATGTTTATAACAGTAATTTCTACACTCAAACAATTCTTGTCTCCTGATTCGTACTTTGTGCCAGAAAATCTGGAGTAGGACAGTACGAATTAGGAGACATTCAAAACGTTCATTGTGGTTTTTTTTTCACTTTTATTCTCTTCCTACATATTTATAGTTGTCCGGAAAGTAATGCAAACCAGATACTTGCAGAAAGGAGGTGTCGAAAATGCTCACTTTCGTCTACTTGACATTCCATTTTGAAGGCATGTAATCAAATAAAATAATATATTTAACGTAAAAGCAAACACAATATCTTGTTGAGCAGAAAATTTTCTTTCGAATGACGTTGTACCTACCTGTATACCTACCTAAATGAATTGTCAAAATAACGAGTGAATTGTTAAAACACAAATAAATTAAATTAATTATTGTTAATAGTAAACATACAGTAAACATACAGGGGCAATGACCGATGAAGAATTCAATGATTGTTACACACTACGAACAACGACAATATTTACTATTTACAGCGTGCAAATTGGCTAGCCAACTCCAAATATAAATAATTAATCTACCGCCAGTTCATGTGATAGAGCAAGGCAGATATATATCGCCCATGTATTCATTCACTGGTATAAATTGTCCGCACTCTGCGAAATAAACATACTTTTATTGTCGTCCATTCAACTGTCAAGACTTGTATTATTTATTTACCTGCTGTCCATTTATCGAAATATATCCGCATTCCTGAGTCTATAAGTAAACAAATATCAATCAAAATCATCATAACAATTAAACATAAGCAATCCGCTATATTGCTATACTGATGATTCTGTACGAGAAGTAACGCAGAATCAGCTAAAACGAAGATAACGATGTCGATATCAAAATCATCAGCATGTTCTAATAGAACACATGCTACACTGATAGCGACCATCGTTACAACGTATAACCTTTACCATTTTGTTTTACTTTTGGTGCTCATTTTTAAATTTGGAAAACATCTAATATTTTTGTCTTAACACAGTATTAGGTATCTATCAAAATTCTATGATTTTTTTAATGTGGAATGTGGATTTTGTAAAAAAGATATTGAACAAAATATTATCTTGGAAATACCTCATTTTTATTTTCAAATATATTTTTTATTATTCTATTTTATTATAGAAATAATACACAATTTATGATAAAAACATAAAGAGACACTTAAATTCATGGATGTAAGAAAAAACCAAAGGACAAACTCCGTGGTCTAGTTGACAGAATGTTTGAGAATGGAAAAATACCATTGCGGTTTTTGCTCTTTAACATCTTTTTGCTTGGCTGGTTACCATTGTATACAATGCAACCAAGCCCATTAGGTTGTATTGTATACAATGGTATTATAAAAATACAAAAAATTTCAATGATTGAAATACTATACAAAAAAAAAATTGAAAAAATATCTATGAAAATACCCATAGACATGAGATATAATTATAGGTCCTAATTACTAAAGTTGATTTAAATTCATTACAATGTTTATGATTTTTGCCACTCATTTTGTGTTAAATGAGCTTTTGATTTTTTGTAGAATTTTACTGACCTCATTTGACCATGTATGACTGATAGGTTATGATGAGTCAAAATCACCCCTGTTGGCATCCCCGTGCTTCCAGATGAATTTAAAATAATAACAGGTGCTTCAACTACAATTTTAGTCAGCTGGAAGTCATCAATGTTAACATGATCTCTTAGCAGCTCATTGTATGGTAGAATGCTAAGATTAGAACCTTCTCCATCAATTTCAATCACTTTTCTAATAGATGGAATGGATTTCTTGATTTTAAGTAGTTTCTTTAAAGTCAGTCGAGAGCATATCACTATTATGGGTTTTGCAAGTTTCAGTGTATGTTTAAGTTCATCTGAAATAATAAAAATAATTCAAATTAAACACTTTTCTTCAATTCATTTTGTTCATTGAAATTATATAAAATGTTCTGGTACAAACTGATAATAAATGATAGGTTCTACCAAAAATCGTGTTACTTAACTCTATTCATATGAGATGAAAATAATTACAGTGTTTAAATAAGGGGATGTATAGGTTTCCAAGCTATTTATGGAGAAAACACAATATTTTTCTATAAACTTTCCTTGTTTTATTAATGAGGAATGTATTTAAAATATTTTTATAACAATTTAATTTTCCTTAGAATTTTATAAAGTTTCACATTCTTGATACTTACCAGCATGATATATACCAGCTCTGGTAAAATAATAGCCCGCATACCATATACGCTCCACCTTGTATTGTAACATGGACCACAAGTAATAACTAATTTTAATTCATAATGATAGTTTTTTGTATATATAATTATTATATGGTTTAATTACAACCTACTTTTACTAAATAATCACAGTTTTTAGCCCTGAGTCACATTACAAGAGTGAATATGTTAGTACGGTTTGTGTGACTCGTGTATCTGTCTCAATTTCTACGAATCTGGGTATCATAAGTGCTACTCACTAAAACACTATCACTCAAACCAACGTGTTACAAGTTTTTTTTTTGGGTATGTAATTTTCTTTTTTAAGATAATAAGAAATTTCATTCACAAAAAAACACATTTTATTTGGTACCCAAGTCTTATATTTAAATTATTGATGCAGCCCTTCAGCCGAAATGAAAAACACTGGTAATTCATGATCAAAGTCTTAATTTGGTCATTATCTGTACCGACCTTCCAATATCTGATCGACCTTCCAAAATGGTCACAATATCACCGTTATGGAATTTTTAAACCACATTTGACATACAAGATCGCTTACTGCATCACTTCCATATATTGAACATGTATATTTTTTGCTTTGTGATGCATTTTTTCCTTTGCATTAATAAAAAAGCATTAAGAGTCAAAAAGCTATTAATTTTTTTTCATCTTCAAAGCGATACCAAATAAAGCTCGAGCAATTTGGGTAAACAATCGCCAAAAAAATGTGATTAATTATTACTTTTCAAAATAATACATATATTCAGATCATTTGGAATGAAGTTATTAATAAACATTTTGTCCTAACAACATCTATCCAATAAATGTGAAATTACTTTCTAAACAACATATTACTTTTTCAAAAGTAAATTTTTTTACCTGTTCAATATAATTACTAAATTATAAAGACTTTTGGATACAGAATTATTGATAAAGTTTATATCTTACCTTGAGAATAGAGAATATTTATTGGGGCAACAACTGCTCCCACAAATATTATTGCTAAGGTACATTCAGTAAATTCAAATCTATTTTCACAATATAAACTGATGATGTCACCCTTTTTTACACCTAGTTTTCTGAATGAAGTGGCTAAGTTCACACTCTTTTGAAGTATATCTAAATATGTTGCCTTTTTACCAGAAAGAGTGTTAATCTGAAAAAAAGTATTGCATTTATGATACAATTTCCTTAATAAATATTGGAGACCTAAAATTGACTGATTTCATTGTCAGCAGATCAGATTGAGTTTGAGGAAATGTTACGTTTTGGAAGCACATTGACAATGGATAGTCGCAGGGAGTGTGAAAGTGAAAGAAGACTAGCAATAGTCCACAGAGTTAATGGTGGGTTATATCATATGTTTACCAATCATAGCATTTCAAGACAGGCAAAGCTCATAAATTTTGCAACAGAAAAAATGAACAGTATATTTATAGTGAGAATGGTATCGTAAGGATTGCCCAGAAATGGTTTCAAAGATTTGAAGATGGACAAAGCAGTGTTAATGATGAAATCCTATCAGGGCGCCTTGTTAATTTTGACAATGATGCTCTAAAATGTCTAGTGGATTCAGAGCCATAACAGAGCCAGGTGGATCAGATTGCAGAAAGACTTAATTCATTTCATGGAACAGTATTTCGTTCCCTTAAGGAGATAGGAAAGGTTTCTAAGCATTGAAAGGGGGTATCACACGAGCCATCGGAAGCCATTTGCCAGCAACGAATAAACATCGGTACATCTCTCTTAATCTGCTTTTGAACGTGAGTCGTTTCTTGAACGCATTGTGACAGGTGATGAAAAGTTTCATAATATCGCAAGCAAAATACTGTGAACAGATAATGATGAGAAGCCCTTACCAACAATAAAGGAGAAATTGCATAAAAAAATTATACTTTTGTATATTTGTGGAGATGGTGTTAAGGACTTGGAACTCTTAGAACCTATTCAAATGATTTATGCAGATGTCAATTGTCAATAGCTTTAACGTTTAAACTTTAAAAATGTCTGTTTTTTCTACCATAATAATGCTGGACCGCATACGGCACAGGCAACGCTACAAAAAATTAAAAACTTTAATTGGGAGCTCCTGCCTCATTCCCTTTATTTTCCAGATATTGCCCTAAGTGATTATAATTTATTTCTTGGTCTTCAGAATCTTTTTTCAGGAAAAAAAAATTGACAATAAAGATCAATTCAAAAAATATGTTTCCAGTTTATTGACATCAAACCAGAGTCCTTTTACAAATGGAATTAAAAAGTTACCTGTAAAGAAAATATATCATTGATTAAATGAGTAAAATGTGTATTATTTGCATTGTTTAAAAATTTCTCAAAGGTGTGTACGAATTTATGAACTGACCTGATAAATAAGAATGAATGTGAACAGGAGACTGATATAATAAGTAGAAAAAAAGAGCACTTTGAGATGATTTGCATATGTAGAAAAAACAAGAGATGAAAGACTAAGAAAACAAATTAACACTTGTGATTTTTAACTATAGGTTCACAGGGTAAGGAAAATACTACCCCTATATTTTTCAAGTTGTCTTTTTCAGTAGTGTGTTAGAGATAGATATTGGCAAATAAAACTCCACAATGAGATATTCTTAGGGTTTTCTAAAAACCTTTGGTTAATCTCCCAGCACCCTTATAACCATAAATCAATTCGAAATTGGTTCGACTACAGCTTTAAAGGAGGTGTCGGGATTTGAACCAACCTGAATTAAGTCATTTTATGACATCCCTGTATTTGATAGGATGCACCTTATAAGGTGATAATGAATGAAAAAAATTTATAGAAAAGTCTGGTGTTCAGTCATCATTTATATAGTTTGCCTACCCCAATAGAGAAATGGTATGATGGTATGTAATGTATTGTTTTAGACTTTCATTGTATACAGAACAACCTGGAGAGTTTATTATCATGTGACAATCTCTTCCAGCCGACCAGAATTATGTTAAAGAGGCCTAAAGAGAAAACCAGAGAAATCCTTTATGTATCTGTGTGTATTGTTAATATAATACAAGTTCTTGCACATTTGTCAAATTGGCAACAACTATGGTCAATATTCCATTCCCCATGGGAAGGCAAATATTGTTTTTCCTTTCAAAAGGACGCGCCTCGGTTGTCAGTGGGTGTATCTAAGCTATTGGACTACCTAATATATCTCTGGTCATCAATTATTTCCAAAGATATCTCCACTTAACCTTACATTGGTACATCTTTGGACTGCTTAACTACTCCTTACTGCGCTACAATTCCTTTTCCTTCTCTCATGATGTCAGACCTTAAGTCCTTCCTCACTATTATTCTTTTCATATTCATGGGTGTCGCTGTTGAAGGAGGAATCTCTTTAAGCAGCTTCTTCATTGTTACTATATGATGTAGTGCTCATAATAAATAAAGAAGATTTCGATCTTGTAATGTACGAGTAGATTGTGCTGGATGGGGACTTATTTTGTTATCTATAACATCATGGGTGATAGTGGGATCGAACTAATATAATATGTATGTACCTGTGCAATATGAATATCCTGTGTGTTAATAACTAATATAATATGAATGTCCTGTGAAGTAATATAATACGAATGTACTTGTGCAATATGAATATCCTGTGTGTTAATAACTTTTATAATTTGAATGTCTTGTAAACTAACATAATATGTGCAATATGAATGTCTTGTGTGTTAATAACTAATATAATATGAATGTACATGTGCAATATAATTGTCCTGTGTGTTAATTACTAATATAATATGAATATCCTGTGCAATGGCGTGCCGACTTCAATAAAAGTAAAGGTAGGAAAACCATTTAGACAGTCGATCGGAGCGTGGTTGTTATTGCGACAGGATTTTGAGTACTTGGGCTTTCAGGTTGAATGACGAGTGGAAAGGATTTATGTGAGCTCGTGAGTGTGGGTCTCTTCTTGTTGTTTTAATTTTGGTTGTTTTTGTATTTGTGTTTCTGTGTGTTTTTCTTTTTTTTGTTTTGGATTTGTTTTGATTTTTATTCTTATGATTGTGTGCGGTATATTGTGGGATGAATATTTTTGGTCTTTCTGGAGTGATAATGTGTGAGGAGTTGAGTTTCGCAAGATGTTTCCAGTTGTAGTTGAGTGTCACTGTTTGTCAGGTTGATGAGAGCGTGCAACGGGGTTTTTTGTGTTATCAAAAATCGGAAAGAAGTATCGATTTATTTTTTCATGCTAAATATCCTCAGTGAGATACAGGCAAAAGCCTAGTTTACTGGGGATACGACAAATGAAAGGCAACAAACCCAGATCCATTAAAATTATATGTCCAAATCAAATTACCTGTTGTTTTTTCTCAAATTGTGTATATTTCTTGTCATGTGTAATAATAATAATAATAATAATAATAATAATATGAATGTCTTGTGTGTTAATAACTAATATAATATGAATGTACATGTGCAATATAATTGTCTTGTGTGCTAATTACTAATATAATATGAATATCCTGTGCAATATGAATGTCATGTGTGTTAATTACTAATATAATATGAATATCCTGTGCAATATGAATGTCTTGTGTGTTAATAACTAATATAATATGAATGTACATGTGCAATATAATTGTCTTGTGTGCTAATTACTAATATAATATGAATACCCTGTGCAATATGAATGTCTTGTGCGTTAATAACTAATATAATATGAATTTACCTGTGCAACCAAATTAGATCCAGTTCTAACTCTTTCAAAAAGAAAGCCACTGTAGGACGTATGCAATGGCCCACTTAATGTTGTTGGGCCATAAACTATATTTTTTGGGTTATCCATTTTCAATATTTTTTATTTCTATTGAAAATCACTTAAAATGTTAGTATTCTGTTATAATTTACAACAAAATGTCCGTCTGCACATCGCGGATTCACTCTTTTAACTGACAACATATAGAATTACTTCATTGAATATTGAGTATAAATAAAGTAATCTATAATATATTTAAATAGATATATATCAAAGGTCCATGGTTCTATTTACCTAATATAGGACGGATTCACTCTTTGAAATAATATACATTTACTAACCAATCAAAACATCTGAATTTGACTCTTTTGATTTTGTAATATTTTATATACTGTATATACAATAATGACAAAGTTATCAACATTTAAGTAAATATTATGGTAATGATTTCTCATTGGAATTTCTTTGTTGTGAAGTCTATCCATGACAAATATTTAAAGAAAGAGGGATGTCAACATCTTCCCTTCAACCTTGTATAGATAGACCTCAATTATTGTAATAATTATATCAACATTAAATGTCAACAATATTTGAGACTAGATAGATCTTCCGAGTGAATCTTGCCTAGTGACTTTACTCTATGTGACAGTCTGCTCTTTTTAGTAATTTATCTCGTAAAATACAGTAGTGCATTAATGGAGATGAAAGCAATGTTTTCTGAATTGTTATATTGAGTTAAAATCATCCATAAACATCTGGTACTCGATGACATCGCCATCACTTCAGCTGATACAGCTAATAAGTTGGGTAGCAATAATATTTCTGTTGATATGAAGTGTCAAACTGCAGTTGATGTTGTGGCCCCAACACTACCCACTGCTTTGCTGGCCCATCCACTAGCCACCATTCCGCTTGTTCCCGCCTATAGCGGACCATAGTGTTGAGTTGCCCGTTAGCTCGGCCTGCTTCGCGCTTTCTGCTGCAAAATCAACTGCAAATAAGTTTGCAATTGTTAAGTCGCGAGCTAAACTTCGCACTGTGTTTCAGCAGTTGCAGGGTAAACTATACAACAGAGTGCAACATTGTTGGCGGTCAATCCTGATGCAGATGCATCATCAATTCAAAAACAATTAATGTCTTGGATCTATTGAAAGCTGTGGAAATACCATCTGAGAAATCGGATGAGTGGGTCCAAGTTAATAAAAACAAAAAACAATGTTTCTTGGAACGCAAATGTAACAGACAGTGATAAAATACTATTATTGCTTTCCTTTTCACAGCAAACCACTGCTGATAATATATATTCAAGTATATTAAAACCTTGGATGCCATCGCTTCATTCACCACTGGTGATTATTCATTCTTCTAGATTAGTATTCATGAAGGCCATAATAATATTTTTTTTAAAAGCACACAACTGGCCAAAAAACCTTTTTTAAGGAGTGGATAGTCAAATTGGAGGTATCTCCTCTACCGGGAACCGAATGATTTGGTGTAAAAAATGGAAATTCCATGGCCCAACCTACTTTAAAATAATTAATGTTTATTACCAAAATGTGTGATACATAAATTCAAGTATTTTTTAACGATGTTTCTAACTAACTAACTATGAAGTGACTAACTTAATTGGTTAATTAATAAAAAATGGTTAAGTACTTCTATGTAATAGAGACTTATACGACAGATAGAGTATTTCGCAGGGATCGCTCACTTAGTAACAACTTGCAGACGAGGGACGGTGTTACAATGTTAGCTGTTACATATTTTGATGCTCTATCAGCTGAGTATCTACCAGTTTAGAAATGTTCAACGAGGACGTATGGATAAAAGCAAACTATGTCTGTTTGCGGGGTATATATTTCCCCCCAAAAAATACCCCACAAATGAGTCGTTTAAACTATTTAAAAAAAATTTAACTGCCCACTCAGATATCATCCATGACAGAAGAGTATTGGTCATGGAAGATTTGAATATACAGACTGCACAGGCATAACATGAGGTAATTAATGAAGTGTATTGTCTCACAATGATATTTAACTAAACACAGAGTGACACGATTTTTAACTCTTCAGGATGAATTTTTGACATTATTCTGGGTTTAATATGATTCAGTGGGATAGAAATCAACATAAAGGTTAGAACATTCAAAATTATTTTGCTCACTATTTTTCTGCCCCCTTTACAAAGGAGACAAACTAAATTTGTTTAACAAGCTTGACATTTTTGTGTTCTAATATTTAAAAATGGTTAATTTTTACTGCACCGTTTTAAAGCAAAAAGCTGTTACAGCATATAAAAATAGCACTTTTAAAACGACTTTAATCTCAGCTTCTCAGTAAATTCAACACTGACTTACTACTTGATGGCTCTATCATACCATTATATAAAACTGTTAATAACCTGGGAGTGCTAATGGATAACACTCTCTCATGGCGGGATCAAATGAATGAGATAAGTCGAAGGATCGTCTTTTGTCTTCATTCCTTTAAAGTGTTGCAAAGATTCCTGCCTACTAAGACCAAAATTTTACAATCTCTGCTTTTTCCTATTCTGGACTATATGGATGTCTGTTACTTGGATGTTACAAAGGAACAGCTGAACAAATTACACCGTCTTAAAAATATTTATATAAGATTTATTTTTAACCTAAGAAGGTACGATCATATCACTTTCTACCAGAAGGCATTGAACTGGTTGAACGTTAGAAATAGACGCCAAATTCACATACTGTCTCTATTATATAATATCCTTAAGTGTCCCGCCGCCCCTTCTTATCTCGACGAAAATTTTCAGCTTCTTTCCGATCGTGGACTAGCGCTACACTCAAACAGAGATTGTTTATTGGCCTTTCCAGTTCACTGCCTCCCTTTTTTTATGTCGTCCTTTACTGTCCATGCAGTGAGACTGTGGAATCGGTTACAAAGCAATGCTAGACTCGCTCCGTCCTTGGCATGCTTTAAGAAGCGACTGAAAAAACTATTACTTTTTAGTCAGTAATATAAAGTGTTTTATTCCTGATTTTTTTCCTTCCTTTGATTGATGATATCTCACTTTATATGAAAAGGAATGTTCGGGTGATTGTCCATCTTTGTGGGCATATGCTCACGTATGTATTCATGGATTTCATGTGGATGGATGGTCATTTGAATGTTTTTTGCGACCATGTTATTTGCTTCATTTACTTTTGTCTGGTTAGTTGGAAGAGATTGCCGCCTGGCGATAAACTTGCCAGATTGTATGTGCAATAAAAGTGTTAAATAAATAAATAGCATGCTAATCAAGTATTCTATATAAAGCTATTTTTGGAAAAGTAGCACTGTTACAGCTACTTTAAAATCTTAAGTAGCATGCTATTCAAGTGTTATATATTGAGATATTTTGGAAAAATAGTACTGTTACAGCTACTTTAAAATCTTAAGTCACATGTTACTCAAGTATTTTATGTAAAAGTAATGATGCGCCACATTACAGCTACCCTTAGGATGAAGTAATCTTCTTAACAACATTGATTATAAACACATTAGATAAGCAAATATTGGTAAGACGCCTGTCTTCCAATCTGGTAGTTACAGGTTCAATTCTCGTCGGTGTTAAAAAAAAGGGGATCTAGTCAAGTTTTAACTTAACGACTCTTTTTCATCTTTGTGGATAGTTGAAAAAGATTGCCACATAGCAATAACCCCACCAAATTGTACTGTATAAAATTGAAGTATAATAGATTACTCTTATCTTTCACCCAGGGGTTTCAGGTTCGATTCCCGATGGTACAAGGGTTCCAGTATTTTTTTCATTAAATACCTTTCAACGTGTTTGTTTTGTATTGAATAATACTTTCGTCGTATATAGTAAAACCTGGCAAGTTAATTGCCATGTGAAATCTCTTCCAAATTACCAAAAAGATGTAAAACAGACTTTATGAACATACTTGAAAAAAATGGATACCAAAAGAAATCGAACATGAAGACAATCGTTTTACTAACTACTCAAGGTCATCAATTTTTTAGTCAGATGGAAAAAATTCTTCATAAGCCCGCCAAAATGTAATGTATACAACCGAAATATATTGCTGAATTCCTAGTTATATACATTACCATACGTTCCATCACACAAACAGAGCGCCAGATTTTCCTTTCTCGACACAGTTTATTTCGATTCCACCACTACCCACGCTGTTACGGGGGACAGCGCGATCTACACTAGAAGATCGAAATTTTCATTATTTTTTTATGAACTCTACGTCATGTAGTGACGAAGAAGGAACTGTTCACAGTGACTCTTTCTCCGGTGGTGATACTCTTGAGTGTGGAAAGAATAGTATCGACGACGGATTTAAGGTCCGACATCACGGAAGAAGGAAAGCGACTCGCAGCGCAGTCAATATACTTATAAGTGGTTTAAGGTCTGGAGTTCAAACACCTATCTCGACACATATCCTTCACCTCACCCACATCCATACACCTTTCCACACATCTCCTACGATTTCTCTGTCTTGACTGCGTCAAAAAATCGCGGTCTATGTGTAGACAGTGAGCTAACGAATGTCCGTAGTACGACAGGACTTGCAAACATTTTTTTTATGGCGCGTAAAGTCAAATTTCTTAGGAGTAATGCCTGTAGTATTTATGATAATAAATTAGAGTTGCGGAGTATATACCTATCGTTGGGACAGGATTATGTTTTCACTGGAGCTTTGAAGATCCTTTTTTTTTCTCGTTTGATGGTTGATTTTTGTTTTTTGCTGAGACATTGTCTGTGTCTTCTCACTGGATGGTTTTATTGTTGAAGAAGGGTCTGGTGTGATGGCCGAGGATTTTTTAAGTTGCCTGGATAGGTTGTTTTTCCGTCAAGGGGTCGCCACCATTTGATAGAAAGAAATAAACTCTCCGTAACGGGAGAAACGTATGCACTTGGTAAGAAGGATTATTAATTTTAAAAAATCATTAGCTGTAGCTGAGTAAAATACAAAACATGGAAAGCCGAATTATAGAGGAAATGTTCCAATGTATTAAAGTAACGCATTCGTCACTCTCTCGAAGTAAATTAAAAATAAACAAATGGCGGGCCAAACGATGATGCGCGCGTCGTCTGCCCTGTTTTACCGACTCAGTCCTTCGCATGGGAAATTCACAAGCGGGAGTTTTCCCGAAACACAAACACAAAGTACAGCGAAACGGTTGCCGCGAACGCTCGTTCCAAATACGAAATTGGTTACATTCAATTTTCCCGCGCATTTTGATATGATTTTCGAACGGATAATTCTTTTTTTTTCTATGCTCAAAAATCAACAGTTTATATAAACAATTAGCAGTTTATATAAAAATCCAACTTTATAATTAAAAGTTTTGTGTACTAGATTTAATTTAAGATTTAAAAAAAGTGTTAACACGTACTCGTATATTTCATACGTAATAAAGAACAAAACTATATTTAATACTGAAAAAAATAAATCACTCTTTATTTAGTTGTGAAATAACTTATTATTTTTTCCCAGTAAAACTGTTGAAAAGTGAATGAAAATAGTTACAATACAAACCATAAATATTTTTAAAATTCGTGTCAATACTGAAATGTAATTGAAAATAGTAAAATCAATAAATACATTATATTTAATCGATTTTTTTACATTTTAAGCGTTAACTAATTGTGCTGACTCTGTTTTTCAGTAATTTTAGAAAATAAATCAAAACTGTAATATAACAAGTGTCTGTGGTTAATAAACGTGACAGAAATGAATCGTAGTTCAGGAATTTTATCTCCAACAAAATCAACAGACAGTCGTCAAGATTCTCCGGAGGATGAACCAGAAGATACATTCGCAACGAGAGCAAAAGAAATGGCGGATTCCAAGTCTGCGAGTAAATTTGTTCGAGTTCTGACAGTTTTGGCTTATATCCTGTCAGTTTCCATGGCAGCTATTCTGTTGTCTTTGTATTATGTGCTCGCTTGGGATCCACCTAAGCCAGAACCTAATGCTCCAATGGCACTGAGGTGTGAAAGACCACACTACATATTTGCGTCCAAACAGAACACTTCTCATACGTTGAACAACGATGGTAAGAGATTTATTAATGAAATGACTTTTTGTATTTTAAAACGTCTGATCTTCAGAAAGGTTGAGAATCACTAATTAAAAAATCCTCTAACAATGCGGATTATATTGGCGAAAACGATGAATTATCAACCTCCGTTGCCTAGTTGGTAAAACGTTTGACTGTCATCCAGAGGTTTTGGATTCGATTACCCATTGAAAAAAGGTGTCCCAGTCTGATAATCAAATCTTATATCAGACTGGGAAGTTTGTCTGATAGCAAAACTCTCATACGCTGTAATGTAAACAAGTGTTGTTGCATTTCACATTCAGTAATATTGTCAACACGTACGAAAACGAATTGAGAGCTCTATGCCTGCACCAGTGATTCAAAAAGTTAAAGGCAATTTTATCTTTTGGTCACTGAAACTTTTGTGTAATATGTTCAGAGAAAATGAGTCACAAAACTTATAAATTCTGAGAAAATGCGTTATAAATTTTGTAGAATATATTCAGAGAAAATGAGTTATAAAACTTCTACATATAGAGAAACTGCGTTATAAAACTTGTACGAGTATATTCAGAGAAAATTCGTTATTAATCTTATAAAATATATTCAGAGGAAATGAGTTATAAAACATGTACAATCAGAAAAAATAAGTTATATTCCGAGAAAATGAGTTGTAAAACTTGCACATTCCGATAATATGAGTTATGAAATTAAATATGTTACCGTGCACCATCAAAACAAGGTTATCTCAATTTTAATGCCATTACGGGAGAACATTTTTAAGATTTTCTGTGAATTATAATAACTGTTCTAAAAACTATAAACAATAAATTTAATGATTTTCTTCTTTTGGAAACATTAACCACCTCATTGACCGGTTATGTTTTATAATACACGTTAAGAAGATGTCGTTTTGTATACTGTTATTATTGGTGTAGACAACCAAATTGCTTCGTACCACGTAACCTGGCGTTATGGTGTTTAATTTATTAATATTTGATATTTTTTTCAATTCTTTCGTAATCTTGAAAAGTGGGAGTTAAAAAAAGAAAACCCCGTTATGGTGTTTAATTTATTAATAAATGATGTTTTTTTCCATTCTTTATGAACCTTGACGAGTGGGAGTTAAAAAAGAAAAAAAAACATTATGGTGTTTAATTTATTAATAAATTATGTTTTTTCCATTCTTTATGAATCTTAACGAGTGGGATTTAAAAAAGGAAATAAATCCTAATTATGATTGAAAAAATATGGAGTGTTATTTAATTTCTGAAAGAATGAGGAACGAAAATATCAGAAATTAATGTATGTCTAAAGTGGATCTAGATAGTAAGTGAAGAAATATGCTTTGGACGTGAAGAGTTAACGAATGACTAAATTAAGATACCAATCAGAAGTGCATGGAGTATATGGAAGAAGTAGATAGGGGAAAACGTAGCTGGATAAAGTGGATAGCGTTTAAGAAGGTAAAGTTAGAAACACGAATAATAGAAGATTTAACATGACGAGATGTATGCATGTGGATGTAGCTAAAATTAATTATTGTCTAAATTGAAAAGTACATGGGTTGTCTGTGAAAAAATGAATGGGGCTTTAATAATGCTCCAAAAATAAATATAAAGAACTTTTTTTTACATATTTTATTTTATTTCCAGAATAATTTTAATACATTTAATATGGCAGAACGGTAACGCTCTGAACTTTCGTGTGGAAGGTCACCGGTTCGCACCTCGCACTTTTCTACTCCCTTCGAATGACACAAGTATTTTACCACCTAGCATTCGAGGGTATAAGGACACCTATGACTTCGGTCATATTTATTCTTTCAAAGGAAAAAAATATTCCGGTGTGCTTCGATCATTTCACTTTGGTATGTCATCAGATCCAGTAAAACGGTGTGGTTGGTGATTTTGCTGGTGTGCAATAGTTCACTCACTTAAACGAGAAAATACAGAAAAGAAAAAAAAATCTCCACGGTTTCGCTTTCCCATTGAATTGTCATTGAAATGGCAAGGGGATCTTCAACTACGAGACCCAGCAACGATGACGACAAATACATTCAGTTTTTTAATAAACGATAGATAGTCAGACACAGAACGATTTAGGGTGGTTCAACTGTATTTTGAATTCAAGTCCCCGAGTTCAGTATAACGGGTATTGAGAATTTAAGGAAGATGGAATATTCCGATCAGATAGACCCATTATGCGGATTGTAAAAACAGTTCATTGAGTCCAAAAGACGAGACTAGCTCGGAAAACGAGTACCATCGCCGCAGTGGTTGCCACCGTTTAAAATTATCAGACGATATATTTCAACTAGGAAATTGCCATTGGACGTTAGCTTCAGTCGAATGAGTGTGTCTCATATATAACACAAGGATTTAAATGATTGTTCATTATTTTAATATGGAGTTTCACAAAATTAAAGCCGAAACCTTTGAGAAAGAACCGAGTTTTTAATTGGTAAAGAAAAAAATATACTCATAATTAAAATAAATAAGTGATTCCCAAACATGGGTTACTCAAACTAAAGTTTGGGAAACACTTGTCTGTGGAATCATTCATAGATTTTATTATATTTATATTATCATCTGAGGCCAAAGCTATCCATCAAAATCGCCATAAATATGAATATCCAATATGAAATGTAATCATTAAGAACAAAGGGATTTTAACAACTTCATCGAAACTATCCAGATTCCCCATAATACTCCAGTCGCTCCCATAAACAGGTTTCAAAAGATAAATCCCATGAATCATAACCATCAACAATCATTATACAATTCATGTCTACTTCTCAAAGAAGACGTTATCATGGTTTTTACACACATGTATTTGCAAACCAATATAGTTATTTTATTTTATTCCAATTATAGTTATTTTTATTATAGAGTTATTTTATTTATTTTATTTTATTCCAATTATAGAGCTATTTTTCTCCTTTTAATATATAACCAAGATAAGCCTCTTTTATTGTATTTGAAAACTTTCATTCTACACCTGCGTAGTACCTCGGTATTTGAGATACGATAATATACATCTTTCGGCATTTTACGGTATTAAAGAGCTCTCATTCTACACCTGTGTAGTGTTTGAGATACGATGATACCAAGAGATTCTGAGTATTAATTTCTACGACAATACATTATTCTTTACCTATTCAATAAACTTCTTGGTCGTTTCGTTCAATCTGAGGATCGTGATATCCATGTTGTTTCTTGTGTCTATGATGATTGTCTTGGGAATATTGTGCGGTTGTTTCCGGTCACCTTCTGTACTACAGTCCTCCTATGCATCATAGACTAATACTGTCAGGAGCTGCTGCCCTCCTGTCAGATGAGTTAATGAGTCGATGAAATTTGGGTTTTGATGGGATATATTTTAGGGAAGAGCACTTCTGTTGTGTTGAGGGAAGATACAACAGTGGAAACCCAGGAACAGCAAGTTTCAAAAGAAGATTCTCAATAAACAACGGGCTACTAAAACAAATATACTCGAACCAAATAGTATCAAAATCTTCTAAGGTGGCGGCTCACCACAATATATTAGTGCCAATTTTGATGAATGGGATTTCAGAAAAAAGTATGACGAGAAAGTAGAAAAACAATGAAAGGAATCGAATAAATATGTTGTATAAAAGCGTGTGTGTAACGATGAATGACAGGCATGTAAAATACACAGCTCGTGTGCCGCATGTGGGCCGCAACAATAAATCTGCAGCCCGCCGAGATTTCGTAAAAAAAAAACTTTTTTATTTTATTTGATAAAGTAATCTATAACACAAACATTTGTCAAAATCTATACCTATGTATGTGTACATATAAATTTATATCTTAAGAACTATTCAAATTTATGTATTGTATTATAATTATGAACTATCTTAATTTTAATTTCCAAGAGGTCATTTTATTTTTAATAATCTTAATATTAAAAAAAAATAAACATCTACGTACTACTTATAACTATATATTATTACACCTAGATACAAATTATATATTTTTAACTTAAGATGCAAAAATATATGAATTATTGTGATTATTTTGAAGTAAATAAAATAACTTTTTAAAACATAATTTGGAATGTATCAATGATTGTGAACAATGGACTGATATAACGAGTAGAATGAACAATCGAAGCATTTTGCAGTGGTTTAGGCGTGAAGAAAGATCGGGTGAAGAGAGTTTGGAAAAAAAATATAGTCCACATTTTAGTGGGAGAGGAAGATACTCGTAGCAGAAAATATGATTGGATATGGTAAATAAAATTTTGAAGGAAGAAAATGTCAGGAGTCAAATAAAAAGAAAAAGTTGAATAGATGACGAGAAAGCGAAATATTTATGTAGAGATAGAAAATTCTACAATAACATTCTGTCTTCTTTGCCTAGTGATGTATTCATTGATAGTTTAATACAGTGGTCCCCAAACTACAACCATATCGGGCCCGCCAAGAGATTTTATCCGATAGGCGGATACTACGAAAAAAAAACAAATTCTTCATTTATTTCTTTGTTTATTGTCTTTTTTTTCATACATGCACGTTTGTTATTCTACCTAATGAACTTATAATAATAATAATAAGACAACATATATAGCGCCGTTTAGAGAAACGACTCTCCTCAAGGGCGTTCTAGCTCGGGATTCGAACCCACTATTATTGACAGATTAAAAATATCACAAAATAAATATGTATAAGTTGAGTGTAAGGGTAGGAAGGTGGTTGTTGTTTTAATATAAGTATATTGTTTTGTTAATGACTTACAACTGTAAATACTCGTAGAATACACTAATATTATGTAACCATGTGTATATTTATTTAGTTAAATTAATAAATATTATTAATTATTTATTTTTAAATTCAGCTCACTATTACTTTAATTATTTATTATCATGGTCTAAACGTGGTTACTGCCTTTATTTACTTAGGCTCCAGTATTACCAACAATGGAGTATGTGAGGTTGAGGTAAAAAGAAGAACTGGAATAGCAAAAAATGCGATGTAAAAGCAGGAAAAAATATGGAAGAGCGGAACTATCACCATCGTGATCTAAATGTCCTAGATGTCTTTTGTCTTCGCAATATTCATGTATGGCGCGGATACTTGGACTCTGAGAGCAAGCGAGAGACGTAGAATAGATGCATTTGAAATGTGGTGCTGGAGAAGAATGTCACAAATCCCATGGATAGCAAGGCGAACTAACGTCCCCATCGACAGATTGTCAATATTATGTATTTGGCAAGTTTTCTGATTATTTGGGCATATTGCTCGTGTCCAAGGAGACATTTTGGAGAGGTTTGTGGTAACTGAAAGCGTGGAAGGACGACGCACAAGAAGAACTATTTCAATGCGTTGGACTGCCCTTAGAACTGAAGAGTGCAGAGTTGGATGCAGAGGAGAGATTATCATAGTAGTCACGATGCTCAGTCAAGAGCTACACGACAGGATGGATGGATTAATTCAATATTCGGATGTGACCCACCTTTCCAAAAATTTGGGGACCGTTAGTATAATGCATGTTTTCAATTAAGAAATTAACATTGCCATGTTAATTTCCACTATACCGAAAATATTAATTAATTGTACAAAGTGAATTATCATATTCGCAAAGGAATATTAATGTGTCTCACGACTCGACATAACATCATATGAGTTTCTAATATTGGTATATTTTAACTTCCCAATGTGTTGTACACTCATCCTTCAATCTACGTGATAAATAAATTCCAAGAAAATTTGAAGTTACCGATATCGATTACTTTTTTCGACCTTTACCAGAGTAATGTGGATAATATTTCGACTATGAGTAAATATTGTAACCTGAGCCATTTTCCTAATGCGAGTACATATATTGAATACCTATATACTATATGTTATAAAAATATGAACGATGAGTGCGTTCAACTTTTCCAATACATATAATATATTTTATACGTATGAAAATATGAAAGATGAGTGCGTTCAATTTTTCCAATACATACGAGTATATTGTGTATACATACAAAAATATGAACGATGAGTGCGTTTAATTTTCCTAATACATATTTGTTTACAGATAAAATATGAAAAGTGAGTGCGTTTAATTTTTCCAATACGTATATTTTATACATATAACAATATGACCTATGAGTACGCTTTACTATAAAATATATTAAAAACTGTGATAATATAGTTTAAAAACTATGTTTTCTAAAAAAACAGTATCGGTACTAATTCTCATGTTTCAAATTTTAAGTATTTTTTTTGAAGTTTTCTTTATTTTCTGCAAGGTTTTTTTTATAATAGGCAATACACCCAAATAAGGATAATTTGGATCACCAAATTAGTCAGTGTGCAATTATATGAGTCAATATAGAAAACTAATTAAAATGAATGCCAATTTAAAGTTTCAGCTGATTAATCTTAAAACATGTAATAATCGATGTATAAATGGAAAAGTTCCTCGAAGAAAGGAAGAAACGCAACATTTATTGGACGCGGTAAAAATATGGATTTTAGTAAATCAAATCGAAAGGACAAAATAAAAATACATTATATTTAGTTTCATCATCCAGACCACACACGCAGCCGGGATTTTCCACAATACTCATTCTGTAAAGGTGACTAGTTACCACGCAGTGGCCCGTTCACAAACGGCACATGACAGCCTATGGTTATAAACAATGGTTTCAAAGGGATATATTGTTGGATTGATTTATATCTAGAGCTTTTCTTTATACCAGTTATATCCCAATCCAATGCCCATCGGTGCCAAGTATCATATTTAATTAATGGAATGGTTAATCGTTGCTGGGCTTCGTAGTCGAGGATTCCAACGCCTTTCCAACGTCAATTCAGTTGGAAAGATAAGCTGTAATAAACTCACTGGATTGTTGCACACCGGCATGTTTTTTCCCTTTTTTCGAAATAATATGTATGATCGAAGTCCGAAAAATGCCGAGGGGAGTAGCACAGCATGGGGTTCGAACTGGTGATCTTCCGCACAGTAGCCCAATGCATTACCACTTGGCCATGCACCTCACCCAATCTATCATGACACAATTCTCAACAACAACAAATATTATCCAACAACCCCTCATCACAAACTCGACGTTCGATTGAGCCATTCAATCATATGCCTTTGTGGAGACCTCCCAAAGCTCCTTGCCAAAAGCCACTTAGTTGATTTTTTTAAATTTGATTGCGAAAAAATTTAACTCTCCCTAGGAATGAGTAGTAAATTCTTTGGGGAAGGAACTGCATGTTCTTTCCCCCAAATGATCTACTATATGTATTTATATTGTGATATTTTTTATATTAATTTGAAGGTCAGTTTTGAAGCGAGTGGTGTCGAAAGCATGAGTAATATATCTCTCGTTATCGTTTGGCTCCCGGCCCGAGCGGACGGTTCCAGTGATTCAGACAGGATATATCAACATTGTTATTGTTTCCAGAACAATGCTAGTGGAATTCTACGTTTGCAGTTTGTTGAGGATTTCCCAATACTGTATCGAAAAATTCTCTCTAAAACTTAATTAAAACACATATGTTATCATGAATTAACTAAAATGTTTCAACACAAAAATCATCTCTTCTTCATCAGTCCATCCTGTCGTGTAGCCCATGACTGAGCATCGTGACTCCCATGATAGCGTCTGACGACGCCTCTCCATCCATCCTTCCACTCCGCGATTCGAAGGGCAGTTGTTAAGGACAGTCTCTCACTTGGTCAGTTCAACGAATTGGGATTCTTCTTCTTGTAATGCGTCGCCCTTCCAAGCCACCAGTAACCATAAACCTTTCCAAACTATCCCCTTGGCCCGGAGTAATGTGTCCAAATAATCGGAGGACTCGTCGAAGGCATATTGTCGACAATCTGTCGGTGATTCTCAGTTGTTCGAGAATTGTGGCGTTAATTTGCCTTGCTGTTCATGAAATTCGTAACATTCTTTTCCAGCACCACATTTCAAATGCATCTATTCTACGTCTCTTGCTTACTCTCAGAGTCGCAAGTCTATGCGCCATTCATGAATATTGCAAACTCTTAACTAGGCGCATTTTCATCGTGATGGTGATAGTTCTGTTCTTCAATATTTTTTCCATCTTTTACATCGCATTATTTGCCATTCCAGTTATTTTTACCTCAGCCTCGCATCCTCGATTGTTGGTAATACATAAATAAAGTAGACATATTATTTTAATTTATTTATTTAACATTTTATACATGTTTTACCTAATTAGATCAAATATAAAAAAATAGACCAAAAGAATGAATTAAAGTCTAAATACATAATAATAACAACAATGAAACTCATGCTTTCCATCATTTTATACGGATTCAATTTCAGTCAACACTATAGCATGGATTGGCAAGTATCATGCGTTCGTAATAAATACTTGTTTTAAAACTTACGATTATTTCATACGCAGTTCAGATTAGGTCGGAAAGCTACAGTTCCTAAAATAAAGACCATATTCTTGTGGTTGCAAATTTCAAAGACAAAAGTTTGGCTTTATAAAGTGAAACACCTTGTGGAACTCACAGGGTTCGAACTTGACAAAACATTTAAACAGTTAAAAAGACGTTACTCAATCTCCACGATGTTCAGCCCGCAAGTATTCTGCCGCTATGAAATTTTCTGATCGGAGTGTGAAGAGAATTTTAGTTCCCTCTTACAGTTACTTTGATTCCATCTGTCCAAAATTATGGATATAAATAAATAAATAAATAAATATTAGGTTTATTGACAGCAACATAGTATGTACAAGATCACATCTGAGTAACACTACTAAAACACATAAATTGCAGACAATACATCAGACACAGAAGCTATCAAAAGGTCTGGGCTCATCTAATAGCATCCCCTCGGCCAAAATACACCCCACCAATATAGGGCGAACCCAGCCACGGGGACACCAGATGTTTTTCAGCCCACACCCTAATATACAGGAATTAAATATACAGGAATTAAATAAACGTGATGCGACACGAAATCCGGGCAATACCACTAGAAGTGATAAGAGTAATGCAGAACTTTAGAGAAAGGCTTCAGATGCGTATAGAAAATAATAGTCGCCATTTAATTAATATGCTACAAGGCAAAAAGGGCAACTTTTGCTATTTTAGATTAAAAAATAAAATTTTGCAAAACGTGTGTCAAACCTTTTTAATAACATTTCAAAATGAGGCGTTATTTCTGTCGCACCTGTAGTTTTCCACATTCTTGTATTGATACAAGGCGTGCGTAGATATTTGAAGTCGATTGCACTTCTCGCCCACCCACGGGATTGTTTTCATTTGAGTGTTGAACTAAATGAAACACATTTTCAATATTGTTTTAACAGAATCATTTCAAATAACAATCAGTAGCCTAGTGTAACCATAACAAAACAAAATACTTGAAAAGAATACTAAAAAAATCATGTACAGTTATACCTCCCTTAACGAAGAATGTACGTACCGAGAGATTACTTTGTAACGACAAGCTTCATTTTACGAGTATATACCTATGTTATGGTACATACTGTAACGTCGTTTCTCTCTCAGAGAAAACTGAGTGCCAGACTTTCCTATCGCGACACACTTTATTCACCTCTTCAATATCCATACACTTTCTCGTACAAGTTCCCTAACTTTTTATATTTCCTTCTTTCAACATGTATTCTAATTCATTTAATCCAACCATACTTTTTCATGTTTTCCTCTAGCACGCCTTTCGCTCACATTTGCCCTTTATATTTGTTTTGTTAGTTATTCTTCATTCATTTGTTCTATATGTGATCTTCTTCATCTTACTTAATACTAAAGTCTTAAGTTTACAGTCGACTCTAATCGCTTCAATCAGTATTCTGTTATACATTGTAACCTCATTTATTATTTTTAGTACGTGTATTTCTACATAATTTATATGGCTATTTTTAGCCATTCCTACGTTCACGTTTCACTCCCATACATCTTAGCAGATTTTAATATAGTTCGGTTCGGGTGTATACGTTTCAATGTTTCGCTGATTTTGACGTTTCGGGGTTGGGAGAGTTGTATAGTAAATTTGTGATGTTTTCGGGGGCGCCTGACTTTAATGGGTTTTATTTCGATTTATTATTGTTGTATCATATACAGCTAGATTAATTTGTTTTTTTTTTATATCTATTCCATTCATTACCCCTCAACGGCTGGATGAAGCTCTGAAACTCCTGACTACTGGATCTATCGGAAAAGAGTCCCTGGAGCCTTGGCCTACTTGGATATTACTGAATGTACTTCGAATAGAGTGACTATACACAATGCAAGGTGAACATGCAAATAAGGTGTGTTACTTGAACAAAAATAACATCGAATGTCGTTGCATGGATATACAGTACTCAAAATACATGCTAGTTTGTCCGAACATAGGGACTACATGTTCTGGGCAGAACCTAATAGGGCGATCTCGATTGTCTCCTACTGGAAACGTGTGACATTATTGATGATCCAGACACGGAAATGTATGAGTGCCTCATTCACATTTGTTTTGTATCGCTACACGCTGCCACTTCGTTTTCAGAGGCAAATTAAAAATATAATAGAAGTGTGCATTACGAAAATAATATTAGACACTACAAAATGCATAATGCTTTTTGTTGAATTGTATTGTATTACACATTCGTTGTATACAGGATAACCTTGCGGACTTATTGCCATATGGCAATATCTTTTTTTTTTAACCTTGCGAGTTTATTGTCATGTGGCTATCTCTTCCAACTAACCAGAAATATGTTTTTATAGGTCCTAAGTGTTAACCAGACTGGAATCCTATTTTAAAATAATCTGGGTTGCAGCAGGGATCGAACCCTCAACCTTAATCTTAATCAACCCGCAATCTTCCAATCAACCAGAAATTTGTAAATAGACCTTAAGGGAAAACCAGACAGGAATCCTTTTTGAATAAAATCTGGGTTCCGCAACCTCCGGGCTGAGAGACAAGCGTCTTACCAAATAAGTCATGGAGGTCATCATGTGTTATCCCATCAATCATTAGAATGCAACAATCGGGTAACTTCATGTCTGATTTGGTGTATATTTTTAATGTAGATGTTGTTGAGCTCAGAAGAGTTCTCCTTCAGCATTGCCTCAAGGTCTAGCATGGAAGACTGTTGTTTTACTATATTTTATTTAAGTATTTATTTTATAATTGGTCTTATAATATCCCTTAAGAGAGATTTAATGTTTTCTTATTTTTAAAGTTATATTCAATAAGACTACAATCTTTCACGATTTTTTTCAACTTTCCGTGTTGTGCTTTATGTTTGTGCATCGTATTTTGAAATATCTATATTTCCTAAATATAAGTTTTTTTGGAATATATGGACATATTACCTTTTGTTTTTTTTAAACATTTTTGTGTTATCAAAAGGACACTTAAGTGTTGTTTATTTTGTTGATTAATAAATATTACTATAATATCTATGATTTATATGGATGTTTTTTTCTAAGAAAGTTGCAGGAAACTAGCACCATTGATGTTAATTTAGAATTACGTTTAGTAACTGTATAGTAATTACGTTCAGTAACTATACTGATTATGGCCAGTAACTGATCGTTTGCATCAATTGGTAATTAGTAAGACACTCACTGTTGGCAATATGTGTCTGAGAGTATTTTTTTATTTAAAGCGCGTTTATATGAGAAAACATACCCTTAGATCCTCTTATATAACACACTAAACCGATTTATCTAGACCATTGGTCGGCAACCAGTAGCTCGCGGGCCATATGTGGACCACACGTGTATTTTTTAGCCTACAAACACATGACTATATTAATATTACTAGCGGCCCGTATGTTGAATCAATTGAATAGTAAATTTTAAATGAGTTATATTTTTATAAATATTTTCATATCGCCTATATGGCGTTTGTTGGTATGAATATTATTTCTAGCTTACAGTCGTTTTTCTGTAACGATTTTAAATTTGCATTTAAGCAGCATGTAAGTCATAAAAACATAAATTCAGACGTAAAATAGTATAACAGTAAAACAGGCTCCACTAGGAATCGAGCCTGGGACGTCCGTTTGTATAGCATAAATTCCATGTGTTAGACCACGGCCGCTAACAATGCAAATAGATACAGTAGAGTATCTCATTTTTTTTATTAATTTGTATGTTAGAAAATAGCAAAAAAAAATCTGAAGCCACTAGATTAACTTAATTTTAAAAGAATTTTTAGTCTAAATACAGTATTATTCGGAGTTTTTATTTATTTTATTTGATTTACAAATACTGGGTGGCCATTTTAGCTTGGTACGATTTTAACAATTTATATTTGAGTGTTGTTATTACTAAAACGCACTACGAAATGACTCGAATAAGCGACGAAGCCCATTTCGACCTTAGCGGTTATTTTAACATATAAAATAGACGCGTTTGGAGGAAAACCCACGAGTCATTCATCAGCGGCCATTAAACACAGAATGACAATGGTCAAGATGAGTAATTGAGCCTTATTCATTCGATAACGCTGCGGGTAACTTTATATATTTAAGACGAGAGCTATCACGCCATGGATCGAGAACTTTCTGTCATATTAGTTGGATGAACTGAGCTAGGTTTGGTTTTAGCAAGATGGCGTTACATGAAACACAGCACGAGTCACAATCGAAATTTTGAAGATAATGTTTTACATACTAATTTATCTCCGGAAGCGATGACATCGTCTGATCGCAAAGATCTCCAGATTTAATCTTTCTAGACTTTATTTAGTGGAGTTATCTTAAAGAATGTATCTATTTAATCAAACCAACGAAGATTAAATAAATAATTAACGATTTTCGAGCACCAATCGAAATATTACACGAGGTGCATGGCCGTGCGGAAACGCACTGGACTTTAGTACGGAAGGTCGCCAGTTCGAACCCCGCGCTTTGTGCTGCTCCCCTCGAACGACAAAGGCATTTTTTCCGCCTAGTATTCGGGGGTTTAGTATACATATGGCTTCGGTCATACGAATTCTTTAAAAAACGTGTAAATATTATTAGAAATGCTCTTAAAATAGATCGCATTCGTGTGGCAGCAAGAGGCGAGCATTTGGTCAACGTTATATTCAACGAATAATTGCAAGGTTCAAATAAAGCATTGAATTTATTTTAAAATTAATTGGAATGAAATTTAATTTTTAACCACCAAAAGAGAAGTAAAATCTAATTATATTGTTATCTCAAATTATAATTATGTGTGCATAGAAAATAGAAGAAGTACATAAGAATCTACAGTTCCGTCGAAATAATCAACCGCCATTATTAAGAAGCTCTATATATACGAGTATATTACATATTTTGTAAATATTTTGAAATGTTGACGTAATATCCGAGACGTCATCCAAAGGGACAAGTGAAACTAAGATAGACATAGCAATTAACCAGTCTTAACATATATTCCCGTATCTTGTATTATATTGTAAACTCTTTCGGTTTATTGCTTTGCTGTATTCTGTTCCAACCAACCACAGAGATGTAAAGACGCCTTAAGTAAAAACCCGACAAAACCCTATTTGAAGAAAAATCAAAACCAGACGAAACCCTCGAGTCTCAATGTAATTAAACATGCAACCTCCGATTCGGAAGAAGGGCGTCTTACTAACTAGGACATGAATGTCATGTTAAATGGTTTTGAGGAATACACATCAATAATTTTTCAACATAGTTCGATTAGGTGTTACTCCTGTCAAAAATTCAAAGATATGAGAAGGTTTATTACTATGTAGCAGCACCCAGCCCTTCCGTTCAGCTAGCCTTTGTCTCAATAAAAATATGTAATTTGGCATCTTAGACCGTGTCTAAAGCACAGTGAACCAAAAGTTATGTTCAAATAACTGATAATAAAAAAACAAAAATTTCTAGGATGAAAAGGGATTAGGATGAAAAATGATCTGTGGATGGTTTTTAGGTATATATTCAGTTAGGCTCCAAAGTTAATAATTTCGAACACATTTTTCTTAGATAATTTGGTTGACAAAGTGCGCAATGGAGAGGTTCTCAGAAGCATGAAAAAAGACAAAGTATTCATTTGCATTAAGAGAAGAAGATTGAAATTCTTTATGGATTTCAGGAGAGAAAAAAATATGAAAGCAATATTGCAAGGGAAGATACAAGGAAAAAGAAATGTAACAAGAAGAATAGTCTCCTGGCTGAAGAACCTAAAAGAGTGGTTCCACTATAACACATAGACATTGTTCAGAGCAGCTGCAGACAAAATTAAAATAGAAAATGATTTGGTCAAGCGCTGTTTCCTGATCATTACGATCACCTCACGAACGCTTTCTAACTTGCTTACCAAATAAATAAGGGAGTTTGAAAGATTCAGGAATCGAACTAGGGACGCCTGCTTACTTAGCGTGAATGCTAACCGTTACATCACGGTTGCCAACAAACTTTATTATAATATTTATTTCTTTTCAATGAATTTACACCGTTAATAAATAAATTGTTCGTGTCCAGACCTGAAATTCGGTAGTGACGGTAGGTTTTACATAACCGTCGAGGGAATTACCTTTTATTGGATTAGGCAACATTCTGAAAGCTGAACGTTATGTACTTCTATCAGTGTTGGCACCATTTTACATTGCCAGCTAATCCTGTAAGTAGAACATAGTACTTAGAGACTGACTCCTCGGAGTATTACGACATACTTGTGCTTATTTTACTTCTCTTTCTTTAAAGGTCGGCGGCCGTGGTCTGACGGTTAACATTCGCGCTAAGCAAGTGGCCGCTCCACGTTCGCGCTCCACGTTGGCGGATTCAATTCCGGCCTGGTTTTACTCTTATGCCATTTGATATGTGAATTTATATTTTTCTATAGTTCATATCGTGAATTCTTATAACACTATTCAGCAGCACAAAAAATATAAAATATATGAAAAAACAAAGAGTTGGACTTATACATGTCACTATAACAAACACGCATTGATAGCAAATATCAAATTTATAAAATCTGTTTATAGTGTTGAAACCAGAGCCAACATAACTAGTAAAAGTAACTTCTTCAATCATCTGTGATAAAAATATTACGAATCACAATGGAAAAATCTCTTAGAGATAGGATCAGAAACTCTCAAATCCGAAAGACCTGCCACACAGATATGGTCAAATGGCACAGGAAGAGAAGGCGGTATTGGTGTGACCATGCGTTAGGATGGGCGGTAAAAGAATTTCATATATAGTGACTCACGAGATTCCCGCAGGCATAACATGTCAGAAAGGTTGCCTCAAAGAGAAACAGCTAGTGTTCTACCTCCCAGGAATGATTTTCGCAATATAACATATCTAAAATCTACATCACGAAGAAACTATAACAAATGTAAGAACAATTGAATTAATTTAATTCAATTCACCCTTCTTTTAAAGCTCCACAATGGAGCATAGAGAGGCTACCAATCTTCTCCATTCAGAGCGGTTTTGGGCAGAGTTGATAATCTCCCTCTACGACATTCTTAACGCTCTGACTTCCTTGTCATAGGAACGGTACACCGTGAGAGTGGGTCTTCCAGGCCGTCGGGACTCCAGTGGGCTGAAAAACAGCGCTCTCCTCGGCCTACTATCATCGGGCATTCTCAGAACATGTTCCAGCCAGGACCATCGTCTCTCTCGAATTACAGAAACACCAGACCCCTGCCGAATGCGCGTTGGCGTACAGCGTCGTTTGTTATGTGGTCATACCACCTGACTCCCAATATCCTCCTGCGACGCTCTGAAATGTTCGCTGAGGGAAAAGTTTGTTTATTTGCTGCATCATGGCAGATTTCTGGAAGAATTATGGTCACTCTCAGGGTCACCATAAGAACGTGTTTGTTGTGGATGGGTTCATATCTTCAGTCACTAGCACAAGTCTCTTGTCAGACCTCTGTGGAGGTATGAACATACACTTTCGAGCTGTTTTTTTTATTTTTTATTTAGAAACATATTTATTTTAAAATTTATGATTTTTGTTGCATTTCACTTCCTTGCATATTGGCTGAAAACCCCCTTTATTATTATTAAAATACGCTCCTTAAAAAATCTCTTTAATCTAGAAATTTGTTCTAGGCATAGTCGTGATTCAATTTTGATCATAATTTTCTAACCCGTTTTCAATCAGCAGTCTTCGCGGTTTGGCATTGGCGTTAACATAAACAAACATGCCCTGTTATTGTATTAATTTGGTCATTTCTCTACGATCATGTATACTGGTGGATGCGTGCGCGTGTGCTGGTGTGTAACATACATGTGTATGTTTATGTACGAGTATGCAATTAATGGGTGTATTGTGTATAGGCAAACCTAACATTTTTTTCTTATTTTACCGTGTACAACATGGTGGGTTCAGTGCCATGTGGCAATCTCTTTCAAACAACTACACAATTGTATTACAAAGTTTTGAGTGAAAAATGGAGGATTTACATTATTGACGTAGAGGAAAAACGATGTAATACCAACATTTCAAAAACTGTATTAATAAGACATTCACAATTTATTTTCTTTGTGACGGGACTTTGTGTTTTTGATACGGGTCCACCCAATAAAATTTTGTTTGAAAAACAAAATAAAGCAAAGATAAATAAAAAAAAATAATACCAAAGCATTACTAATCCTCTTTATACACAGAACAAAATAAAAACAATACTAACAACTAGGATGCATTATATAATACATACATGTAGATCATAGGTTCCCAAAGTGGGCCCATCGGTCCCCCTGGGGGTACTGGAAGGAACTAAGGGGGCCATGCTGGCCCTGGGGGAAGGAGGGGGGCGTTGGAAGCAAAAAATGGGCAATGAGCTGCTAATATTTTTTAACCTTAGAAAATATTCTAAAACCCTTTATTACATGGTGTACGTATCTAATTTGTTACATACCAAAATTGTCGATAAAATCTACTTAAAAACAAATACAATCGACGATTTTGTGATGTTACAAATTAGATACATAAGTCGTTATACGTACATAGTTCATAAACCGACCACCAGATTTGTAATTTATTCTCCAAATTGTTTTATTTCCAAAATACCTTTTTGAAATTAAAAAATTACTCTCATAGTTGCATTATTTTTTTGCTGCTAATAACAAACTGCAAAACATTAATAAATTGGTGGCAGTACATCAGGTTCATCCTTCTCATTAGGATTATGTAATAAATACTCGTACTTGAATAATTTAAGTATCAGCGTATCTTATTTATAACACTATAGATATGTACATAAAAAAATGTTCACTACACTTTTCTGTTTTATTTAATTTAAAAAAGGTAAATTTCCTGGGGGCATGTGTAATTTTTTTGCTGAAAAGGGGGTAGTGGGTCAAATAAGTTTGGGAACCTATGTATGGTGTAGATGATCATGTTAAAAAGGAAGGATTCAAACATTATCTAAAATAGAGAAGGAAGAATTCAAAAATGATTTAATCTATTATAAATTCCACAAGTATTGAAAAATTGAAGAAACATATATGCGTGATGAAATGATTTTTTTCTATTCACATTTTACTGGTTTGATATACAGGTGGTCCAAAAAGAAATGCACTTTTAATTCCACAATAATTTCTTAACGGAAAAGGGGAGGGGCGCCGGGTGGTCAGTGCATCGCTTGGCTTATGTAATTTTAGTCACCATGAGTCATTGCACGGGAGAACAGTGCGCGTTCTGTGTTCGCGCGTTTTTCGAGAACAATCGATCTTATGTAATTGTTCGACGACTTTTTCGGGTTAAATTCGAGTTACGGCGCATCAGTGAGTGTCCTAGCACTAATTTGATCAAGCAGTGGCTCGAGACATTCGAAAGAATAGGATCGACACAAAAAATTCGGCCACGGGCTCGCCCAAGAGTCTCACGCATCGACGAAATCATTGAGCGAGTTCGAGAATCTTTACGCACGAATCCAAGAATGTCGACGCGCAAACGTTCATTGGATTTAGGTGTGTCTAAATCGACGTTACAGCTAATTGAAATGAAATAGCATCCCTATAAAGTTCAACTAGTCCAAGTATTGAAACCAGCAGACTTTGAATCGAGGTTGAATTCCGCTAATGAAATGCTCGACACCTTCACTAACTTCAATAACATCCTTTTCTCGGATGAAGCCCATTTTCACCTGAACGGATTTGTCAATAAACAAAAGTGTCGGTATTGGTCGGCAGAGAATCCCAGGTTGAAACATCAGAGGCCCCCCACTCACCGAAAGTTACTGTATGGGCGGCAATTGCCAAATGAGGTATCATCGAGCCGTTTTTCTTTGAAGACAATCGTGGCCGGACAGTTACCGTTAATTCAAAACGATATACGGCTATGCTGAGGACCTACCTGGCTCTAAAACTGCAGGAATCGCAAGGCTACAACAGGAACACGTGGTTCCAGCAGGATGGAGCCACGTGTCACACTTCAAACGAGAGCATTGGTGTAGTGAAAGACATGTTTCCACAAAAGTTGATTTCAAGGAGGTGTAACATTACCTGCCCCCCAAGAAGCCCAGATCTGACGCCAGCCGATTTTTTTATGGGGTTACCTTAAAAATAAGGTTTACTCCAATAATCCAAAATCTTTGCAGCAGTTGAAGCTGAATATTCGAGAAGAAATGGAGTCCGTTTCCACGGAAACCCTTACGAAAGTTTTCCAAAACTTTCATGCCAGATTGGAAGAGTGCCGTAACCGCTAAGGACATCATTTGGACAACGTAATTTTTAAGAAGTAAAATTGCATTTCATTAGCTTTAAGTTATAATTAATAAATATGTTCCAGATGTAAAGTTTTTTTTTTTGTTTCGAACTTTCAAAAGTGCACTCCTTTTTGGACCTCCCTGTATTAGTTGTTTGAGGAATGCCCACATGACGCATATTCGGATAAGTCAAAGGCCCTCTAGTGTAACGTAAGGTATTTTTAGTATATGCAACCTCAAGAAAGTAAAAAAAAAACTCAATTTACTAAAAGCCATATCTTTATCGCGTCCAATGAATGTCGCATTTCTTCTTTCTTCGTGGAAATTTTCCACTTATAGATCGATTGTTAAATATCTGATCGATTGTTAAATATATATATAATCAGTTGAAACTTTAAATTGTCTAGAATTGACATTTTAAAAAAATGTTTTATCATATTGATTCATATTATTGCATAATGACTTTAATTTGGTGGCACAGATCATACTAGTTTGGGTGGATTTCTTATTATGAAAAAAATTGGTTTCGTAGGTTGGATCTTTTTTGCGTAAATACGTCTAAAGATTGAATTTTGGACGCAGATATGCAAAAAGGATTCAACCCACAAAACCTAATTTCGATTAATTTAAAAAATCAAATAAGCATACCTCAATTTCAACTATAAAAATATCAAGCCAGTAAAATGTGAATTTCATAGTTCAATTCCGTCTTGATTTTTTATATCACATACAAAATGATGTCATGTTTTCTTGATTATTTTCGTAATTTCAAATATGGGTTGGGTTTTTTTTGTATAACCAATTTAAAAACATCCGAAACATATTTAGCAATGCTGTCTCTTTACTAAGACCTATCTGTCTTCCAGCTTTTATGTAGTTTTCTTGGAAGATGTTTGCCAGGGAGTCTTTCTTATGTGATGGACTCACTCATATTCGCAATGTATAATTAATTTATTAGTCTCCTTCATTCATTGTTTCAATGTACCCAAACCACCTCCGAGTGCTATTACTTAATCTTACTCAAAACATCAACCACTTCATTACGTAATCTGTCATAGATTGTCATGCATTTATTCAACTCCCTCCAGTCTAGTTTGACGTCCACGTTTCACTCACGTACATCAAAGTTGGTACTAAATACTGTTGTGGACTATCATCTTGGCTGACTGAGATACTGTCTGCTTCTACACTCCATTCGATATCCTTCGTAACTCTTCCACTATCTGAAAAAATACTACATAAATAGCAGAATTCTTCAATTTTATCTTCTCTTTCATTTCTCACCCACATATCGTATTTAATATTCATCATAAATAGGCACAAAAAACTTTTTAAGGAAAAAATCAAGAAGTTACAAAAAAACTATATTGATGAAATTTGGTTTCTTTCTGTTTCTCCCATATTTATATTGTAAGCAATACCTTTTTAAGGTTGATGTCTAAAAATTGGCTACAAGACCTAGAGTTATATAATAAAAAAAGACCCATATCAATCCGGGATGCTCTGAAGTTCATATGTCGTCAAAAGAGTTCATTATTGTTGATAATACTTTAGAGAGTTCTGATTTATTACGATACATATCGCATTATTATTACTTTTGAAATTTAAATGAGATGCGCGTGGTAATAATTGATTTATAAAATTGAAATAATTTATTTTTATTGATGTCCTGATTTAGTGTTGAATAAATATAAATTGCTAAGAAATATTTTATAGTTTTGGCATGCAGCTGTCAGTTGATGTGTTGGGGCGGTATTTTTGTGTTTAAAAGAGTAGTAATAAGTTAACACCATGAATGTTTTATTTACAAACACCGTTTTGTAACAGGTCAGAAACGTTATAAAAAAAACTATGGAACTGTGAATGGTACGGGTTAATAGTTAAATAGTTTAATTACATTTCTGTATTCTGTAATATGGAGCCAAAATCCTGCCAGGCGATGTCGTATTAAAACCTTAAATGAATGTTATTTAGGCTCAAAAAACATCTTCGCGCTACAGAAAGAGTGCTAGTGGAAACACTGACGGAAAATATTTACAGTATCCAACTCGCATCTTCGTCTATTGGGTTATTGTGTTATTCAACCACATGGACGAGCAATATGAGTTGAACAACAGTTTGCAACTACGAATCAGTTTAAAAGACATAGCGCTATATAAATCTGTAATACGAAAGGCTGCAGCAATTTGAAATTATCGATCGTCATAAAACTGTGATTTTCTCGCTACCGGGAGTTTCATTTGTTTACAAAAACTGATATTTAGGTCCAATTTCATAGGGTCAGCCTTTTGAATACTAAAAACTAATTCCTCACCTTAAAATTTAATTTCCTTATTTAAGCAAGCTACAACAAATCTGTACGAAATTTAACTTTGTTTTATTCATTTGTGGATTATCCTTGAACTTTTTCCGAATTTGTGATTTAGAAATATTGAAGAGCGTGACTGGGAGACAATATTATCTTCTGCTCCATGAATCGAGTATTTGGGCTTAAAACCACTGGAGTAGGCAATTAACTCGTTTGCAATCACACGTTTAAGCAATACTACCGCATGTGAAGAGACAAAAACACGCGCATAACATAAATAAAAATTTTGTTTACCAGACGAACTGTTTTACCAGACTGCGATCTCATTTTTATTATTTTTTAGCGTATGAGGAATCGAATCCGAAACCCCCGGGTGGAATTCAAGCGTCTTACCAACTAGCTCAAGAAGGTTGTTAATTTCTCGAGAAAAAATAGTTAAGATTTAGCATTTAGTGTTAAGGTTGGATTATTAATTCATACTTTAGAATCTACTCGTATTAACACGAATTATGACGAGAAGTTTGTCGAATGGTTTGGATGTTTAATGGTCCCGCTCGTCTTAGCGAGATTTATTTGTTTGTCAGCCATGCAAAAGCAATGTAGGTGCTAAGTGATGGAGTACGCGAGAATAAATAAATTCCGGGCGAAAACATACCAAAGATAATATTCGAAGATTTCAAATTCGCTTACATCGCAATTTCAGAAATGTATCAAAATTTATTGAACAACTGCGATGTGTAACACTTTTTTTATCAATTTAAATATTTTATTTTAATTTATACTGCAATATTACAAGTATATTAAATGCCAATTATCGCCTTCAACTTATCAGATTGACTGGTCTTAGAAGAACGATGAAGTCAATACGACAGATGCAGTGTTTTATAATTGGTGACGTTTTAATACTGTAATCATAATAAATAATGGGTGGTCAAACATTTACTGTACATCTTGCACCGGCCGCTATTTTAAATTCAATTCAATTTTGACATTTTATATTAAACAGTTAAGATATGACAAATTTGCTGTCGAGTTCTTTTATATTCAATAACGTGTAGACATTATTAAAACGTACTACGAAAATCGGTCTTCAATTATGACGATCTTCAGAAAATTGCGTTCAACTCTCGACAGTAATAAACAAGTGTAGACCAGTTGCATATTTCGTCTGGTCAGTCCAACGTTTTGGATTTCTTCCTCTTGTGCGCCGTTCTTCCACGATTTCAGTAACCACAAACCTGTCTTCTTGACTGTCGAAGGAATTGAGAATGACCGACAGATTGGAATACCAATCTGTCGGTCAATCTCAGTTCTTCAATAATGGAGGCGTTTGTTAGCCTTACTGTCCATGGAATACTTAAAACTTCATAAACATCGTGCCCATGAATCACTTAAGGCCTCATAAACATCTTTCTGGTTGATTGGAAGAAATTGTCACATGGCAATAATACCACAAGATTGTATTATGTACATAGAAAGTGGTATCCATGATTCGCTCGGGCGCTGCTATAGCTGCCATACGTGATTAGTTTAATAATAGTGGGTTCGAGTCCTGAATTAGAGCGCCCTTGAGGAGAGTTTGCACTTTAAATCCTTTGAATTTGAAGCTCGTTTCGAACACAGCGGCTATGTTAACGAGCAAAATAGTTGATATTAAGATCTAAAAATCCACAAGTGATTTGTCAGTTACCGTTAAAACCACGCAGATATACAGTGTGGTGTGGTTTTGGTGTAATTGGACAGTATTTCTTCGAATACGCTGCAGTGGACGGTGACTGCTACCGCGACATGATTGAGAACTTTCTGTTTTATCAATTGGATACACTTGTGTGGAAAAATTATGGTTTAAGCAAGATAGTGCTATATCTCCTGCAGTATGAGTCACAATAAATTTTTTGAAGATAATGTTTCCAGACCGTAATGTTGTCCTAAACGACACGCGACGTGTCTATTCCAACAAGTAAACGTTAATTGAACAACTAAAGAACGATATTCAATAATAGTTAAAATATCACCTGAAATTTATGAAAATGTTAATAGAAATATCATTAAAGAGCTCGCATTAATGTGGCAGCAAAAGGTGTGCATTTGTTTAAAATTATACTTAACAAATAAGATTTTAATAAGGCATTTACTTAAAAGCATTTGTTGCATTAAATGTATTTTGGGAATAATTTGAAATTAATGTTAAAAATAAAGTGTTTGTCCATCCTGTTTAATTATTGTCGTTTGTGTCTTTAGTTCCCCCACAGCATGAAAGAAATATTGTTTTGAAGATTAATATTTTCATCTAAGTTCTTGTGTTTTGTGTACTAGCTTAGTTTATAGCTATGCAATGTGCACATACTTCGAACTTGTGATTGCGAAGTGATTATTTAAAATGTGCATGAAAGGTGATATTTTTAACTGTATATTTGATGACCATCTATTTTTCAAAAAAAAATCAGATTAGGTTTGATGCAATTATGTCCAGATTTTGGGTATTTAGATAAAATTATATCTATATATTTTTACTGTTGTCATACCTCACACTAGAAAATATGCTAGCAAATCTTACGACAAAAATACGGTTAACGGCTGCAGTTTGAACTTACTAGATATTGTATGTGATTGTTTAGATATACAGTTCGCAGGGGTAAGTCAACTATCCTATTGTCTTATGTATTATAAAAACTATTTGCGTATTCTTCCCAGTTGTATCGTTCATAGCTGCACTTTGTAGTTCCCTGATGGTTTGGAACTGAGCGGCTAATTTGCCTTCACTTTTCCTGAGCTGTGTTTAGTACCATCACCAATGAAGAGCTCAACATCATTTTGATTTGTTATATCTACCTTGTTGGATACCAGTTTCTCAAGACTCTCTTCATCTCATCTAGTGTTTTAGAGTTTACTAGTCTATATGTGGGCACAAAAATAATTGATAGGAGCAAATAAACGATCTAATAAATCAATTTTTGATTTATCTTTCTTCTTCTGTATTAAATAAAGTATTTGATTTAGTTTTTTTTATATAAACACAACTATGGTACAACAAATTAAGCCAGTATTTTAGTTTTTTTTATTGAACAATTTTATCAATTTATGTCTATAATTTTGTGAGACAACGTCTTTAATTTTGTGAGACAACGGTTTAGAATATTTAATAATAAATTATTTTATTATTCCACTAATTACATTAATCTCCGCAACACGTATTTCAATTTTCTGTTTAGAGGCATTCCGCCTAAAGAGAGTTTCGAGATAATAAGTAGAAACATGTGTCACGGGGATTAATATATTTTCTGGAATAAAAAAGTAATATATTAATAAATAAATATTCAATAATTTTATTTTCATTTATCAATTGTATGTACATTTTGTTTATTACGCTCTAATTTATTACGAGCATTTGTTTTATTTTATAACCTTATATTGTTAATACGTTTTTTATAAAAAAATAATTTTGACTGAGGCAATAGAATAGATGTTGAGGATACACCCGGTTATAATTTTATTAGCTTGTTAATGTTTTTAATATAGGCGGTCATCGGAAATTGAATCTGAACATTCCATTGTTTTGTCTCCTTCAATAAAATAATCCATTACGTATTTTTACAAAATAAAATAAAATGACAAGTTCTAATAAATCCATTTGTTGTAGAGCTCCTGGAATTGAACATTTTATAACAGTAATAAGCTGATCTTCTCGGCTTCTCCAAATCATACCAGATACACATTAAAATATCAAAAATAGACCGCATCTGAAGTTATGATTGGATGTGTTCCCGCCCAAAAACTAATGGTCAAATGTTTTGCCTCATGTTCTTAACACTTCTATCCCGAACTTTCCAAGAAAAGCTATAAAATAACCAGAGGCGTATCGACGACTTAAAGAAAATTATTTTTTGTAGAATTCCTATTAGAGAACAGTTCTTATTAGGACTATGAACAAAAACCTCACTCTTGACATGATAACTCTAGTTTTTCTTTATCCTTATTCACTTATTTATTGAACACTTCATTCTAAAAACGACCTGGCAGGCTTATTGTCAGGTGGCAATCTCTTCCAACCAACCAGACAAACTTATACACACGCTCCATCTAGTTCAGGCCGGAAACTTTTTGATCTTATTGGTATGTGTACAAATAAGTACCTAGATCTCTTATAACACTTAATAAGTAGAAGCCTAACATACTACAGGAAAACCAGTGATGTTAGGACCAAAAATAATAATACTAATACCCAAAATAGTTACTACTAGAACCAATAACGCTACTAAAGACCTCAACATTTTCAAAAAGTAATGTAAACTACCAGAAAAATGAGATGTATGAAAACATAAATCTTATGAAAAGTGCATATGATATGTTGCTTGGGTTTTAATTAGCTAATGATAAATTAAA
The DNA here is from genome assembly GCA_949825065.1 of Odontocerum albicorne. Lineage (NCBI taxonomy): Eukaryota > Metazoa > Arthropoda > Insecta > Trichoptera > Odontoceridae > Odontocerum > Odontocerum albicorne. The sequence goes on from OX463855.1 coordinate 16,906,903, forward strand.
TGTAGCATGAAAATAAAAATAAACAATTGTTAAGCCACTGAAATTATCCAATTTCAAAACAAAATTTAAAAAGGTACGGTTAAACAATATTCTTTAAAACAAACACACACACCAGTCAAGGTTCTATATCAATTTTATTTGACATGTGGGGGCTTTGTTAATACATAATCTTATCGGAAAAAATACAATATCCTCCCATTAGCGAAATTGTATCATATAATGCCATCTCCACTATTTATACGTAATTACTTAATGGAATGTATCGTATTACGTGTCTTTAGGTAAAGAGGTCGGTATTATGCTAAGACATATGTTATACTAAATTATGATACTCGAGGAAAAACGTTTATTAACCTCGGGGTGCCTATGGTAATATAATTATAAGACTATGTAGTTTGTGACCTCAATATCTTCGAATATTTATAGTATGTTTTTATATATTATATATTAATTTTATTAAGGGAAGCACACAGCGTTACAATTCTTGAGTTAAGATACTCCACAAAAAATAAAGTTAAGATACTCATAAAAATATATCATATTACGTCATTTCCATGTCGTGGAAGACAGAGATGACCAATCGTCAGACTTTCCAATCTCGACACACATCCTTCGCCTCTTCTTCATTCATACACCTCATCAATTCCTACAATTTCTCTGACTTTCTATGTCTCCTTTTTTTTTAAATATCAGGCATAAGTGCCTGATATTTTGATTAAGATCCAACTATACTTTGCTTGGGAGTCTTTTTCATTCATTCGTTCTACTTGGCTAAACCATCTCGGAACATTCTTCTTCATCTTATTCAACACATCAGTCTTCAAGTCATCTTCATTACTAACTACTTCATTTCTAACAACTTCATTCCTAAAAAAAATATTCCTAACTACTTCATTCCATATTTTGTTATATATTGTCTAGCCAAGTATTCTCTTACGAGCATGCATTTTTACTAAATTTATTGAACTATTTCAGACCTTTTCCCATCCACATTTCACTCCCATAAATCAAAGTTGGTACTAAAAAACTGTTGTGGATTTAGAATATTTTGATACTGCCTGGTTTGAGTATACGAGTATACTATATGTTTAGTGTAATATACAAAATGTTTTATCGTTTCAAATCGTTTGACATCTATCGTAACTCTTTAATTGTCTGAGAAAATACTAACTAAGTAGCAGAATTCCCTTAAGGAATAAAGTTAATAAAAGTGTTTTAAATACAATAGTTATGTACCAAAAAATGTGGAGCTATTTTAAATAAAATCGAAATCACCTGTTAACACATTTTTCTATCTCGAGTTGATTTAGGTTTAGGGTTAAAATTCAAGATTTAGGGTTAAAAGATTAATTCGAAATGGTGTTAACATATGTATCTATCCATCTTGAGTTCTAGAAAATATAATCGATTTCAAATTCGCGAATACACGACGACGTCCTTGGTACAGTGAAAATATTCTTAAAAGTATATACGTCGCCTTATATACATTGTCGGCACTTTCTTACGGTATATCAATTTGGGGGGATGCACCTTAACACAAAAACACATACTGTAGGTTTCCCAAAAATTGATTATAAACATTATTAATAAACTTTCTGCCCGGTACCCCACAGCGGAGATTTTCTGGGAATATCGGGTCCTGAACATAGCCAATTTACATTTCAAATCCATTCTCTGGCACTATCATCGAGATGAAGGGAAGATGCAGACTCAGCAGAGGCACATGACACGCATGGCAACTGATCAAATGTTGACCAACGCTAGAGATAAAACATATTTTGCCCAAAGGCAATATGCCTATTTAGCTCCCATGATATACGTTGGGATGCTGAATGCAATAAAGGCAAACTGAGGAAAATAATTTAGGCAGTCGATCGGAGCGTAGTTGTTATTGCGACAGGAGTTTGAATACTTGGGATTGCAAGAGGAATGGCTGGTAACAAAGGTTTGTGTGAGCTCTTGAGAATGGTAGTTTTTTTATGATTATTGTGGGATGAACGTTTTGGTCTGTCTGGAGTGACGAAGTGTGAGGGGTTTGATTCGCGTGATGTATATGATACATATGTAATTGAGTGTCACTGTTTGTCAGGTTGATGAGAATGTGCAACGGGGTTATATATAATCAAAAATCGGAAAGAAGTATCGATTTCTATTTTTCATGCTATGCTCAGTGAGATACAGGCAAAAATCTAGTTGACTGGGGACACGACATGAAAGGCAACAATCCCAGATCCATTAAAATTGTGTGTCCAAATTAAATTACCAGTTTTTTCGCAAATTAGGTATATTTCTTGTCATGTGTAAAATAAATAAATAAAAAATAGTGATAAAATGCTTCTCTTCTACCAAATGGTTTTGGGTTAAATTGTTTGTGATGAGCGAACAAATGTGTTCCATTCGGGATTTTTTATATACTGGCATTTTAATAACTGTCTATAGTTCGGAAATTCTAGGATGAGTCCTGTGACAGCTCACAAATTTGCCCCAATACAACCTTATGTAATGTATTTACCTAAATAGCTTCCTTTTTATTAGAATTGAGGCTTATATTAAAGTTGATAAAATAATTAAAATTACTGAACATCGTTACAAGGTTGTATTGGGGCAAATTTGTGAGCTGTCACAGGACTCATCCTAGAATTTCCGAACTATAGTTGTATTATGTAAAATATGTAGGTACAACTAAATTGTATTACAATACATTTTTAAAAATTCTAATTTACGCACCCTCATGAAATGAGTCAACTGATCCCTTGGGATTTGTGAACAACATATTTAGATATGAATGGAGATTCTTAGTAAAAAAGTTTTTTTTTATTAAGAAGGGTTTCAACAATTTTGTGTATTTTTGTGTCCTAGTAACTTTATTCCCTTTTACTCAATACACTCCTTTCAATATCCGAATAATGCTATACCAAATAACTTTTTTTTGCAAAACGAGTTAAATGAAAAGAGAAAAACACGATCCGTCACCCTTGATGTTTTCAAAAATATTCATTCCGTATTTTTACGTAATATGTGAAGAAACCCAAAAGGTCATTGGATATTTAAGTTACGGATTAGCTTTAATTCCAAAATACATGTTTTACGTAAATTTATAATGTAACTTAATATCGCGGAAATAAGACCCTATACTCGTAAACACAGTGGTTTATTCTTCTAGCGACTACGAATCACGTTTCTTCTTCTCGTGTTTTGTCCGATTCCTGCGTCGACGACCATTACGTTGTATTGTGTTGTATTGCACAACAGTTATATTAAGCATACCCTTGTAAGATCATTGTCATTTGTCAAAGTCATTCGACTAACCAGATATATTTTTAAAGGCTTTATATGAAATATTCGACTTGGAAACTTTTTTGTTCTACAAAATCGGAAACCCCCGAGATGGACGTCGAGCATTCTACCAAAACAAAGGTTTTTACGTTATTTAGCATATCTCATATCTCTCAACCATGAAACATTTTTGTTCAAGATGAAACGAACGATTTCGTAGCAAATCACTCATAACGCGATTTATTTAATTCTGATATACTCTATATGATAAACGATAGTTGGTTGAGCTTTCGTCGATCTCACAACAGCTTATGATTTAATTAACTATCGAAAACTTCAAGCTTAAGTGTATAAGCTGACGAAGGGTATACAAACGAAGATTCATTTTCACGTAAGGGAAGAACAGTAGGTGAAGAATTAAAAAAAACTACCGCAAGGAAGTGTGTGGCTCCCACACTATACAACATATATATTGTACAAATGACTAACCAAGGTTCCCGATCATGAAACAATACATATATGTGGACGATACTGACATTGCGGCTCAAGGCAAGAGTTTCGAGGATGTCGAAAGCAAACTCACAGAAGATTTGGTTGAAATGACTTCATATTAAAATAAATATCAGTTAAAATCGAACCCTGCCAAAGCCCAAGTTTTTGCATATCATCTCTGTAATCGCGATACAAAACGAAAGCTGGATATTGTGTGGAACAGAGTTAAGTCGGAACATTGTGAGGCCCCTCGATATCTGGAAGTATTGTTAGACCGTACCCTAGCTTTCAAATAACACTGAATCATAAAAAAAATAAAGTCAGTGCTAGTAATAGCATCCATCGGAAACGCATTGGTTCGTCGTGGGGAGTCCAACCACACACGTTAATAGTGCCAGCTCTTGTTATTTGCTGATCAGCAGTGGAATATGCAGCTTCAGATTGGAGTGGTTCCTCAAATGCTAGACAGGTTGATATCGCTTTGAACGAAACAGGAAGGATAGTAACAGGATGCTTAAGCAACATCAGAGGAGAAAAAATATATATTGATCGGTATCGCTCCACCTGAGATCTGTAGAAGTGTCGCAGCTGACAGAGAAATAATAAATCAAGCCCATCAAGAAAAAAAAACAGGATTCAAAACACCCACATCCTCATATAATCCCCACCACCAATATCGAGATAGAAATTCAGGAATATTTCCACGGGGAAAGCGCAAGAACTGGCGATTCCTCCGGATAAAGCAAGTTTTCTGAAATGCAAATAAAAATCATCTGACGACTGGATGAAGCTTTAGGAAAGAATGTCACATGAAGACCAAACTGCCTTGGCTTACTTGGAGATCACTGAATAGACCTCGAGTTGATTCAAGGTTAACTAGATGCAAGGTTCGATGGGGATTAAATGCAAGGTGAACATGCAAAAATTGAGTTTTTTGTGCGAAAATGACACTGGATATGATTGTGGGGATATATAGGACTCACAATAAATGCTAGTTTATTGGAATATCGAGACTACATGCTTTGGACAAGACCCGATTGTTGCGAATGATCTCTGTTGCCTCCTACCTACTGGGAACACTTGACATAATGATACTTAATATCGATTGGAAATAGTATTTATTATTTCCGTTGTATGCAGTGCATCCTGGTGGCCTTATTGACATACAGAAATTTCTTACAATCAGATATATCTAAACAGACTAATGCATGTTGAAAATAGTAAGACTTAAAACGATGCTCATACGATATCTAGGAAATAAGAAGCCTGTCTTCCAGCCCGAGATTTGTGAGTTTGATCATGGTTGATACCTATTTTGTTTAAAGAGGGTTCCAGTCTGGTATTCATAATATCTTTCTGATTGATTAGAAAAAAAATTACAATACCTCCTCAGATTGTACTGTATACAACGAAAGTGTAAAACAGTGTAATAATACAAAATAATGATTTAAAAAAATTATTGATATATTATTAACAGCGATTTTTAAATGATCAATATTTTTTATATCACAAATATGTACTTCAACAATAGTCCAACTTTATCTGCAGAGGGAACGCTCCAAGACTCCCAGTGGATGCCTGAAACCGCGGATATTACTGAACATTGTGTTTTCCTACATATATACAATATGATAAAGTTTAATTTATAAATTAGGCACACAAGAGATTAACAACATTGACCTATTAATAAAGTATAACAATTATAACAACAGACTGTGATAAAAGCTATATCAATGTGTTTCTCTATCTTATTGTACTATATGCACCCTTCATGTGATGATATGGTAGATGAAGTGATGTGAACAACGTAGATAATGTGATATCGAGTGAGGCAAATTTTGACCTGACGATGCTTTGGAATTTTCCATTTAATGTTTTCAAACAGCAGTTGACCGTGGGTAATTTAAACACAGGTGTATACTTGTTACACAGAGGATTTGATGCACAAAACAATTTCTTTATTTATTTGAAGAATAGAATAATCATTCTCTTTATTTTTTTAAATGACAAAACATTTTATAAATACATAATTTGTGAAAAAAACATCAAGTAATTTAATGTGGACACACAATTTTAAAGGATCTGGGTCTGTTGCCTTTCATTTGTCGTGTCCCCGGTAACCTAGGATTTTGCTTGTATCTTACCGAGAACAGCAAGTAAACATCGCAATAATCAATTTTAAACATTTAAGAATATAACGAAGCAACACGTCGATCAACTTCTATCGGATATGTTTGACATGCAAAGGTATCAAATTTTAACGGTAACATCACTTGATCATGCATTGGGCGTGACCAGCGTGGTATCTGTCCATACATGTTCTAATTTGTTCAAGTCAAACTTTTGGAACTTAGTAGTGTGTTGGGCACTAAACAAAATATATTAACTATGTTTGGAGATGATGGAGAGAGGCGTATTTGTTACAACTATGAGCTTTATGACCTGTATGGAAAAGCTAATAATGCGAGTTGACAAAATAGCTCGTTCAAGAAACATGCACAGTGTATGTACTATATGAAACGTGACCATGTTTTAATACACATAAAAATGATGTTTTGTAAAATAAATGTTTATTAAACAAATTATGAAATATTTTGTAGAAAATAACGATAAATTTATTTTGCAATTTGGTATACTTATAAAATAACATTTATGAACAGAGGTAGATAATTTGGAATAGTAAAATATTTTATTTACAAAACTTTGCAAATAAAATATTTATGTTTATATATATTTTATTGCAAATACTTAATAAGATGTCCAGTTTGTTCATAATCTAAAGAGACTTTCACAATATTATTAGGTACCTGTAGATAACACATGTATCTTTATGTAATAGATGACCTCCGTGGCCTAGTTGGTAAGACGCCTGTCTCTAAACTCTGAAAATGTGGGTTTAAATCCCGCTGGGACCAAGATTTTAATTAAAAAAGAAAAAAAACCCAGTCTGGTTTTCACTTAAAGCTTCTTTAAGATGTTTCTGGTTGGTTGGAAGAGATTAGCACATGGCAATAATCCCACCAGGTTTTACTATATACAAAGAAAGTGTAATACAATAATAATTTCAGAAATTGTTTCATTGCACGATTAAGTTTTTTTGTCATTATTACTTTGATAGTTTTTAATTCTTCTACTGACTTGAGAATTCCGTTAAGATTTAATATCGACCACAGTCCTCCGTATTAACCGGTTCCTTTTGTTGTCAGCGATATGTTGCGTTATAGGCGGCTGCGGTCTAAGGGTTAGCATTCACGCTAAGCAAACGGGTGCCTTAGGTTCAACTCCGGGTTTTATTCTTAGACCGTTTAATTTTTTTTTATATATCTGATATACTGATTATAAAAATAGCCCTACATAAAAAAGCTCTGCAGAACGAAAGGCTGCAGCAGAATAAATCCGCCGATCATTTTGGAGCTTTGATGACCTTGCCATCGAAACTTTGGTTTTGACCTGTCAAGATTGATTGTACACAATAAACCAATACGCGCACGTGCTTTTTCTATCCGCAGGATTGTTGACAATCACACTTGATCACGAGGGATTGCCTATCGAAACGCGACCAACTAAGAGGACCTTCTTGGTCAAAACCAGTGAATAATCCAGAACACACCTGCAGTGGGATTTTGGAATAGTAAAGATTAATATGGCGAGAGTTAAGGTAGAAAATCTGAACTTTCTCAGGGCTGTTGCATCACTGATGATGACGGTATCTATGATATGTAACACATTTTCAGAATTTACAAACTTTTGGTTGCAGCCCCGCGACTTATAATATATTGTCTGACGATGATTTTTTAAAAGAAAACATTATTATCTGAAAGAATTATGAGGACTTGGAGCAATCAATTTTGTCTAAGTTAAGCTAATTTAAATTTTACAATAATTATCCAAATAATTTTTCAAAATAAATGTCCTAATTTGTGTGACGCATACGTCCGGTACTGATGTCAATCGGAACAAATTGACGCATACTTATATATACACATTTATTTCTTAATCAAATACTTCAAAATAAGACTTGTTGTTTACCGATAAAAACTAAATGACTTTTAAATCGCTCTTTTCTCCAAATTTTGCGCGTTGGCAATAATTATATCCTCCTCACAACCTGTTTTTCTATACTGCTATCCAGATATTGATTTTTCCCGCTGCTACGCGCGCGACTATCCCGTAGAACCGTTCCCTATTCTGATAAACTGTCCGCAAACAAATGTTGACAAACCTTAGTGTCTACAGCTGTCAATAAATAGTTCTTGCTCAATTTGGTTCAATACAAATACACAAAGTCTCGTCTGTTTATTACCGAATACGACAGAATTCTTCGAAGTGTTTATCTTGTGGGTGTAACGTGTACTCTGACAGTTTTAGTTATTACGCGCGTGTAAATAATACAAAAATATATCTAAGGAAAATTTTCTAGCATTATGGAAATAATGAACATGTGAAAACGGAGAGGGAAACGGTTGATCGTTCTTTCTCGTTGTTGTATTCAGAATGTGATCATTAAGTCGACCAAAATAGACGGGAGGCGTCGGTTTTGATAAACATCTGACAGTATACGAATCCGTTGTTAATATTAATTTAATATACTTCAGTATCTTCGCGGTCGTCTTTTGTACCGTCGTCTTTTTATAATCTAATAGTTAAAATCTGAAACAACGGCAATTGAAACGAATTTAATATGCGCTGTTTGTACCTAATTACATCGGTCACAAGTATCAAGTGCATCGATCTTTTTAAGTAGGGCATATCACTACTTGAGTGAATAATTCCTCGTGTATCGAACAAATTCAATAAATTTCCTTCAACATGAGTTGCAAATCTGTGTTGAGTAACAGCGTCAGATCCAGCGGTGGCTCGTACAGACAGAATCATTTCCATGAGAAGTTGCACACCAGTACTTCGACTGAAGAGAAGATCAAGTTTGCCGGAGATGAGTCCAAAGACAGGTTGTACGAACCGAAGCAGAACAAGAAGATGATGCGTGTGCTGACTGTGATAATCTACGTGTTTTCTGTATCCCTGGCTGCGATCATGCTGTCACTGTATTACGGGTTCTTCTGGAAAGCTCCTCCGTTCTCACCCACCAACATGCCGCCGAAGAAGAGTCTGGTTTCTGATAATGTAACTAACAAAACAGCGTGTAGTTGCGTAGAAAAACACGGTAGGTTTCACTGACCACACCGCTTTCTGCTAACTTTGAGCTAACTCTTACACATTGCACATTGACACTTTGTTTCAGCTTTATATATTTAATATAATTTGAGGCGTGGTTAACGTTTTAGGCTTTTGTGCATAAATCACTGGATCGTAACCCACGCTGTGTCATTCCTATTGTATAAGAAGTTGTTATCGGTTTCGAGAAGTGTAATAAAATGTTGACTGTCTTCTTTCTCATCTATACCGTGACCTCAATGCTGAGGAACGTGACCCACGTTGAAATTGCTGTACATTATGCACATTCTTGTCCAGTCCTCCTGACATTACGCCATGAGTAGAACTTATGCCAAAGGCAGTCCTGTAACACTCTTCCCCTTTTCGCTCCTAGTATAGGTGATTGATTACTCCTGTACTTGCAACCCTCCATATTGCTTCGATCATGAGTTTTTCCATACCTTTGTTACATGAAATTGGACCATCTGTAGACTGCAACTATATAAAGAACGTATAATATTTCCAAAAGGTTAATTTCGGTAAATAGAAAAGTTGATATCATTAACAGATCAAAACTAGGGAATTCATAAATTAGAAAATGATTAAGCTGTATTATTTGTGTATGTATGTTTGACTTCGATGTTTTTTACTTCAAAATATGTTTATACATATTTCAAGAATTGGTTTCCTTAAAAAATGCGTGAGCATTATAACATAGATTTTTTAAGTAAGTCAAAAAATATTTTGAGTGATTCAGTTTTATTATGAGATAAATGTTTAGGTCTAGCTGGGTTACGTTTCATTGGAAAGATGTGATGCCTGTTGACCCAAAACATATTTTCATGAAAAATGATGTTTCGCTTTGTTCGGTTATTTGATACTATTTTATATTTGCAAATAGCTTTATGTATGATATATGTAATGTTTTCCTTTGACACCATTTAGACCTAAATGTTGTTCCAGGAACAAACTGGGATCATACCGCTTGAAGAGAACCTCGAGATAGGTAGTATAGGATAATCTTAGGGCTGGGATTCGTGATGAGACTGTAAAGGGGTTTTAATGGAGTTGATGCACGAAATACTTTCTACTTATTACCGGGTTGAACAATAATTGCACCTTACTACGGTATCCAAATGGATGGATTGGAGTGCATGTAGGATGGATTTCATTGGTTTATAAACTAAAACTTGCACAAAACTCGCAAGGAATAGAACTATGAATATTAATTGAAGCTCTTGAACTTGACAACATTATCTGACACAAAGAAATTAGCTGACCTATTTGTAATGTATAAATTACAACTATTATTATAACTATCCTGAGGTCGTTTAATTGATCTGTTTTCAAAATTACTTCAGAAAACAACTTCAATTGTTAAATTGTAGTCCTCAAAAGCTAACTATTCATAAAACCCGTCAATCGTTAGGCTGAATAGGCTAGATAATCAGTATGGACATTAGATAGACCTATTTAAATTCTTCTCGATCCCATAGGATAGTCTTGAAACCAATTTTTATTAATTTAGATTCCCACAACATTTTCGACAAGCTCTGTGGCCTAGTTCGTAAGAAGCCTGTCTTTTGACCCGGAGATTGCTGTTTTGATTCCTACTGGAACCCAGATTTAAAAAAAATGTTTGACGGTCACTTATGGCATCATTTAATAACTTTCTTGTTGATTAGTTGCCACATGGCAATAATCTCACAAGGTAGTATTGAATAAAAAAAAGTGTTATATGTGATTTGCCATGGCGCTGCTAAAGCTGTCAGAAGTAAATAATTTAGTAATTATGGGTTCGAGACCCGAGTTAGAGCGTCCTTGTTGAGAGTTTGCTCTCTAAACGGCGCTACATAAAATTGTCCTTTGAATTGAATTGAAAATCCACGAATGTGTCGTAATGATTTGTCGGCTCGTTTATTTTTTACATACATGTGTTGTCTTTTATATTTGTTTGTTTTCTTATTATACTATATTGTTGAATAGAAGGTTTCACGGCCGATCATTCGAATTAAACACAATCTAACTGTATCGGGTCATACAGTGAAACCTATATCTATCATTTTTGAAGATACTTATTGAACTACATATATGAAAAAAATAGTAATCTACCAAAACTTTTAATATCCTAAAAAGATTTGCAAATGTACATAAATCCATAACCGAAAACTAGAATTAACTAAGGCAATATATTTTAATTTAATTAAAATAATCTTTCGTTATCGTTTGTTTTTTAAGGGTTCCATTTCTTTAAGTCAACAGCACTTTTTTCTGTATTTCAAATGGTATACTTTTCGGCGTCATTATTGTAAGTAAATAAAAAAAGTTTAAAATTTTTTGAACGTCATGCATGTAAAGGGGGCGGATCTTCTTTGTGACGTGACTAGCATAAAGTAATAAGTATTCAAGTGCATCTCGAATATTCCGCTCATTGTTTACTAATGTCGTTATTTAATAATAGCTTAAACTAAGCGCTTATATTTTGCTACGAAATACGGTTTTAATATTTTTTAAAAAGATGAACCGAGTAAAATAGTCTAAAATGGCGATATTTTAAGTAAGGCACGGCCAACCTGCAGACCGCGTGCGGCCCGCCAGGGTTTTTTATGCGGCCCGCGAGCTGCTTTTTTACTATTACGAAGGCAATATCAATAACACATAGTTGTTAAATAAAAGTGACACACACTAGATTTCCGACATAAAGAAGATTTATATCAAAATGTCTTATTTAAATGTGACTCAAAATTATAGTTACATAATATTGTATACAATAATACATTACTTTCTTTTACATTATTGATTCTACGCAAAGTATATGATCAACAATGTAACAGAAAGTGAGAGAATTTTTATAAAATGATGAGGAGCAAAATATAAAATGCTAAGACTCATAATATAAAGACAAAAATTAAAAATAAAATTCAATACAGATGCATATTTATTTATTATATGTAATGGATATATTTGTTATACGTATATGGGTTATGACTGAAGTCTTAGGTATTCCTAAGTGTCTGTGTCGTTCGAGGGAAGTAGCATAGCGCAGGGTTCGAACCGACGACCTTCCGCACGGAAGTTCAATGCGTTACCGCGCGGCCATGCACCTCTCCAATGATTTATTTATTAAAGTATTTATGTAATATGACAATCACATAATGTGAATTGTATGTATATTCAATAAAAATTCAATGTTAGAATTTTCCAACCCTCATGGCTTAGTAGTACAGTCGCTTGGTTTGCGAACCAAACAATTCGGATTCGATTCCCGGTGGTGTAACATTTTTTTCCTCTGTGATTCTGGGCTTACAAGTTCGACTATATTTAAAATATCCTTTGATGGCGCTTAGTAGCAGCCTATTCGCAAGCTGAATGTATACTTAACACAGTGCTCTTGGGATGATAGGGATAGGATCCAGAAAAAAAAATTAAATAGTGCTATATAAATCGTGGCAAATTGGAGCATGTAACATCGTTTTCAGGCATTCAAATTTTAACATGGCTTTTAATAAAAAAAAATTGACGTGCGGCCCACGAGCCTTTACTTAATACCGATTTTGGCACGTGGCCCAAAAACGTTGGCCACACCTGCTCTAAACGAATATTGCAGTAAAACGATGAATGCAGATCGATCTATTTTTGCGTTTTTTATATGAAATTAATTTAGGACTGAATGAAACTAACGATGCATATGGGAAAACGACTATTCGAGGAACGATCAATTGAGATTTCATTGTATAAGGATAGCCGTACCCATGCGTTACGTGTGAAGGACTCCCTAAAGACAATTTAATTTGCATAATTTCAAATATATATTTCGAATAGTTCTGTTTTTTATATTTTATCATATTATACCTTTATCGTGTGGAATAAGGGTTATGACTCACCGAGACTCTTGGAATGTTAATCGGTAGCCCTCAACTCACAAACAAATTTCAAGCAGGTAACACAATAAAGAGTCTTAAAATTGAATTTCATGCTTCTCTTTCATGGAGAAAACAAGTAAATCAGAAAAGCTGTAGGATCTTCACTCCCTTATGGTATTGTCCCCTAAAAATATATTTATCTCCTTAAACCAAAATCTCACATGTGAGATCTTTGCTTTTATCAATTATTGACTGTGCGAACGTAAGTTATGTGGAAAAACAGTTGTGGAAACTGTAGCGTATACACAATATTTATGTACATCTCATATTCAACTTAAAGGCCTGAATACATAAAATAATTGTATATCATCAGTTTTACAAGGTCTTTCGGAGTGTTGTACTGCGTGATTTGGCCTATTATGGCGACGTTTCGAAAACGTTACAGTTTTCATCTTCGGGACTTGCTTGTAATCAACTTCGCCGGTACAAACAAGCCCTGAAGAGCGCTACGAGTCTGTTTGTGTGTATGTGTGTGTGTGCACAGCCTACAGCAATTGCAGTGTGGGCCATATTCCTCAGTATTGATGTCATGATGAAGAAGAGAACATAAATACTTATTTTATGCAGGTATGGTAATATGACAAACATGATAATAATAAAGCAACAATTTATATAGTGCTATTTAGAGAGAAAACTTTCCTCAAAGGCTCTAACTCGGGACTAGAAGACTATTATTGACAGTTTAAAAATATTACAGCAAAAATATATATTTAAGTTGAGTGTAAGGAGATGAATAATGTTGTCACTGATTTGATTGATCATAAGTTATGGAATCGAGACAAGAGCAGATACTGGAGGATGAAAAATCATACTCAGAATAATTGCGGGCAAAACACTTCATGAAATGGTTACATAAATAAATATACAACATCCAAGAGATCACACCATGTTTTTTTTTCGTATAGGAATTTTAGAATGGGTTACCCAAAGAGCTGTTGTGAGAGGATAATTTTTTCCTTTTTGTAGGTTTTTTTCTTTTAGAAAACAACGTTATAACCTTTCACTGAACAATTGGCACGAATTTACCCAACTCTTGTCTGGTTTATTTGAAAAGATTGCCGTCTGATAATAAATTCGCCATTTGTATATTTTATAATAAAGTGACAAAATAAATAAAGGTAATAATATTCTGAAAGGTCCTTAACATAATCACAAAATCACTTGCAATTTGACAAATAACAGATATAATTTTAAGAAAATGACTTCATATTTTATTATTTATTTCATCCATGGTCGATATTGATATCAATGTAATTTATAATGTTTGTATGCAATCAACCAATTAAATCGAAACTGTCTGAAATATCAATTCTACGAAATATTGCATCATTTCGAGCGGACTTTAGAATTAAAATCCAGTATCAATATTATCTCAATAGATATGTCGATGATCTACGTACCATATTTGGTAAGACGCTTATCTTCCATACGGAGTTCAATGATACCCAGAAAATTAATTTAATAAAAGGATACTACTCTGGTTTAAATGTTCGTCTGGTAACAAAAACATTCCACGTGCGGAAGTCTTACTAACACATGTGATGACGAACCATGAGTTATGTACCTACTCAAGTAGTCCTTAACCCAAAGGCTCGATTAATCCCCCGAAAACAATAATAATAAAATGACAATCTATAAAGCGCCGTTTAGAGAGTAAACTTTTCTCAAGGGAGTTCAAACTTTCTTTAAGGGTGCTTGTATAGCTAATAAAGGCTAAGTGCCCCATTGACTATTCAATCGAGTCGGTTGACAAACTTAGGCTGGGTAATAAATAATCCCTGGACATGGATAGTTATATGTGAAATTGCGCCGTTCGCGTTGTTGCTGAGAAAAATATTTTAAAGAACATATGTATGGGTATTGAACGGCCCCAATTCTTCCCGACGCGATTCGCCACATAACAATTAATGTGGTCAGAGCTTATTGATATTTTACACATAGTTTGAGGTAGGTACAAGTATGTATATTTATTCGGTACTTGAAAAACATTATGTACTTTAGGTCCTTTTTGCACATACGTATCATATGTATAAACAATGTCCTCAGTAAGATACTAGCAAAATCCTAGTTTATTGGGGACACGACAAATGGAGTGCAACAAACCAAGAACCATTAAAATAGTGTGTCTAAATTAAATTACCTGTTGTTTTTTCGCAAATTATATTTATTTCTTGTCATGTGTAAATAAAATTTAAAAAAAATAATAATCTATGTAAGCCACAAGCGGTTAAATAAAAGTGAATGAACACAATTGGCATATTTGTTTTTTTAATGAAGGTATAAGCTAAAAAAATAAAACACGAAGCAAAAAATTATAAAAGCAAAAAAAATAACATCTAGGCTTTGTTTGTTCCCAGAAATATCAAACCATAGAGAGAAATTTATGACGGACAAGATTGAAACATGTTTGCCATTAAAGCTCCCATGGTCAAAGAGAAATATATATTTATATAATGAGTAAAACACGGGCTCATCATTACTAATAATAATTATGAAACAAAAGCTGGTTGACTGGAAGAAATTGATTTAAAGTAATAAATCGGTAAGATGTATTTGTATGAAAGTAATATATAAATTAACAAGTAGAGCAATAAACAAGTGGAGAAAGTTTTTCTGTTTGATCGATATATAAATCGGTCAAGCTCGGTGGCTGTACGCTGTTGCGTGTTAATTTGCATATTATTATGAAGTCACCGTTTAGTTCCAGGTAATGATATATTCAAAGCAGTGGGTACTGTTCTTGCGATATTTCTATTCAGTCGCTTTTCTCACCCTATCCTTACCCGTATTAATTTAGATTATTTTTCGAATGTTGTTAAGAATACCAGGACAACAATACTTTTCTATGCTTTCATCATCATTCGAACGTATTTATTATTTGTTCAATGTGAATTGTTTTAACGCTTCAATGTATAAGAATCGGGGTTTTCATCTCTCTGCTGTGCCGTGTTGTTTCCGATTCATATCACTTCACACCGGCTTTTCAGATTTTATAGAAGCTTCATCAAGTTTTTGTCTAAACACAAACGCTTTGTTGTACATCTGGATGACCTGCAATATTTATTGATTTTAAAATGTTTTAACTTTTTCTTGTAAATCTACAAGTACAGTGTTGACATATTTTTCCGTTTCGAGTTTGAATCAATTGATTTCAAATACACGATGACTTCTTTGGTCTTGTGATAGGCACTTCTCTCCTTCCAATGGTTTTGATTTCGATTCTCAGTGGGGAGTAAACAAATAAATGTATTCCTCTCGGGTATTTACATTCAGAAATTTCAATAATTTTGTTAAATAATTTATTTAGAGACTTTATTGTAAAATATATAAATGTCGAGTATTGCCACACGGTTCACCTTTCAACCAACCGGATAAGAATTGCACAAATTAATGGCAATGGCTTGATGAAAGGTTAGAACGTTATTTTCAAAAAGAAAACACGTAAACATACTATAGTTCGGAAATTCTAGGATGAGTCCTGTGACAGCTCATCAATTTGCCCAAATATAACCTTGTTCAGTAATTTTAATTATTTTATCAACTTTCATATAAGCCTCAATTCTAATAAATAGCAAGTTATTTATGTAAATACATTACATTAGGTTGTATTGGGGCAAATTTGTGAGCTGTCACAGGACTCATCCTAGAATTTCCGAACTATAAACACGTTAAAAACACATGAAAAGATAACTCAAATTCGCAAGTAGTCGAACTTTGGGTTCGTTTAACGTGAATGGTAATCGTTATAGGTACCACGGCCACTGACATTGCGTTTATCTATGAAAATATAAATCAAACACAGGCAAGAGTAATGTAACAGATTTGAGAAGACCTCTATTTTTTATTAATTTTAATTATTTTTTAATTATTTCGCTGATTTTTTCAATAGAAATATAGAAAATATTCGTTGTCATGTTGCTTCTAGCAGCGTTGCACCATCGGATATCGAATTCTTTGGAACAAATTCCGAGTTGATTCTGAATTTTTTAGTTTTTCGTCCATTTGGAAGATTTAAATAAATTGATTAAATTTTGTACACATAAATATGTTTTAGATCCTATACTAACTTGGTTGTTAACACGTTGAACGCCATTGTAAAAATGACAAAAACACATTTTTTTGTTTATGAAAAAGAATCCTTTAATGACATCAGTGAACATTAAAACATATTTCTTTTTTAATTTGGGATTGAAATTTTCCAGGAAAATAAAGAAAATTCACTCCGGTCACCAATGACCACCGTGGCGCTGTGGGACAAAAAACACATTTTTTATTTGCGCACGCCGCGAGGTCATGATACCGGTCACTCATCTCGACAGTGTACTTTTGTCATTGCGCGAGTAAGCAGTGTCGTTTGTTGCGCGCTGCGTTACCGGATTTTATTTTGCTTCTAATTTAATTTCAAGAATTATTTCTTTAAATTTTATGTTTTTTCTTACTAAATTATTTTTTATTGACCGTTTAATATGGAAACAAATAAAAATTTGAGTGGAGACAATGATTTTCAAGAAATACAAGTAATTATGGACGATTACATGTTTTCTCAAGAAGATCTAAATGCAATTGATAGTATCGAAAAAGAAATTATTGGCTCGGATGGTGAATGTGATGAGCAATTAAGGTTTGCAAGAAAACGAAGGCGCTTTACGATTAATTCTGATAGCGAAAGTGATGGAGAACAACACAATATATCAAATGTGACGAATGCGGGATCGCAATGGTTTGATCCAATGAATCGGCAAAAAAACATCATTCCGTTTACGGAAATATCGGGAGTAAAGTTTCCTTACAATCGATCGCTAGCCCAAAGTGAACCAAAAGACTTTTATGAATTATTGATTCCTGACGAATTGTTCGACAAAATTGTTGTAGAAACAAATTTATTTGCCGCACAATCGATTGCAAAAGGTAAGAAAAAGTGTTCACGGTCACATAAATGGAAACCAACTGACAGACAGGAAATGAAAAAATTTTTTGGGCTGGTTTTATATATGGGTCTAGTACGTCTACCAAAACTATATTATTATTGGAGTAAAGATAAAATAATGGGACAAAGTTTTCCTCCCACAGTGATGAGCAGAAACAGGTTTGAATTGATATTACAGTATCTGCATTTTTCTAATAATGAAAGCATAGACCCTTGTGATCGAATTGGCAAAATACGAGAATTGGTTAACGAGTTAAATGATAATTTTAAAAAATACTACACACCTAATGAGTATTTATGTGTAGATGAAAGTATGATACCTTTTAGAGGAAGATTAATAATTTTACAATTTAACAAACAAAAGAGACACAAATATGGAATTAAAGTATTTAAAGTCTGCACAATACCTGGATATACTTACAAGCTACAAATTTATTGTGGAAAAAATACAGAAACAACGAATAATTCACCTACACATATTGTTTTGTCTCTTTGTGAAGATTTATTGAACAAAGGTCACAGCATTGCAACGGATAACTGGTATACCAGTCTGCAACTAGCACACGAATTGCTAAAAAATGACACACATTTATTTGGTACAGTTCGAAAAAATTGAAGAGGCTTGCCAAAAGATGTTATAGACAAAAAGCTTCGACGTGGCGAATTTATTGCCCAGGAAAACGAAGATGGTGTACTGGTCTTAAAATGGAAAGACAAGAGAGATGTTTTAATGTTATCTACGAAGCATTCAGCAGATTTTGCTACTATCACTAAAAAAGGGAAATCTGTAACAAAGCCAAAGGTGGTTTTTGATTACAACAAAGCCAAAGCTGCTGTAGATATGAGCGATCAAATGACCTCCTATTCATCGCCACTTCGAAAGACTGTAAAGTGGTATCGAAAATTAGCCATGGAACTAATTTTGAATACAGCAGTGGTAAATGCATTTATAATGCATCGTGAAGTTACGAAAAAAAATATATCGATAGTAGAATTTAGAAAATTACTAGTTGAGCATCTCACTTCTTATGAAAGAAACGTAGTTGACAAAAGACCAAAAAGACTAAAACACGAATTAAAAATAAAAGAAGGAAAAGTGAGTTTAACAAGACGCTTTTGTGTCAGTTGTTATAAGGAAAGTGCAAAAAAATGGGGCAGTAAACTTGCAAAAAATAAATGTCTGAAAGTTAGCACCTATTGTAACCAATGTGTGAACAAACCACATTTCTGTTTGCGTTGCTTTAATAAGGAGCATAGATACATATAAACTACATAAAACTGGATATTACCCTACTTCATTAACATGACGTTTATTTCAAGGATGTTTTTTACAAATATGGTTTTTACAAGATTTGTTACATACATAATATTTTCATATTTACATTTTTTATGATTATTTTTCTTGTTTTTTAATATAAACAATACTATCACATTTTAGAGATAGTAAAAAGTATACATTTATAGTTAATTTTATAATTCATTTAAGTTGTAATAAAAGTTGACATTGAGAGATTTCACTGTTTTTATTTTTCCTCTCAAAAATTGAGAAAGCACTATAATATCCAAGTCCCGCGTGAGAGTATTGTTGTTGAGCGCCGCTCCGGTCATTCTAGTACTACAAATGTATGCGAAAATCACGCGCTGGCGCTCAAATGCTTTTTAAACACATCTCTAAGGTGAGGTCACGGGTGACCTACGCGGCGCAATGATCAGGACATTATGAGGTCATCGGTGACCTACACGGCGTTCAACGTGTTAAAGGAATATTTGGATATTCTTCTGTATGCGATTCAGCGTATGATCAATAAACGGGTGACTTCAGCCTGTTTCATATCCATCGCGCTTAAAATTTCTACCGTAATTTCGGTTTTAAAAACTCAAGTCCAGATCCAAAAAATGTAGGAAAATACAGAACGATTTCTAATTTATTGCTTTTAAAGACACGTATTAAAATTATTCTTCTCAAATTAATATAATTAAAGGCAAAATGAGGCTTTGGGTCTGCGAGATTCTGTTATGGATAGGAAAAAAAATCTGTTGAGAGAATGGAGGCTTCTGAAGATTCGGAGATGCAATTGCGCCAACTCATATGTTACTTTAACAAACGTATTCCAAGTTATCTACCTGCATACAAAAATATCACTAAAAAGGCTGTTGTTTTAGAAATGGTGTCAGATTTTTTTAATCATTCTCTTGCAGACTTAGAGATTAGTATGGGGTTTCAGGCAATGCCCTCCATTGATCTGAGCTTATTTGTTAAATAGAAGTCAATAAATTGTTGTTATGATAAAAAAAATCATCCCAGGATTTTAAGAGTGGTGTACCAAAAGGATAGGTGTTAAATAGAAGTCAATCAATTGTTGTTATGATAAAAAAGGATCATCCCAGGATTGTAAGTGTGGTGTACCAAAAGGATAGGTGTTAAATAGAAGTCAATCAATTGTTGTTATGATAAAAAAGGATCATCCCAGGATTTTAAGTGTGGTGTACCAAAAGGATAGGTGTTAAATAGAAGTCAATCGATTGTTGTTATGATAAAAAAGAAGCATCCCAGAATTTTAAGTGTGGTGTACCAAAAGCATAGGTGTTAAATAGAAGTCAATCAATTGTTGTTATGATAAAAAATAATCATCCCATGATTTTAAGAGTGGAAAATATGTTTTTTTTTCGTTAAGTTTCTATAATCTTACAGAATTGAAATTCGTTTGTCTTATTCCAACAATTTGACAAAGTAATTCTTATTTTTTATATCACGTCTGTATTATTGTAATCGTATTTATTCTGGTCTGCTAAATTCGCAAATTTCTAGACTCCAGATCGTATTCAACATGCTAGGCTCATTTGTATTCAATATGCTAGGACTATGGTATTCATATTGTCGTTTGCTACTTTACATTGGCTAAAGTGCCGCAAATTGATTGAGTTCAAACTTTGTCTCTTTGTATAATGGGACGTCTCCATAGTCATTTTTAATATGTATCTGGGAGGTGTTGCTTCGGAGAGAAGCGGAGTTTTGAGGTTTCCTTTAAGTGCTAGAGATATTCATAGAGTGTTCAACTTTAGCAATGTGATGTGTGCAATTCGGAAACAATATTTTTGAGGGATCTTTTCAAAAATTTATGATATGAACACTACACACATACACTACACTTCACCTAAAGTCGAATGTGTTATTATCACATGTCGGTAGATTTATAAAATACGCAGGGAATTACCCAGTCTAATGGCCGCAGCTGATATCTTCCTATCCTTTCACGAAAGTAATTCTGTTATTACTTTTTTAGTATTTCAATAAAAGTGGACTTAATTCCCAAGGAAAGACTTTTCTCTAAACGGTACTATATAAATTGTCCTTTTACTATTCTTTTTCCTATCGATGTTAGGAAGATCACAAATTGTTTGATTGATAAAAGTTAACAATTTATGGTTTTTGAACTGAAGCAAAATAAGGTGTAAATAAATAATTCCTTTCAAGGTAGTGTGACACGTCTGTTCTACATTTTCTTGGAAATTATGGGGAAGCCAATTTCGATCCGTTTGCTTCGCGAGTCTCGCAGGTCACAGTATTTGGGACATTGTCCTCAATTCTGCAATGATGAATGCCGTATGCAAAATTGAAAGCAGAGACGGCTCAAGATAAATGCACGAGACACGGGCGCATGCATTGCTATCGATCACGCAATGCAGCAAAGGTCTCTAAATAATGTCCTTATCGTTTTGTATTATATTCTCGTTTTATAAAAACAACCTGGCGGGTTTATTTCTATGTGGAAATAATTTTCAACCAACCAAAAATATTTTAAAGATGTGTCAATGTATTTTAAAGATGGTCAGACAGGAATCTCATTTGAAAATCTAGATTCCAACTGGAATCGAGCCCGCGACTCTCCGGCTGGAGGACAGACGTCTTACAAACTAGGCCAAGGAGGTCGTTTTCTTATTGCGGTTTGATATTTTAAAGGCATACCTCAAAATTACATTTCTTTAAATTTTATATTTGACAAAAAAAACGGAAAATAAACTTGAGTCAGTTAGTTATGAAGCAATATTCCAATTCATACATATTTTTACTGTCCCCATTTCATTAGTTGACTGCATTAAACAATGTATAGTACTCGGCAGTAAGTAATACACATGGCTTTGTAGAGCGTCGTCTCTGTCGCACGATGGCCCGATGTGTATTACTTATGTATTACTTACCGCCGGGTACCAGTATCCGGCGGTAAGTAATACACATGGCTTTGTAGAGCGTCGTCTCTGTCGCACGATGGTCCGATGTGTATTACTTACCACCGGGTACTTATATAGTACTGTTTTGGGGTCGGCGTCGCCTGTGTATGAAATGAATAAAAATATATTAGCAAATTCTCAAACTAAATATATTCCTTGGAAAATTGAATGCGATTTTTGAATTATATCACATTTTATTTATTTATTACACATGACAAGAAATATACATAATTTGCGAAAAAACAACAGGTAATTTAATTTGGACATACAATTTTAATGGATCTGGGTTTGTTGCCGTTCATTTGACGTGTCCCCAGTAAACTAGGTTTTTGCCTGTATCTCACTGAGGATATGTAGCATGAAAAAATAAATCGATACTTCTTTACAATTTTCGATTACACAAAAACAAAACCCCGTTGCACATTCTCATCAACCTGACAAACAGTGACACTCAATTACAACTAGAAACATCTTGCGAAATCAAACTCCTCACACATCATCACTCCATATGTCGCGCCTTTCAGTCATTCCACAAAGAAAGTGAGTAGATTCTGGAAGTTAGAGAGAGTGATATATCTGTTTAGCATTGCGAATGAAATAGTTATTAATATAAAAATAAAACATGAAATAATAAATAACATCCATTGAAAGGAATTTACAGAAATTTAATATAGAGTCGAAGATAGAAATTCTCGGCTTGCGCATTAATACGAAAATAACAAAACTGTTGTTTGTTGACCTTTCAAACACGGTAATAAGAAATAATTACCTGCAAGACTTGGACCATATGTATGAGTGTGTTTACCTGGGCTCCTTGATCACTGACAGGGGGTGCTGTGAAGTGGGTAAATTACGCACAATCCAGATGCCTAAGAGACGGATGTGTCACCTGAAGGTGGTCTGAAGGAATTGAAGAATTCTGACTCCGTTACTCCAACCCATCAATTTTCTCATTTTTTTGTATGGTGCAGAGACCTGGTCACTCTAGGCGTGTAATGTTCAAAGAATTAATGCCTTTGAGGTGTGGTGCTAAAGGCGGCTGTTGCGCATTCCACGGGCTGACAGAAGAACCAGTTGATCGATTATTGAAACGCTTGAGGCTGATACGCGTCTCACTGTGTGTAAGAATCATCTTACGATACTTTGGACACATATCTCTGGGGATGGGCGACAGCCTTGCGCAGTCAATTTTTGTAGGAAGTGTGAATGGCAAAAAGAGCAAAGATCAAGCACCTATTCGATGGATAAATATATTAAAATAAGAAGCTGAATGTCTATTTCAGGAGGCACTACTAAGCCAAGAGATCGCTTGTATTGGAGAGAGGTAGTTGATGACCACGGACCTTAGAATTGAGAGAACAACTAAGATGTAAGAAGAAAAAAAAAACTATTTATGCAGTATTATGACCAAATAAATATTTGACAACCTCCGTGATCTAGTTGGTAAGACGCTTGTCTCTCAATCCGGAGGTAGCGGTTTCAAATCCCGCTGGAACCCAGATTTTTTAAAAAAGGGTTCCAGTCTGGTTTTCACTTAAGACCTCTTTAACACATTTCTGGTTGGCTGGAAGAGATTTCCACACGGCAATAAGCTTACCAGGCTGTACAGTATACAACTAAAGTGTAATACAATACAATATTCATTCTTTCTACTGCGAACAATTCAAGTTCTCATACACCTTATGATGGTCAAATACCAACACAGTTAAGACTTAGCTCACGCAAGAATTTTACGACCACTCACAATTCTTTGAAGACTCTTCGGAATGTGATCGTGTCAATTCCTGGAGAACTACTACTGAAAGTTTGAGGACATGGATAGAACCATCGGAGTGTCCGCTGATGAGACACCACTTTTCATATGCTGTATGGAGGTTTCTTAATCACAATCGTACCCACGTGGATAGATCAAAATTGAATCTTAGATTGACGCAGATGACCCATCACCACAGGTGTATGGCGGCATTCAATTAATATAGCGCTTGATGGTTTGTCTACTGTACCCCATCAACTACTCTGAAGAAGACACAAAAGCACCAAAGAAAAATCACAGTTGCGTATTTTGTGTTGCATTTTATTGTATAACAGTTTCGTTGTATAGTAAGGATCCAAAGACATCACAGTTGGATATTTTGTATTGTATTACCCTTTCGTTATATATAGTACAAACTGGCGGGTTTATAATCATATGGTAATCTCTTACAACCCACAAAAAAAAGTGAAAATCACACTCGAACCGTTTTTTAAATATATTTAGTTTCAACGGGATTTAAACCCGTAACCCCTGAGCTGGAAGACCGGAGTTGTGCCAATTAGGCCACAGAGGTTTCTGAGCTGATGGTTTCTAGATCTGATGTTGTTAACACGATTGGAACGTAACTCCAAAGTTTTATTGGGATTTATCTTCCTTGTTCACATATCTTAGTTATATCCATAGAGTAACAGAGTTGCCACCTCACTTCCTTGTTCACATATCTTAGTTATATCCATAGAGTAACACAGTTGCCACCTCACTTCCTTGTTCAAATATCTTAGTTATATCCATAGAGTAACAGAGTTGCCACCTCACTTTGAATTCTATCTTCGAATGTTGGTTTCACATAATGGGAAGAAATAAAAATATTTATTCTGCGAGAAGTTTTCTAAAAAAGGTGTTAAAAGAAATGTGGTCCAAAAATTAAATCAATCGAGAAATCAACAGTAGTTCCTACACATGGCACGAACCTTTTTATTAATAAAGTTTAATAATTTAATCTAGTACTCAATGATGACGAGAAAAAAAATCTGCTAATATAATAAGAAATAATTGTAGATATCACCCTGTCGTGTAGCTCAGTGGTCTCCAAAGTGGGGTACGCGTACACCAGGGGGTACGCGAGTCGATACTTGGGGGTACGACTAGTGACAGAAAAAATATTCAAGATAAACAAATACTAACTTGTATTTTTAAATTACACGATCATAAACATCAAATAGACGAGGAATTGACAGAAATTGACATTATTTAATTTAAAACTGCCAATTCATGACATTTTTACGTATGTACCATATACTCGTATGTATAAAAAGTGTAGTGCGAACCCTTATGTATATTCAGGGGTTCGCACTATAAATTTCTTGTCTTAGGGGTACGCGATCAAAAAAGTTTGGAAACCACTGGTGTAGCTCATAGCTAAGTATCGTGACTCCCATGATAGCATTTGACGATTCCTCCCCATCCATCCCTGCACTACGCGGCTCGAAGGGCAGTTTTTAAGGGTAGTCCAAGGGCAATTTTTAAGGGTGTCTCGCACTTGGGCCAGTCCAATACATTGAGATTTTCCTCTTGTGCGTCGTTCTTCCGCGTCTCCAATAACCACAAATCTCTCCAAACTGTCCCCATGACCACGAGTAATGTGCCCGAAGAATCGGAGGACTCGTCGAGAGCATATTGTCGACAATCTGTCGGTGATTCTCAGTTCTTCGAGAATAGAAGGGTAAATTCGTCCATCGAATTCGTAACATCTTTCTCTACCTCCACATTTCAAATACATATATTCTACGTCTCTCGCTTGCTCTCAGAGTCCAAGTCTTCCGCGCCATACATGAATATTACGAAGACGAAAGACGACTAAGAGCATTTTCGTTGTAATGGTGATAGTTCTGCTTTCTATATTTTTTCCAGCTTTTACATCACATTTTTTGCCATTCCAGTTTTGCTTTTCACCTCAACCTCACATACTACATTGTTGGTAATGCTGGAGCCTAAGTAAATAAAGCCAGTGATCACTTTTAGACCATGATAATAATAATTGAAAGTAAACTAGTGACTATTATTTATTCCACACTACGTTAGGGCATGCATGATAAGAAATTATTTTTATTTTATGATTAAATTGTTATGTTTTATTTACAAAAGTGACAATAATGCGGCATTTGTTGTTATCTATCTAAATTCGCCCGAATATCACATCTACTTCTGTTTCTATTCGCCATACTTATTAATATCTTGATTTCAGTTTCACATCCCAAAAGTTAATAAAAGCATGATGAAAATAATAAAAAAAACCATATTTGTTCCATTTAGTTTAGAATTTATCCCGGAGTCTTCATGGATAGCATATTTAGTGTGAGAAAGACAATTCTTGACTTTTCAGGAACTGCTGAAAGCCGGTTAAGTGAGGGGAATATTTTTAGCTGAAGTTTCCCTATTGCATAAGGCTTTTCTGGGTTCACCGCAGTCTTAATGAAACACAACTGGCTCTAGGTCCATAACTTGTTCTGAAACAGGTGACACACTTAGTTACTGGGGCAACTATTTTAAGTACGTGTTTTATTGACGAAAGTTTTTTAATGCACACTGTTAAAACTATTTTTGCATTATTTTCCGTTGATTTTTCATCGCAAAGAAATTAACATTGTTGTTTATATTTATTTAATAATTGTATAAACAATAAAGCAATATGACTAAACAAAAATTGATTTATAAAAAAACTTATTTGACGTTACTTCGTAATATAAAATTAATAAAATCTCAGTATTCTTTGTTTTGAAGTTATAAAATGAATTAACAATCGTTATTAAATAAATTAGATAGATTTAGATTTTAAATTTAAATGTAAACCGGAATACTAATGAAATATAACGAATCCACCAGACCACCAAATAATATGCAAGTTATCTGAAAGTACTTGTGACAATGTTCTATTATAGCTAAGAAACTATAAAGAAAAAATGTATTTTATATCTAAAGGAAGATAGCAAAACATGGGTGTCGAACCGGCGACCTTCCGCATAAGATTTTATGACCTTGTCAGTTATCAAATTAACGGGTAGTAGAGTTTTTAATCAGCTATGAATAAACTCTTAATTTCAAGTCGGTAAAATAACGTGTTTCATTCCTGATTTTTCTTTTCCTTTCCTCACCATCCCTTCCTTTCCTTTTGATTGATGATGTCTCACTTTATATGAAAAATAATGTTCGGGTGATTGCCCGTCTTTGTGTGATTCGTGGGTATGTGTTTATGTGTTTATGGCTCACGTATGTGTTTATGGATTTCGTAGGGATGGATAGTCATTTGAATGATTTATGCGACCACGTAACTTTCTTCATTTACTTTTATCTGGTTGGTTGGAAGATATTGCCGCCTGGAAATAAGCCCGCCAGATTGTATTTGCAATAAAAGTGTTAAATAAATAAAGCATGCCAAGGATCGCATTTCCAGTTTTTTCTATTATTTTTATTTTTTGATAAAACCATACATACTACAGTATGTATAGTTTATAGTAATACAGAAATATTGTATGCGTTAAATGTTTTGATAAAAGTTAATAAAAGATATTCATATTGTAGATATTTTAATCGATATAAATGAATCATTAAATCGAAATGTGTAACTATCGATTGTATTGTCCCATTGAACTGCATAAAACGAAAATATAATAGATTATATTGTATTGTTTTATTTTTCAAGAATCGACAAGGAATCCTATCATAATTTGTTTATTTTCATCATATTACTCTTTCGTTGTATAAAGTACAACATGGATGCTTATTGCAATATGACAATATCTTTCAACCAGCTAAAAAGATGTTTAAAGGTCTCGTATGATAAACCAAACTGAGACCCATTTTTTGGGTATCATCGAAAATCGAACCCAAAACTCAAATGTAGAAGATAAGTGTTCGACCAGCTAGGCCACGAAAGCCGTCTTTACTGAGCTTGCAATTGAAAATGCTCAAATGTCTCGTGCCAAGCACTGAAACTATTAACTGCCGCGTATTCATGTGATTCTGCATAAATGAATATTTTAATACTATCTTATAAATTACAATGAAACGTAGTGTTATTAAGAATAACATTAATACTAAACTTTTAGATATATAGGTGGCGTGTGCAGCTTTAGAAAGCACTTGAAGGCAATCCTTTTTTGGTGATTTCATCAAAATTTATGATTGTATACGAAAACTACACACGTACAATACATTACACCTAAAGTCAAATGTGTTACTTTCATATATCGGAATATTTAAAGATTTCTTTGTAGTTGGTCTTCCCTTAAGTTTAAGTTTGTTGCGGTTTTCTAACTAAATATGTTTTTTTTAACATGAGATGCGGGGAATTATCTTATCTAACGACCGCTCCCACCACCTTCCTATCCTAACACTCAACTTGCATATAATATATTTATTTTGTAATAGTTTGTCAATAATAGTGGGTTCGAATTCCGAGTTAGTGCACCCTTGAGGAGTATCTGCTTTCTAAACAGAACAATATAAATTGTCCTTTTAATACTCTCATTATAATGTCACTGTTTCTTATCAAAGAGGCGTTTGCCAGTGTGGTTAGTGAGTTGTACTTTTATGCAGAAGGTCGCCGGCTCAAAACCCGAACTGTGTTACTCATTTCGAAGAGGAGCGATAGTATTTCCGATTATTTCCAAAAGGTATAAGGATTCATTATTGAACGCGACTATATTGCAAAAAAAACCGCGCTAACTTTAATTCGATCAATTTAAAATGGTCAACAGCAGGATTATTAACGATTTGATCTCACACACCTTAAAAAAAGTCTATTTTTATTTCCCCGCCATCTATCCACACTGACATTAGTATGTATTGATAAAAAAATGGTTCCAGTCTAGTTAAAAAGTTCGTTTAGTAACAAAATTTACATTCATTAGACCTCTGCGATAATTGTCACCTTACACGTACGATTGCGAATTGTGAGTTGCTTGCCTACTCCAGTGGTTCTTAGCTCGAAGGTTCAATTACTAATTAGCCAAAGACAATATTGTTTTTTTAGCCACGTTCTTCAACGTATCTGCAATATCAGTTCGGATATTTGAGGAGTACTATACGAATGAATAAACGAAATTCACGTTAGGGACGAATCGAATCCTCATCCAGTGCAATCATATGTATTGGAATAATTGTTGTATTTTTTACATGAAAATAACTCAAGGAGCTTTTTTGATAACTGACGCAGACAGAAGGTCTCTTGTCACAGGGAAGGAGAATTACTTATGAACTTTATAAGAAATTTAGCTGCTGGTTTATTAAAAGGCTTAAGTCTTGGTTGTAAACAGTTTTATAGTTCCTACCTACATTTCGCAAATGTTTGAAATTAAAACAAAACCATTACTGGACGTCGCAAAGTCAGAGTAGCTTATTAAGCCGAAGACAGTCCGACGAAAGGCGCCGCCGTGAAGCTCTTTTTGAAAAAAAATGGAGACTGTTTTTCATCGCGTTATCAAAAAATGTGTACAAACCAGAGCTTTTTTTCTAAAAAATGGAGATTCTCTTTTTCATCGCATATCTAACAAGATGCACAAACCGTACACCTTATTAGATATGCGATATATTTCTTAAAACGGAGATTCTGTTTTTTATCACAACGTCAAAAAAATGTTAGCGAATTGATATGGGCTGCCATTAATATAAAAATATGTAAAATACTGGCCATATTGTAGGCATAATATAGTCAACCCATAGAGTCCACGGGAATCCACCCTTATTATTTTCATAAAAAAACTGATAGGCTAAACGTCTTCTTTTCCATTACAATGTAAACTTTTCGTCACTTTAGTAGCAATTGAATACAGACATTTCTGATTAAATAAGTATCTGGGTCATATTGAAGAGCTTGTAAAGGAGGGTTGTTTACCGCTGCTTTAATTAATTTGGTACATTTACACTTTGTAAAATAATTATTATCTAATGAAGTACAATGACTAATTCCAATACATCACGATAAATGAATTTTTGGGCTCGTCTCACTAACTTGTCACGAGTGTTATAGAAGACTGGTATTATTCGTGCTTGTCACGAATTTCTAGAAAACTTGTTTCTCATGAGAACTATTAAAAAGTAAAAAAATACATACCTAGT
Organism: Odontocerum albicorne; assembly: GCA_949825065.1. Taxonomy (NCBI): domain Eukaryota; kingdom Metazoa; phylum Arthropoda; class Insecta; order Trichoptera; family Odontoceridae; genus Odontocerum; species Odontocerum albicorne. The sequence goes on from OX463855.1 coordinate 16,936,775, forward strand.
TCGGAAATTCTAGGATGAGTCCTGTGACAGCTCACAAATTTGCCCCAATACAACCTAATGTAATGTATTTACCTAAATAACTTGCTATTTATTAGAATTGAGGCTTATATTTAAGTTGATAAAATAATTAAAATTACTAAACATCGTTACAAGGTTGTATTGGGGCAAATTTGTGAGTTGTCACATGACTCATCCTAGATTTTCCGAACTAGAGAAACAAATATGCACACCTCAGGTCGAATTCACATCTGACATAGGTTGGATTCCCACTTGACCGCACACAGTTCACGAACTAACTGACTGTGAGTCGACGGTATGGTTTACATACATTTATACGGTGTGCCACGTTAAATTGCCTGCACAAACCCAGATCCATTAAAATTGTACGTCCAAATCAAATTATCTGTTGTTTTTCTCAAATTGTGTATATTTCTTGTCATGTGTAATAATAATAATAATAATAACATTTTTACCATTTAATTTTTTATTTATTTTGAAGTTGATTCTCGATATGACCGCAGTCGAATTGAATCAAATTTAAACGGAATTTATATGGTTGATTGAAATCTGATCAATGTCAGATATTTCTCATCGAGATCATATTGATCATAAACAGTAATTTCACTTATAGGTGATTTATTTATTTAGATGTATTCAAATTCTAGTGACACGAGACATTTTGAAAAGTGGGATAATAAACGTGATAATCGAATTCATAGTCCGATTTTAGTACGAAATACTAAATCTTAACTATTTTTTTTATTGAAAAAGTTAGTATTTAATATTAAATTCCTACAAATTTGTCGAAGCTTCCTTAAATAAGAGAGTTACAATACTCGGCGGTAAGTAATAAACATCGTTTGTAAAGCGTCGTCTCTGTCGCACGATGCGCTAACAGTCTGGTATCGTAGTCACGATGCGGTTAGCGCATCGTGCGACAGAGACGACGCTCTACAAACGATGTGTATTACTTACCACCGGGTACTTGTACGTAGTTTCATTACCTTACTTGAAAGTTTGGAGCGTATGAGGTCCAACTCTAAACGCCAATCGCGAATTTTACGAGTTAGAAATTAATATCTAAAACTAAACCTTTTCGCCTCTGTACGATTATGAAGTTCTTTATGTTTAATATTAATGTGGATTTTAGACATTACATTTTCTTTTATTGTTTTTTCTTTCACTTTCATTTTCCATTTCAATTTTGTTGATTGTTTTCTAGTTTAAATAAAAAAAATTAATTAAATTTTTTATTTTTTGTTTAACAATTTTTATAATAATAAAAAATTGAAAATAAACGAATATATATGAGTATTAATTAATAAGAAAAATCGGATTATGGTAATTTCACTTATATCATCTCTAAGCCAACCTCAATTATCTCAATAGTGTTCTGAATTACACTTGATCGCCATTAGATTTGTAAAATCATTGCGAGCACATCGATTAATAAGTCCCGGGACTAACCAACAGATGGCGCTTTTAATAAAAAATCCATACCATTCTCAGTTAGTACCAGCCTTTAGAAGTTACGTGTCAAACTTTCATGACATTCCGCCATTGTGTCATTGAGTTAGTGGTTTTAGTGACGCTACTTTTGCTATTTTCAAAACAATGGAAAAAATCGAATTCCGTGTGTTGATAAAACATTGCTTTTAATGGTAAAAAAATACCGTTCAAACTCAGCTATGCCTTGAACAGTGTTATCCGGGCTCTGCTCCATCGAAAGCAACCATTTGTCGGGGGTATGCTGATTTCAAACGCGAATAATTAGTTGTTCAACATAATGCAAAATGAACCATAGATTATAAATATATTACATGTAAAAAAATATCAACCGGTTCGTTAATACTCGTACAATTTTTCCAAATTTTTAGTAACTACTGAATTTTAAAAACCGGATCCTATCAGTTCTAAATAGCTTCTTTTAACTAAAATTTTTGTTAAGTGTTCAGATATATACCTGCAGAGTAGAACCAAAATAGGCAGAATATCCGAAGAATAAAAATATTCCAAAGGAGTAGTAAGAAATTAAAAAAACATATTTCAACATCATGAAAATATGTAACTTTTTGTGGCAAAATAGTTACCAAATATTAATTATAAAAATTGTTACACATATTGATTGATAAATAATTTATGGATCTATCTAACAAGATTGTTATTCTTGTTAGAATAATTTTATAAATAACTAATCATTATCACACAATAATGTAAATTGGTAATATTTTTTCTTTCCTTATTTTCTAAAATTAATTATCCAGTTCGGTGTGAGGTCGATAATGTTATCAACCATTCACCCAAGCTGGCGTGAATCCTTGAGAGACATCATTATTTGTGATGAATTTTAATATAGATTTTTCCCATTTCCAGTGGTATTACAAGGGCTCACATTATTTGTTAGGTAAGGAACGAGAATCTCACTCAATGTTCACTATAAATAATAGGGATTTCATTAACGCATTGATATTTGATATATGTGTTTGTTAGTTGGAAGACAGGCTAAACCACAGAAGTCAACGGTTGAATTTTGTTTTAAAAAATTGTGTTCCATACAAGCCGTTACACAGTGACAAGATGTTTTCTCAATTATCTCAAAACATTTAAAATACTTTTAAATAAATATGTCCAATGAAAAAAAATGTGGAAAATTAACTCTGTATTGAATAAAAATTTGAAGACAATTCAACTTTTGTATAAAATGAACTCTTTAGTCAATGAAACTTTAAATATAATAATTAAACTTTTATGATGAAGTGTAAAATGAACTTTTTAGTAAATTAAACTTTAGAGACAATGCTTCAATTTTATGATTTATCTAAAATGAACTCTTTAACCAATGAAAATGTAAAGATAATAATTAAAATTGTTATAATATTATGAAAAACAAAAGCTAGTCAATGAAAGTTTAGACAGTAAAACAACTTGAATATTTTGAAAAACGAGAATTTAATCAATGAAATTTAGAGAAAAATTAAACATTTTGTAAATTTGTGAAAAATGAACTCTTTAATCAATGAAAATTTAGACGGTTATTTAACTTTTTATGATTTTGTTACAGATGGACCCAGCCATAGCGTAGAGGAAACACCAACATTCATTCAGAAAGAAACAACAAATACATTCATCACAAACAGTATACTAGAAGAAGATTCAAGCACCATAAATACTACAGATTATAGTGAATTTCTGTCCACTTTAAATCCTCCCACGTCTACTGAAGAAAGCAGTTATTCAGATACAGAAAATAGTAAAACAGATAGCATTTTTCTAAGAAAACTTATGCGAACTACTTTAAAAATTTCTAATGCAACATAAAATTTATTTTTAATATTATTATGTACATTGTTTATAAAAAAAATCAACAAAACATATGGGTTGTTAAGTTCCAAATGTTAATAACTCCCAAAAGATTTATTAATTATTATCCAGAGGTTTTCAAAGTGTGCACCTCGGCACCACGGGATATTTGAAAATCTTAATAATTCCAGGCAATCTTAATTCAATGCTGATTTTTTTTTTCAAAAAGATATTATGGAGAAGTTGACACAAAGTCAAGACCCTTTCAGGGCTTAATGTCTATCTGACTTCTGGTTCGTAGAGGAAGAGAATTTGATTGTGCTGTCTTGCGACAGTACATTAAAAAATAAAATTTCTCTATATGGAATTGGTTGTTTTAATACCAGTCAAGGATAAATATATTTTGCTGAGTACTAAAGCTAAGCAAACCTTGGTTCCATTTGCAACTACTTATCTCTGCAAAGCTAGATTTTCAGTGGTAGCTATAATAAAAACTAAATATAACTAAAAAATCAACAGAGAAAAGTAAATGAGGGTAGAGCTGTATCTAAGATAGTTTGCCTAAAATTTCAAAAACTCCATGGTTATCAACTAATTGGATTTATTTTGAGAGTGCTGTAAATTTTTTTACATATTGCCCTATAAAATGAAAAAAGTTTCTCTGGTTAGATTTATTTGGAATTGTCTTCAAAATTATATAACTCCATTAATTTTGACAACTCCCCGTTGGAATGAAACAAATATTGACAACCTCGATTAAAAAAACCAAAATGAATTATAAATAACTGAGTATTTTATAAAAATTTCATATGACTTAAAAAAAAAAACATTTTTCTTAAAAATAATTAAAAAACGTTTCTCAATCTTTGGAACTTAATTACTCATTTATATTCAATTTAATTTTTAAAATAAGTGAATGGCTTATTGCATACTTTCCATTATATTTTTGCAACTCACAAAGTACAGGTGTAAAAATATCAAGCCTTGTAAATGACATATTTTTTGGTAAGATTTCGATTTGAAAAAAATTCATCCGAAACAAAGTGATGTCATATTTATTTATCTCAAAACAAATATAATTTAGGTTGTTTTTTTTTTCATATAAATATATCCACATATGATATGAAATATTAAAATTCTATCAAACAAACCAAAGATACATCAAAATGAGTCAATTTAAAACCATCTAAAAAAAACATTCAAAACTTCAGTTACACCGCTCGCTTTTTAAAACACTGTCTGTAATGCAAAGGATTTGGATATTCCGTGGGTCTTCCCTGTTCTCAGGGAATCCCATAATAGAAGAATAATTTTAATTGTCGGTCATAGCATGGTTGTTTTATTAATTGTTGCAAACGCAGCATTAAAAGCAGGGACTGTTGTATTTTTAATTTAAATTCATATCAGTTATCAAAAATCAAAACATTATATAGTTCATTGGTACGTAATCTAGCTGCAATGGGAATCTGGATTTTTGCCAGCAAAATTACCAAACCACCTAATTTTTAAAGAGTATTTTATAATGTTTTCTCAAAACTCGTCTATAATCAAATCATAATTCATCATTTCTGTTATCATCTCCTTTTTCTGATAGGACCATTCCTCTCAAAGCTTGATCAACCAATGGTGTTTGATTTTTTACTCTACTATTCATTCGATCCAGATGTGCCAGTTTTCTCAACCAGCTTATTTAGATCAGGGCTACCAAATTCAGATTGTGGAAGATGTATTGTAACTCAACATTTCCTAATGTCCACCATTACTGCCTCCGTCAAAAACAGGACCTTTCGGAGAATTTTTCTTTCAAAAACATTTAAGTTTTCTCTCGTCTGAACGCAAGTCTTAAAAGTATACATCACTACAGGTGCAATTTATGTTTGGTAGATTTTGATTTTCAAATTTATTGAGATATCTTAGTTTCGAAACACTTTGCAGTGAGTAAAAATTACTTCCTGATACAATGTGCTGATCAACTTTCAAGAGTATTTCATTGTTTGATGTAATTGTAGATTCTGTATATAAGTTCTAGAATAGCCTAAAAAGTGTAGAAATTGTGATTGAAAATTACTATAAATATTATTCTTTTCTTAAATAAATTAAACAAACTAACAATTTACATCCCATCAGTAGTATTCTACAAACTTTATATTGTGTTAAACAAAAAAATATTGAATATGAATCTTATATATTTGACATCTAAAGAAATTTGTTAAAATCATAAGTGTAAAGAGAAAAAAACAAATAAATAATAATAAGTAAATAAATTATAATAATAAGTGTTCTGCATAGAAAATTACAAATTATTTAGAAGGTAATGATTCAGAGCATACACGAAGGCGCAATTAAATACAATATCAGCTCATTTCAGCATTTGCTGGCTGAGTATTAAAAGATCCTTTGAATAATGTTCAATTTCGACTCAAGGCGAGTAATAGTTTCTCTACTTCTGGTTTCATATCCATGGATTACAACAGTTATATAATTTGTTAAATGAAATTATTAGGTGATGCTGTGAGTTCTTAAGTTAAGTGGGTTTGTGCTTTTTAATATCAGTAGTCGATTCCTTTTAAAATTTGATTTTAAAATTGTCATATTAGAAAAATTTATTACAAAAAAGAATTAGAATTTGTTTTTGTAATTTAGGTACGTAATGGTTTATAATTTAAATCTAACTAGATTAAATAAAATACATACACATAAAATGTTGCATTTGATATGATAGGCTGTAATATTATTATGTTAAAATTGTTGGTTAAATATTTTATATAAAATTTATACGTCAATTGATAAAAAAAGGCCTCCATACTATTACTGTCATATAATATAATAAATTAAGTAATACTCGTATCATTGTCTTTCAATATGACTATTATGGAATATCACAATTAAAATTGAAAGGATATAAAACTAAATGAATCTAAAAGTAATGTTTAGGAAATTTAAAATGACCAAATATATTTAATTTTGTTTAATGCTTTGAAAGCAATGTACGTATTTGTGTTGAAATTGCTAATGTACGTATTATGCTTCGAAAATATATGTTTTTTAGATTAAGGTTTTTATAACATTAAAATGTCATAAAAAATGAAATGTTAATTATAATTGCAAATTAATGGGTGTACTGAGATTTTTTTTTCGCCAAAATGCCCATTTTCAAAATACTTGATATTATTTTTAAGACTGTGAAAACCATATTATGAAATGTTATCCCTCATTGAATCTTTTTTCATATGTATAATAAATACACTGTTAAATTGTTACCTATTGACAGAAGTCAACAACCACGGTGCATGAATGTATTGTAAAAATACAGATTTTAAAAATTTCACCATTTTTTATTTGATACTATCTCCTTTAATAAAAAATATTAATTATTTTACTTTAAAAAATTAAGAAAAAGAAAAAAATATAATTAAATTGAAAATACAACATAGTAAAATTAAAATCTTAAATATGTTTAGGTTGGATTGACTTGAGCTGATCACAAGCTGCCTTTAAATCAACCATAAGATAGGGCCAATATTATTCTACATATTTCATGTGTCAAGTCCAATTAATAGGTTGTCTACAAGTAGCTTTTTTTATTACTATGAAGCTCCCAGTATGGCCTGATCTTAAGGATAAATAATTGCAAACAAAATATGTAATTTATATTAACTTTTCTAATGCCATTTAGTGACCAAAGCTTCTCTACAATTTATGACCTCGGTGGCCCAGATGGTAAGATCCTTGTCAATTTATGGGTAATGGACTAAGGTATAGATTAAGGAATACGCAGGAATAGAGACTCAGGAACAAGACACATTAAAAATAACTAAAACCTAATAGACAAAAAATTTGGTAAGTACAGTAATACCCTGATCTTACATCTATTTAGAAACCAGAGTTCAGATGTAAGTAAAAAATGGACAGAAGTTAAGGCATACCTTGTATTTAGTTTGTAAATGCATTGAGCTACCGAAACATTTAAATAACACACTTTCGAATGCTGTATATAAAATAACTAATTTAAAAATTATGAAAAAAATTGTAGTGGAATCGTATGTTAACGGGATGCATTTGAATGTAAGTTAAGAAAGTGGTAATTGAAATCAGACGTTAAAGCAAATGCATTAAGTCAAGTTGTTTCTGTAAGTTGAATTAACTTTTATAGTCATTTTGTAACCAAAATGCTTAAAACAATGCCAATCTAATATCTCAAGTATTTGAGGGAATATACTGAGAAAACATTGAACCTAGCAAAAAACTAAGAAAAAATGTTGATATCCTAGTTATTTAAAAACAAATTATGTATGAAAATGAATCATACATAATTTTAGAACTTATGGTCCTGTGTAATTTGTTTACATTGAATTGAGTTTATATTTTGACTGTTTTTCATACAAAATCTTATTGTTGTTAAAACTTTCAACTCTTTTAATGCGGATCAGCAACATTAGAACACTTCGGCCATGCAGATATACGGGAGACATATTTGTGAATTGATTGGAGTCGACCATTATAAAGCAACAATTTTTTGCATGGAGTTTATAAAATCTATGGCATCCAAAAGTTCAATGGTTTAGGTTTTTTTTAATATTGGTGAATTTGAGTAAAAAGAAAATAAAAATCGACACCTGACATAACTCCTAAATCTGGGGGTAGCAGTGAGTGTTAAGGCAAGAATGAAAAAAGTAAGTCTTTCAGTAGAATCAAAATTTATTTGAAATTAAAAATAGTAAATATTGTAGCATTATTTATTCGCCTGTCATAAACATATGTACATTTCGTTCAGACTGACACATCTTGGATGTCCTTTCTGTGCTGACTATGGCAGATATTTGCTGGAGATCATATTTTGTATAAAGTACTGTCACTGTCATATTACTTTCGCTGCCGCCATATTTGTTTTGATTTGCTTCCTGTAACAAAAGTAACAAATAAAAATCATACTTTTACAGCAAACAAATAAAAATAAAAATCTTCGAATAATGCTATTTAGGTAGTATTTTTTCAGATGATGAAAGAGTAACGAAGGATATTGCACTGCTTGTAGCAATATGAAACAAAGTTAATGGGGCACTATACAACATATATACTCAAAATGAACAGTAACCATATGATAATTCAAACATTATTTTAGTACCAACTTTGATATATAAGAGTGAAATGTGGATGTGGAAAACAACTGAAAGGAGTCAAATAAATGCTGTGGAAAAGAATGCATGGGGTCATAATGTATGACAGAATATGGAAGAAACTATTAAGGATGAATATGAACTTAAGGCATATGTAACAAAGAAACATAAAAAGCATTTTGATGTTTGGGCATGTAGAATGAATGAAGAAAAGCTAATAAAACAAATACATTGTAATTGTGAGTGAAAAACATGGTAGAGGAAGGTCAAGAAAAGAAATGTAGAAAGCCAGAAAAATCGTAGGAAATGTATGAGGTGCGTGGATGTGGAGGAGGTGAAAGTTGTTCTGTTCTCTTTGTCTACCCTGATAGGACTGTGTGGTGTACGTATGTATATGAACTACGTAGATGATATTCAATTATTGAGAGAAGTATGGGATCTTCCTTACAACAGATATGTGAAAAAAATGGGATAAGCAAAATTGACTTAGTGAGATACAAAAACCAATTTTAAATAAATCTTCATTTTGTTAGATAAAAGATCATTTTCTAATAAGATCTCAAATTATTTATTCATATGGTATCCTTCAGCATATCTGAATTGGTAATATGGACACATGCGTGGCCGAGAGACAATATTTTCGATTCCAATAGAGCTTTCGGGTTACATATTTTAAATATTGATGCACTTGGACAAGCAACAGAAATCGCATATATATTTACCAAGAGTATTGTTATCAGACAAACTATTAAACCAGACTGGGAACTTTTTCGGAACAAGTGTCTTACCAATTAAGCCAGAAGAGCTTATCTTAAAATTGAGATTTCAAAGGAAGTACAAAATATGTTCAATATTATGTGAATCATTAAAGCTTATTTATTTTATACTTAACTTGCATATATCAAGTTGTTTTAATCCATGACAGATTTTGCAAAATAATATTTGTTGAAGTAAAAAAATAAAGACTAATCTCTAAACAAGAATGGTAGAACTCGACGAAAGGAATTCATTGGATGAGTAATAGAAACAAAGGAAAATAAAGCTGAAAGGATATTCTGTGTTAAAAGAATTAAAAAATAAGTTTCACTGAAAAAATTATAAGGTAGTAGTAGAAAATCGTAAACTAATGGACGAGTACGAACCTGCATTAGATTACAAACTTCTGAATAGAAATGAGGGAAGATGGGCGGCTGATAAAACACTATGTGCCTGATCCCTTTTATCCTCATTCTCCTGAAGAAGTGAAATCTCTCCGAGTATAGCAAAAAGTGGGCTTCTGTGTGGAAGAACATATCCCTAGCTCGAGCAATCTTCGCGTCCTGAAATTAAAATTTAATTTAATTTTTATAGAAGTTTTAGATATGTATCATTATGTTAAGTCACTTTTGTGGAAGGTTGAACAGATCTCCACAGATTTTTATCCACTTAGCTTTTGCCACAAGTATAAAGATACCTCTGGTTGTATTCTTGTGTTTCTCACATTTCTCACCTTTACTTCAGCTCAAATTTCTCTCAAAAGTCCAAACTGTCTCGAGATTCTTTTCTTTATTCTACGAATTACATCTTTAACAAACAATTATCTTTTATTTTATAATTCTTTACTCTATCATACATTGTAACTTAAGATATTCATCACAGCATGCATTTCTACAACATTTATTCTGCTCTTTTTTAACACTTGCCTTACTGTGCTAAAAAATTCCGCCAGCCACGGTGCAGGACGCTAAGCGTCCAGTGAAAAATGTATGTTTTAAATTAAAATGATGCAAAATCTGCTAGGTTATTTTTTGTAATTAGCTATAAAAATAATTTTATTATGTATTAAAATGTTAAATAATCAAATAAATTATAAGTCTTGGTCACTTGCTATCCATCACACGGTGGCAAGAGTTAATGTCCAAGTTTTGCTTCCATGCATAAGCGTGACAACTTAGGTTTGTTCTTATTATGATCTTACTAGTAACTATAATAGTCTACAACAGTATTGTAGTACCAGCTTTGATATATGGGAGAAAAACATAGATGTGGAAAAAGACTGTAAGGAACTGTATAAATGCTATAGGAATGTGTGCAAGAATATATAGGGTGACAATGTATGACATAATATACAATGATCTGATTAGGGATGAATGTGAACTTAAGGCCGATGTATTAAGTAACACGAAGAACACTCTGAGATGGTTTGAGTATATAAAACAAATGAATGAAGGAAGAAAAACAAAACAAATATTCAATTCAAATGTGAGTGTCAGGTGTGGTAGAGGAAGACTAAGGAAAGTATTGTTGGATCAAGTGAATATTTTGAAAAAAAAATGTAAAGTCAGAGAAATCGTAGGAATTGTATGAGAAGATGTATAGATGTAGGAAAGTCAAAATATATTTGGTGGGATAGATAAGTCTGGCACTCTGCCTACCATAACAGGAAAATGGCGTGATAGTAGGTATGCACCTATTTGTAACTATAAATTGTGTATAAAAAAAGAAATATTCAATTTTCCTTAAAGTTATCCCATGTTATTCCTTCTTGTTTCCATTTAAAAATTATTCAGATGGGAAAGTATTTCTCACATTCTGAGTTTCGAAACAAAGGAACAAATGAAAGTGTAGATAATCAGACTTGATATAATCAATCAATATAATAATTAATGTATTTCTTCAACTGACCTTTGAGTATTCACATATTTGTACAAAGCTAACATCTTCTTTCTTGAAATAGTTTCGTATTCTCACAAAATCAAAATAGCTAGGAACATAGATCATGGTATGTGCCATAATGCTATCTTTGTACTGTGGAATGATTTCTTTGATCAGGTATTCAAATCGAGCTTCAATGGCAGATATTGGATCTTTTGCTTCGATCCTGAAAAAAAAAATAGTCATTCAAGTTTCTGCTATTTTGTAAAAACAGATTACATGTAAGAAATAAGAATAAGTCTTCTTTTCAGCCAATGTGCGAGGAATTATTCAATAAATTATTATATATTAATAATAAATATTAATAAACACTAATGTCCAAAAGTTTTTGGTCTGAACAAGTTGGAGCGTGTATGGACAGATATATCATGCAGGCTACGTACATCGCATGGTCAGGCGATGTTACAGCTAAAATTTGATAGCTCTACCCTCAGTAGTCTGTCAACAGAAGACGTGTTGTTTCGTTATATTCTGAAATATTAAAAAAATTACACCGCGGAGTTATTAAGTTCCTTTCAAAATAAACGAAAAATCTGGCAGATATTACACAATGTTTAGATGCTGTCTATGGAGAATCTTCTGTCATATTCCACAGTGAAAGATTGGGATAAACAGTTTCACTTAGGCAGAGAATCACTTGAAAATGATCAGACTAGCAGCAGTCACTCCTAAAACAGTTGCATTAGTAGTGCAAGAGCAAGTAGTGCAATATAAAAGACTAAAATCTAAAGAAACATCAGCAAGATATGGGCTTTCCAATACCACAGTGCTTCGACTTTTCGCACAATCATCTTTGCATGATTAAGGTGAATGCAAAATGGGTGCAAAACCTCTCGAGTGCTGGTCCAAAGGCAACGACATGTTGAATGTTGCAACGAATTGTTAAAGCTCTGTATTAATTGTTATGGGAAATGCAATTATACTTTTTGCAATGTGATTGTCTTTAGAAAAGGGATCCGATGGAGTGGCATTCTCTTTTAACCCTTCCCTTACGGTGCTAAAATTGAAACGCGAGCTCCGGTGTTGGGTAGTGAGTATGCGATCAAAAATTAGCGATTTTAAATCGGAAAAATAAGAACATTCATAGGTAATCCCTTTAATTAATTATAATTAAAGTTAAAAATTATAATAATTGAGATTTATTTGCTGAAAACATTAAAAAACCATCTGGCAACGCTCACGGAACGGGCGTACGTCTAATCTATTAGCAAGCTCAGAAGCAACTGCGGCGCGGCTACGCCGGCGTGGCTTACGCTTGCGACGATTGAGACAATTGAGCTTCTCGCAATCCAGTGGAGTATGCAAGAGTGAGATGCGAATATAGTGTCGCGCTTCCCGCATACTCTTCACCTATCGTCAAGACACAAGGTCGAGGCACTCACAGCGTTTAAATGCGTATTTGTTTCCGATCTTCACAAAATACCCACGATATAGTCGATAAACTCTGATTTTTATTAATATTATTTTTTAAATCAATGCGTAAATATATTATGGAGGAATACCTAAAATCTTAACCTTGTATTTATTATATTTATAGAGATATTGATGGTTATTAGAAGCCACGTGTAGAAGATACCGAACACAGGGAAGGAAAGGTTAGAATATTAAGTCACTATGTAGTGCCTAAATGATTAAGACTGGACTGGTATCCAGATTTTACATAAATTACAATATTAATATTTTTATTTATTTATTTTACATGACAAGTACATAATATATGAAAAAAAAAAAAAACAAAAGATCCAAAAATAAGTGTTTTCAAGTGGCTATTAAAATTATATGGATTTAGATATCTTGCTTATCATTTATGTCAGTAAACTAGATTTTTGCCTGCATCTTACTGAGGACACATGAACATAAAAATTAGGTCGATTGTTGATAATTATTTAGTTCCTTTGTCAAAAATATAAAATTTTCTCACCTTCTAAACACTTGCGGTACTTGAACAGCCACTTGTCTGATGCTGCCGGCTTCAATCTGGTTGTGGATTCTAATTTTTCCAGCATAATTGAAACATTTCTTGTTAAATAGAGAGTTTATTTCAGGTAGACATATGGATGAGAATATTAATGTTTGCCTGGAAAAATGTATGTATACATATTAATATAGAAAATATAAACAAAGTTAAATTGAGTTTTCATCGAGAGAAAAGAAAATATGAATCAAAACTAAAAGACAATGGAATAATAGAGACAAAACAGCAGAATAAAAAGAGAAAGAGTGGAGGATGGAAAGGCAATATTCAATTTGTAAATCACTCTAAGTGTCTTTTGAGGCATTCCCGTTTAGTTAGGTTAAGTGAAAAACAAATATTTATTTCAAAGTATGTTTGTTGATATAAGATAGATATATAGCAAAATTAAGAGATTCACTAAATATGCTTTTAAACTATTATAATAAATTGATAAGAAAATTTTAAAGACAAAATTTGGTTTGCCAAAAAATTATTTCAAAATACATTTTATTAATAAACCAGGGGATCTCTCAATATAAAAAGTAAAAAATTGTACATACATAGTATGAAAGATTTGAAATATTTAAGAAAAAATAAATTGATACTGGATTATGTTTTTATTTTTTCTTACCTATAGTACTTGGTCCAGCCATTCACAGTCCATGATCTGAGTCTAGAAAAATCTGTGCCATGAGTCTGTTTAGGTTGCATGTGAAAATGATCTAGCACATGTAGTAAGTGATCCCAGTTCTGCATGAGGAATATCTCGGTCTGATCCATAATCAGCAGTTCTACCGAAGCTAAGAAGTCAAAATCTCTTTCCTCTTCCCCTTCAGCACCCACAACCACTCGAAGACCTAAGGGGGATGCTATTATGATGTCCGATGAATAGAAGTCTGAGTAAAGCTGAAAATATATGATTTTTTTTTCATTTAACTGATAAATATTGTAAGATGACTACACAATTGAAACAATGCCACCATTAAGTTGTGAAGAGAAGTTTATTTAAAGATAAGATGTTTATAACTTTTTTGAATTTTTTTGGATTAATTTTTTAGGCAGTTTCAGCCATTATAACCGGGAAAGGGTTAAGGTGGAGCATTGATCTTACTGATGTAAATTGGTGTTATAGTAATAGAAATAACTTTATTTGAATATCTAATAAAAAAGTATACTTTGTTTTCCACTAGTTCTATTTATCATCATAACACATATATTCTGCCTTTTATTTAGAGGCTCTTTTAAGGCGGAATGATCCTGGTTTGTTACGATAGCGATGCTTAGGTCCAACTGATGTCATTTTCATCACAAGTGTGTGTGGTATATGAACTCAATGAAAAAAAATAAGGAATCTTTTTTAGCATACTTTGGTTATTGGATGAAAAATAATTTGTTTTTTCCTTTTGGGTCAATAGACCACACATGCTTCCAAATAAATGTAACACCAGCTAGACCTAAGAATTACTATAACAAACCAAGACCATTCTGTCTGCAGAGAGCAATCGAGATAGGAGTTGGAAACATGTGGCATGGTATAAATGTGATTAGTGGAATGATAAAGTAATTTCTTATAAAATATCCTAATATGAAGAATTATATTTTATAACAGTATGTAAAAAAAAGTTTGACATTTTACACTTAAGAAATCATGGGCATTTGTTGCAGTAAGAAACTTTTCAATACGGTGAATATATTAACTATTTCTTACTCTGTTGAATAGCATTAACTAAACTAGTGTGCTAGATTACACTTTACATTATAGAAGTTTTAAATGACTAATCAGACTGGTTCACTTTGGATTTTTTTAACACTTCCCTTACTGTGCTAAAAAATTACGCCAGTTACGGTGTTGGACACTGAGGGTACACTAAAAATGTATGTTTTAAATTAAAATTATGCAAAATCTATTAGTTTTTTTTTTTAATTAGCTATAAACATCATTTTATTGTGTAATAAAATGTCGAATAATATAAAATAAGTGTAAGAAATGATAAAATAATAGTTGAAACAGATAAGTGACATTTCTATACGAATATAATTTTCCCACTGCGTCGTTCGGTCTGCGCAACGTTCAGAATGCGCATGACTGAAAAGAGGTCTCCAACCTTTTAACACTTCCCTTACTGTGCTAAAAAATTACGCCAGTAACAGCGTTGGACACTGAGGGTACACTAAACATGTATGTTTCAAATTAAAATTATGCAAAATCTGCTAGGTTATTTTTTGTTATTAGCTATAAACATCATTTTATTATGTAATAAAATGTCGAATAATATAAAATAAAGGTAAGAAATGATAAAATAAGAGCTAAAACAGAAAGGCATTTCTATAAGAATATTATTTTTACGCTGCGTCGTTCGGTCTGCGCAACATTCAGAATGCGCATGCGTGATAAGAGATTTCCAGCCTTTTAATTTTTTTTCATAAAATTATACAATAAAATGTAGCGTGTATTTTTTTGGCAATAAAACCATAATTCGAATAAAGACAATAAATAACATATAAACAAAATATAAAATGAATATATAAATTCAAAAATCAAGGTTTTAGGGCGAGAAATTTATATAGTATAAACAAACACGAAATTCAAAATTATATTTGTTTATATATAAACAAACACGAAATTCAAATCAATAAAATATATGCAATTTGGAAAATATAAACACTACAGAAAATTTGAAAATAGGACAAACATATCATATAATATAATCAAAGTTTAATCCTGTGGAGAAAGTTATCGCAATTGGGGCATGAAACCACTTTTTTTTTTACTATATTCTACGTACTAAACACGCAGGTGTTTGACAAATATTGCAGAATAGCCTGTTTTTTTTTCTCGAATGTTTTTAATAAAACCCACAACTTCCTCTTTTGAGGACCTCACGGGGTGCCAACAGGGTATTATTTACTAATGTTTCGGATATTGACTCGCCACAATATGTTAAAACTGTATTAAAAGCATCTTGTTGTTGCTATTTTTCCTTTTTAAGATATTGGGCATTGCCAATTCCAAACTTAACTCTCTTGTGAAATGTTTTCGGTGGTATTAATTATTTTGTTTCCACTCTGGATATTTGTCTATCCATAAGAGGTATGCATTCAATGCAGCCATATCTATAATTTCCATAAAAAGACGGAAAGGCCATCTTCTCGTTGACCTTGAGCAAGAGTACTCTCTAGTAATTTGGTCTCCCGTATCTACTCCAATTTTCGTATTATTATAATGATGTATAATTACTATAGTGGCTTTTGTTTTTCTGAATAATCAATTTCTGCATCATTGAATTGAGTGGATAATAATAATACTGCTTTATTTTTTGTGGTACACACGAAACAAGTATTTTATTTTCAGCTACTATGGATTGTTTTCTCTCTAGACGGTATAAATTCAAGTGAGATTACTCTTTTATTTTTTCGAAGCGTGCCAGTTAGAGTTAAACCTTTTAATAAAAGATTATCGGCTAATTTGATGGAGGTAATAAAAATACCTGTGGTTATCCTCCTGTTCGTGCCATACTGCGGTTGAACCATTTCTATAACTACTCAGTTACCTTGATTTATCTCTCTCTACGATTATTTATCATACCAGAATAAGCCTGTAAATTTGTTATGCGTCATATGCCGCCGCAGTCGGCAGCAACCCAGATTTTGATGCCATATTTACCAAGTTTAGACTTCATGTACACGCGAAATGAACAATTCTCTCTAAAGTTTGGCAAACGTTCATCTACAGTTATATTCGAAGATGGAGAATAATTGCTTTTGCACATATCCATAAACATTTTTGAAATCCACTTAATTGGTTCTAATTTATCTGAAAAAACCCTGATATCTCTCTTCTCGGGTTTCTTTATCATCAAAACGAATATGACTGTAAATATAGATAAATCTATCTCGAGACAGAGCTGTTGTGAAAAATGACTGGCAAAAGGGACTTTCACTTATCCACAATTCACTCAAAGATAGCTTTCGTGTTCGATTTCTGCCAGGTGCGAGCAATATTCCAATGAATTCATATAACTCGTCTTTTGATATTGGTTGGTTCTTTTCTGAATGAATTCGATTTAAATGACGATTTGTTTCTTAAACATCACTTTTACCACCTCTTCATTTACAAACAGACAACACATATCTTTTATGGAATGTACATTTATACTTGAATTTCTCAGTCCAGAATCTTCGATGAGAATATTTGATACCCGACCGATGCCTCGAAGATTGAGGTGGTACTCGCAATGAACTCCATTCGAATCCATGTTTTGATGTAAATAATATTTCTTCGTCTTCTTCACTCGTCTCCAAATCAGAATATACTTCATCCTGTACCTCGACAAAATCTTCTGATTCTGATATATTGCCTGTCGCCTTAAATTCCAAATCGCTATCATCGCCGTCGATATTTCCCGCCATCTCAATTATTATATTTTTGAAAATGAAATAATAAATAAAATGTACATTTATTATAAAAAGAGTAATGGTACAATATAACATACCAGATAAAAAATGATAATAGAAAAAACATACCAGATAAAAATAAAAAATAACAATCAGGATTATAAAACTGGTGACGATCCTCTGGAACGGGCGCTATAAGAACTGTCAAAAAAGAATGAGTGTTTGACATTTCGTCAATTCGCGATTTAAAATCATTAATTTCTGTTGAATTAACTATGAATGTTTTGTTTCCTAATGACATCATTCAAATCATAGAGGTTTCGATGAGGAATACATAAAGTATGAAGACCCTGCAAGCAGTATATTTCGAGAAATTAAATAAAATATAAGTCATGATCACTCGCTATCCATCACCGTACGGCAAGTGTTAAAGTCAAGTATTCAGACACTGAATTAGAAGACATATCAACAAGGGTATGGAGGTCGCCATTGAGCAGAATAAAGGCACAAATATATTTTAAACATTAATGAAATCAAAAGTGGAAAATATATATTTTTTATCAATTTACCTTTAATGTCTTCTTTGTAAGTGACAATCCAATTCGGAAAGTATCTTCTGTGTTACCAGCAAAAGTTGACTCGTAATCTTCAGGTTTTGGATTTCTTTTTGGCATAATTAGTTCTCCTCCAGTGAAGTCTTCTTTAAATCTATTTTTATTTCCAACCTGACTCCCATCTCCTGGTACTAGGATTTCAATCAACATTTTTACTATTCTGTATGCGGAATCTTTAAAAGGAACCACGATAATCACCTGTAACAAAACTCTTATAAATATTAAAGTGAACCAAGTAATTAAAAACTAGAGAATAAGATAAGTCATGTTTCATGAACTTTTGTATACTATTTAATTTTCCAAGAAACCTACATACATAAATACCATCACATCATCTCCATTTTTATTGTATTAGGTGGTTGAGTTTTGTTTTTAAAGAGGCACCATCTGCTGGACAGTGTTATTATTAAAGCAGGAAGAAGTTATGTGGTACTATGGGTAAGGATTTTTGACATTGTCAAGGATTATATTTGAACGCCATAAATTGTTATTAATAAAAAAAAATTACAATTAACAAGTCTTACGGACAGATTTTGCATAAAGTTGATGTATATCTATCTACCTATGCCAGTATTTAGCCATGGTCAACTATCCCAAGGCTTAATGGTTTATTATTTTATTTTATTTAATTTACGACACAACAGTGCCTTTCACAAACAAATGCACATAAGACAAGTTCAAGTATATACTCGTATATATGTTTTAGTGCCCCATTAACTTTGTTTCCTATCGCTACTTACATCTCTCAACTCTTCCATCATCTGACAAAATACTCCCTTAATATCAGAATTCCTTCACTTACTCTAATCATATATTGTTCACTCATATATTCAATTTACTTTTCCTTTCACACTTTTCTATCATGACATTGAATTTCGCAACATTCATCCTCAGATTTCGCATTTCTCACACTATTTTCTTATGCAACTCTGTAAATCATTTTCATTCTCTGTTATCAAGAACCAAGAACCCAATAGTGTATGGGAGAAGTGCCAGACTATCGTCAAGAGAACTGCTGCTGAAATACTTGGATGTGTTGAATCTGGAAGGCCGGTTAACTGGTTCGATAACGAGTGCTCAGAGGTAACACAGAAGAAGAATGAGGCATATCTCAGATTACAACAGCGGAATACCAGAGGCAATGCTGAGGAATACAAACGGAGAAGAAGGGATGAAAAGAAAATCCACAAGATGAAAAAGAAAGAGTGGGAACAGTCCCAGATCAGTGAGCTGGAAAACCTCAACTCACGGGGATTATGTAGACGGTTCTACCGGAGGATTAATCAGCAGCGCAAAGAGTATAAACCAAGGGTAACTGCCTGTAAAAACAGACATGGCGAAATTCTTAACGATACAGTGGATATCTTGAAACGTTGGGCCGAACACTTTGAGGAACTTCTTAATAACAACCATTCCGATGACATTGATACAGAGAACCCCTATGCTGAGGACGAAGAAAACATACCACCACCATGTCTAATGGAAGTAAAAACAGCCATAAAAAACCTCAAAAATAATAAGTCTCCAGGACATGACGATATCCCTGGTGAGTTACTTAAGTACGGAGGAACTGAACTAACCGCTATGATCCATACCATCGTGGAGAAAACATGGGACTCAGAAACTGTACCAGACGATTGGAGGACTGGAATCATATGCCCACTCCACAAAAAAGGTGATACAATGCAATGTGCCAACTATCGAGGAATTACCCTACTGAATGCATCATATAAGGTCTTTGCCGGTGTCCTGTTCTCCAGATTGCTGCCGTACGCTGAAAACCTGGTAGGCCAATATCAAAGCGGATTTCGTCCGGGGAGATCCACTATAGATCAGATGTTCACTCTCCGTCAAATATTGGAAAAAACCCTAGAGTATAATGTCGATACACACCACCTCTTTATCGATTTCAAAGCTGCATATGACAGCATTAACCGCTCTCAACTCTATGCGGCCATGAAGGACTTGGGTATTCCTAACAAGCTCATAAGGATGGTTAGACTCACTATGAACCAATCACAATGTAGAGTCCGGATTCAGAATGATATCTCAGAACCATTTTACACAATGAATGGACTGCGTCAAGGAGACGCACTAGCTTGTCTACTTTTTAATATGGCTCTAGAGAAGTGTGTAAGAGAATCCGGAGTACAGACAAATGGGTCAATTTTCTACAAATCAAGCCAAATACTGGGCTACGCGGATGATATTGACATTATTGGTAGATCCCCACAAGCAATGATGGAGACATTTGTTCAGTTGGAGAGGGCCGCAAACAGAATGGGACTTCGCATCAACTCCGATAAGACCAAATATATGATAGCCCACCCCGTAATAACCAGACACCTACCACGATTAATATAAGTTCTCATACAATAGAACGTGTAAACACCTTCACCTACCTGGGATCCATAGTGACAAGTGTTAATGATGCATCTATCGAGATTAAACGTCGAATATTCATGGCAAATAGATGCTTCTTTGGTCTGAGAAAACACCTTATATCTCGGTTGTTGTCCAGAAGGACAAAACTTACCATTTATAAGACACTGCTACGACCTGTCCTCACATATGGGTCTGAATGCTGGGTATTGAGTAAGAAGAACGAATCTTCCCTTCTAATATTTGAAAGAAAAATACTCAGAAAAATATTCGGACCCATACAGGAAAATGGATCTTGGAGAGTGAGATATAATGAGGAGTTATACAGCATATACAAAGAGCCCAACATTATAAAATACATCAAAGTTGGGAGGCTACGTTGGGCGGGGCATGTAGCAAGAATGGGAGAAGAGGAAATGCCTAACAAAGTACTCTTTTCCAAGCCCCAAGGAAGACGTAGCGTGGGTAGGCCAAAGCTTAGGTGGATGGATGGGGTGCAGAATGATGCAAACGTGATTGGCATCAGGGGCTGGAGGAGTGCATCCCAGGATAGGGGGGAATGGCAACGACTGCTGGAGGAGGCCGGGGCCCACAATGGGCTGTAGTGCCATTGATGATGATGATGATGTTATCAAGATAGTTCCCATTCCACATTTGTATACCACCCATTGACCTCTGTTGTTCTTTTACACATGAATCTATGCAAATATTAAACAACTAGGGTGACATAACACATCTTTGTTTACCTCTTTTGTAATGTTAAACCATTCAGTCATGGTACCGTTCACTATAATACATACTGTACTTTCAACTTATAATGACGCAAAACTACTTATTAATTTACATTTAACATTGAATCTTTCAAATTGAAGTTTTTTTAATTCTTGGATAAAACACAGATGGCGTCGCAAACTTGCCTGGGTCTTGTGACATTTGAGAAGTGTAATGTATGACATTTATAAAAATGAAGTCGTATACAATACAACGCATTCAAATTGTTGAATTATTTTATATATTGTAATCTCCGGAAACGGTGATGTTAATTGGCCACCATCATGTGATCTGACACCGTTAGACTATTTTCTCTGGGGTTACGTGGAAAGCCAGGTCTATAAGAATGTCCCCCAATCAATTCCTGATCAGGACGAAATTATTCGAGTAATTGGTGAGTTAGAACCGCAATTATGCCAAAATATCATCGAAAATTTTGACAAAAGAGTGGACGACATCTGTGGAGCTGCAAGAGGTGGACATTTGGCGGATATTGTTTTTTTGTGTTTAAATGTCATATATTATTATACTTCAATGACCAATAAAAAGTTTTTTGAAATCGAAGCTGATTAAGAGTTTTATTCAAGAATAAAAAAAATCACTCAATCTGAAAGACCCTTTATTAATTTAATATTTTCCATTATGTAGTTATGTATTTTTTCCAAGTTCACAAACATACCATATACCTATTTATTTTTTGCCATTGAGTCTAGTGTGGATGTGTTTAGCATAAAAATAAACAAATCACATACCTTTGGTCTAACTAAGCCTTGATCTCGAAATTCATCAGGCACATCTATTTTTTTGCCAAGTTTAGCATTGTGATGAAGAATTTTGGTTCTCGTCTTTAATATATGATTCAATGCATGTAAACAATATGCGTACCTAATTTCTTCACCATTCAAAACTGACCTTTCTGGATAATACAAATCTTGATAGTTATTTATAATAGAAAAAAGCTCTTTTTGCATCGGTGTCATTTTGTCTGTCAATTCAAAATCTCTTTTAAAAAGATTAATTTTATTAGCTGCTACTAGATTTGGTTGAATCTGTTTCTTAATACATAGCTTATCCCAATCAACATTGCCAATTTTTAATGGAATTTTTCCTGGTTGAGCATATGTTTTTTCTTCTAAAATTGAAAATTTCTGTTTTGTCTCCTTGATTTCACAAGACTGATTGGTTTTTGGTATTTGAACGATAATTCGACCTAACGTTGCCCATGTTAAAGTGGACGTTTCAATATTGGGAGGTTTTTTCGAAACAGATTGTAACAATGAATCATGAAGATCGTCTCGTAAGTGTTGAGTGAATGGATCTTCACTATCTGTTTCTTTATCATCCTTCTCAGTCTCTTCATCAACTTCTTTTTCTTCTATAGCTTCTTCACCTTCAATATTTTCTTCATCTCCATTGACTTGCTGACCTGCTTGGATCTGAAAAATAACATAAGAAATGATCATACATATATGTAATATTAAAAGACTCATAATTCAGTTAAAACAGGCACAGGTATCCCTCACTTTACACAATTTATTGGTTCTAGGTAAAATCGCATTACTTGAAAAATGTGTAAAAATTTAAAAAAGGGTACTAAGCTTTATTTTTATTTTCAATTAGAAGATCTACATAGCTTATTTTTTTAGAGAATCAACTGGATCTGATTTCATCATTCTTATGAAGGTTCTGTATTAGTAAATAGACAATTAACAGTTTTTTTTTTCAAATAAATGTCAATGAGACTGAATAATGTATGCTGCTTGTGAATCATTTACATTATGCACACAATTTCATCGTTCACAGGATGATTGTGAAATTCATATCAGCTTTTTATGACTTTTCCTTCATTTTATTTAAACAACATGGGAAAATTCCAAAAAGTGGATTCGCAAATAACAAGGGATACATGTATATACTTAAATACATATTTCAGTAGAGAAAACTGCCCAACTTGATCAAAATGATTAACTACAATCAATCTTAATTGTTATTGTGAAGTAGAAAACGGCTAAAATTGTGGGAGAAAATATAAACAAAATTTAGGGCACATAAGAACAATTGCTTATACATATTATAGTAATTTTGTATTTATAGGTCAAATTCAAAAGCAAAATTGCACCAACGGTCGTGGACAGTGGTTTTCAATATCTCAGCAATGTCTTGTGTCGTAGAACGCTGGTTATTCTCGATCAAAGCCTTGATTTGGTCGTCATTAATAGTAATCATCCATCTAGAACGGACGACATCTTTGAGCACATCACCATTAGGGATTTTTTAATACCACATTTGAGACACACGATCGCTTAGAACTAAGCGATCGTGTGTAACTTAGTGCATTAAGCCTTAGTGCATTGTTGCAATACACTGTACGTATCTTTTTTGGTTTACATCGCCCTTTTTCCTTTGCATTATAAAATAAACACCAAGATCCCAAAAAACAACTTATTTTGTTCTATCTATATAATGACACTAAAAGAAGCAATTTGGGTAAACAAAAGCGGCAAAAATGCTCATAACTATTATTTTTTATAATATTCAGCACGTTTGGAATGAAGTTAGGAATGAAAATGTTGTCCTAATAACATCTATCTGAGAAATTCAAAACTACTTTCCGGACACCCTATTAACAATCATCAATTGTGAGTCCACTTGTGAATTTTTTTATTAACAACTTAGCATATTAATTTGACACTGATAGGGAATCTGACAGTGCCAACTTCACTTAGATTTAAATCAACCTTACATTGAATTTCAATTTAGCGAAAAACTTTCCGCAGAATTTCTATTCAAAACTTTCTCATTGAAAAAATGATAGCTTACCAATTCTTCATCGTATTCATTAATATTTTCTGCTTCATTTTCGGAAATACTATTCTCAAATTCAATGTCATCTGAGTGATGAGACGAATTTGAAACTTCTAGCCTATTCAATTCTTCCGTTTCATCAATAACAGATTCTGCATCATCGTCGGCACTCATTTCACCATCAAGATTTAAAGAATTTTCACTAGCACTATCACCTTCTTCATCTACATTTTCATTTTCAATGACTTCCATGTCTTCTTCCGATTCATCACTGCTTTCGACGGCTTTAGATTTATTTGAAGTTCGCTCACTTGAATTGAAAGTAGACAAAAGTTGTTGGATAGGGTCCGGAACATCTGAATCCGAAGACTCGTATTGTTGATCCAATTTTTCCTCTAGCATTTGTTTCTTTTTTAGTTCTTCTTCGACGCGGTGTTTGTTTCTGTATCTATTGAAGCAAAATTCTTGCTTTCCACTTAGTTTTTTCTCGCCTTTCTTCTTGAAAATTTCTTTGCGATTTTTCTTGGAACCACGAACATTTCCACGTTTACCACCTTTCTCTCCACTTTTCCTACCCCGGTTTTTCATTTTTCTGCCACCACTTTTCATTTTGATTCAATAAAATGTGGAAATCGAAATAATTTAGAAACAAAAACAGACTGAAACCCACATGCGACATAACCTCTCAATACAAATGTATTTATTTAGACAGCTATTGTCAAAATATTTAAGTATAAATATTTTTCATAAAAAGATATATAATATAAAACAGCCAAGTTACAGCGTTATTATATCAGTATTTATACTTTTTTATAAAACGCCAAAAATTGATTCTACCTGTTTGATGTGGATATTAAATGTTGCTATTTATTTAAAAACATTTTATGGCATGAATATTGGTAGGTTCGTAATTTTCTCCCATTACGGGAGTTACTTCTTTCTGTTGAATGACGACGAGCCTTATTCTTCTTCTCTTTGAATAATGGCCATGAGCTCCTATATATGGAGTATACGCCAGTGTCAAGTGATGAAATCGATGAGCCTTTTCGGCGAAAAAAACATCTGCACGACTATTTAAAAAACATTTGTCCATTGCACCAGACAACTACAACTGCCTTAGCAATAATACCATATATAAGAAGACACAAACGATGCCTCTATAGAAACAAAAACCAACCACCTAACACGAAAAATGGACTATCAAAGTTCTAATGAAAACATAACCTTATATCATCGATAGGCATCCCGCCATTCTGAAATGTGGCTATTACTAGTAGTATAGCCAGCGCAAAAATATTTATCTTCCTTAATTAAAATGAAAACCTACCTATTTCATTAAAATAATGATGCGTTGTAATAAAAAGCAAAACAATATAAAACACCAATTTGCAATTTTTTTGCTCAGTGTTATTAAGTAAATTTTCAAATAATTTTCGCTGGTTTCCTAATAAGTTGTCATGGTAATTATTTTGTTAAATAAATCAATAAAACAATTTGCAAATAGACATACCCAAGGTTTTATTTTGAGGTTTTTTCGAAATGTGGAAAAAAATAATTTATAAATATCTACTAATGTAGCACTCTTAATATTTTATATAATGCTGATATTTAATTGAAGAAAATATTGGTGTCCATAAGTAAATATACCCATTCCATTTATTTCATGCTCCCAAGATCTTTGTATAATAAAATTAAATATTCCTTAGAAATATAATGAAAAAATTAAACATTCCTGTCGGAATTTATTATATGTACCTACTGAAACAACAGAACTAAAAAAAATGCGAAAAACTTGTATACAACTTTTTTTAATCATGTGTTGCTAAATTAATATTTTAATCATGTCATGCTATATCAAATTATTATTAATCATGTCATGCTATATCAAAATTAAATGTTCTTGTTTCATCAGGGACACAGGGATGTTATGAAACGCCTCCATTCATGTTGGTTCACAGCCTACCATCCATATCCTTAAATATAAGTCCGTGTTTGCGAATCTCCATGTTGTAATACCAGTTTAAAGGATGAGATGGGCATTTGATTCGTTGAGTCTCTAGTCGGAGATAAAATTATATAATAGTTCTTGGCCAGCTACCAGATGGTGTCCTCAATATATGGTCTAATCACCTCCAGCGCTTCAACTTTATTGCAATGGTTATAAGCTGCTGCACCCAAAGACAAAACTTTTCATTCATTGTGCAATCTTTCCACTGACTGACATCCTAAAGCATATTTTCTCAAAGCTTAGTAACATATAGCTGGTACCAAATAGCAAACATTTTGTCTTTAGACTAAATGCTGAGGAGTCTTACAAGGCTTTTATATTGGTTAAGGTACTGTGGCAGCATTTATTCTAATACTATTCCCAGTAATAATGCCACCCAAATACTATATATCAACTTTGTTAACAGATCAGGGTATGAATCATTACACATCAGCTCCATCTTCGTAGCATTTATATGCAAGCCAACATGGAGAAAGTTTTCTGATAAGCTGTGTGCCACATGCTGTGAATCCCCCACAGAGGCTCATAAAATACAATGAATGATTATTTGGTGATTGATGTATTCATTGTTTTATTTATATTGTTTTTTATCCTACATTTCTAAAGGTTTTTGATTTAGATCAATGATGACTTATGTTAAGCAACTTGAGTGACATTTTTCATTTCTTTTTAGACCTTAAACACTTTTAAATAATTTCTAAATCTTAATCAAATTGTTTGACTGAATATTACAATAACTGCAGTGTAACACAACTTCAAATTCCTTTTAAATTTTTAGATATATTTTAAATTCAATGAAGGTATATTTTGTGCATTTAAAATATAGGGTTTCTATGCAGGTCACTGAATTACGACATTAAATAGGTAGAATCCCAATGCATTGGACTGACCAAGTGAGAGTCGCAACTGGACTATCCTTAACAACTGCCCTTCGAACCGCGGAGTGCAGGGATGGACGGAGAGGAGCGTCAGATACTATCATGGGAGTCACAATGCTCAGTCATGACCTACATGACAGGTGATGATGACTTCCCTTGAATAGCGTGAAATACTTTTCCATGTAGTTATTTCAGGCATAATAATATTTATAACTTTGGCCCTATGTACTTTTAAGAGTACATAGGACAAAAATTATTTCGTAATTTTAAGTTAATTATTATAATTATCCAAGCGTAATTTTAAAATATCTATTTTAAATTGGACTTAGATAATTAAACTTAAAATTACAAAACACAGAGAACTTCTTGGCATTATAGATTGAAAAATATCTCTTCGTACTTGTGATACAAAGTTAATGGGTTATAAAGAAGGAATTAAAAAAGCATGTTTGGAAAATAATAACTTTATTATACAAATTAACACATATCATTCTTATTAATATGCAAAACAGCTTGGAAGCCCTCTCCCTGCGTAGGGATGGGCACACAATAGGAGGGACCGGAACCTTGCCTTCCTCTGCCCCTCATCCTCAGGGGCTGCAGCAGCTCACACCCACTGTCTAGGCCTTCATCACCTGGAACAACAGTTTACTCAATTTTTGTCTAAGCAAATCATTAGGAGGCCTGTCTTACTTTGCTTTTGATCATATGGTAAAACAGTTTCTTATAGCATCAGAATTTAAGAAATGCTGATGTAAAAAAGTTCAAAATCCAATACTACAAGCAGTCTGATATAACTATATATAGTCGTATATGAAAAATAATATAAAGGTGTATGGCCTTCGCTCCTTTTACTATTCACACTTTCAAACAGTGTTGACCTCTTAAGGCTCTCCCCAGTGCTGTGTGTTCCAAGTATCGTAAAAAAAAATTCACATTAAAAACAGAGAAATGTGTCTCAAACCCAAACTCTTCAATAATCAATCGATTGTTCCTTCTGGTTGTCTATGGAATATGGGAAAGCTGTTTTGAACAATTATGATGCATTGAATCTTAATAAGAATGCTTGCAATTAGGTCATACACACAACCATAAAGCACTGGATAAGATAAATTGTGATGAAAATATTTTGAAAGTTAATCAGTTCAGAATGTAACAGTAATTGAACCTGGGACACATAATCACATATCATTATCCAATGTCAACAAATAAGAAAACCGAAGGTTTTGAAAATCTGCTAAAAAGACATTTGTTACATCTGGTATGTTTAAATTCTAATGAAAATATACACAGTACCTTTAGATCCATCATGTCTATGAGACTTCTGGGGAAAGTGTCTTCTGCAAGGAGCTTGCAGTGGAGGTGACTCATTCTCCATGTGTCCAAAGGTCCTGAACTGGAGTGTGTGGTCCAGAGTGGACGCTGCCACTGGCCTGTGTGGGCCACCCACTTGAAAAGTAGCGTATGGGCTTATTTCATACATATCTGCAAAAGTATTTTCATTTAAATAACATATTTATTTATATATCAGTCAATATATGAATGTGATTAGTGGTTATTTCTAATTTTTTTTTTCTTCATAGTACGAGTATGTGTAAAAATTGCTTCTCTCTGCGTTGGCGGTATTGAAAATTTAAAAAGTATACTTGAAAATGAAATCTTTTCTCACAATGGGGGACAATTGCATTTATATAAGAACAATTGGAATACAAAATACGAGTATTTGACTAAATCTGGTTTATTACAAAATATGAAATCCTTAATCTTAAGTGAAAAAATATTAAGGCAGTAAAATATGAATATTTTGTGGCCCTTACTATGCGCCGCTATATTTCCTCAAAATTTTCAAAATGGATAGAATGTGGGTTGGATGATAAATATCAAAAATTCCAAATGTAAAATAGAAACAAAAAAATTGAGAAAAATTCGATTATTTCTATTATAATATGAATGAGCATATATTGAAATATGTTTTGTTTTACCCTCTGTTTCTCTTCTTAATTTTTCAGTGTGTCCCTTTGGTGGTGACGTAGAATAGTCATGCTGAGAGTTTCGCAGATTCTGTTGCTCAGCACATATTGTCTTCTCATCACTGGCTTGTGATTGGCTGCGTTGTCTCTCTACTCCATATTCGGATTCATTGTTACAATTACATACCACACTGTAAATAAAAAGTATGATTTAGGTTTTACTGAGAGTTTTATGAAGTGGATAGTGTGCTGCTGTCTTAATGCAAAATGTTGCTGTTTTATATCCCTGACCAATAAATAAATTATTAGTTGTCACAAGTATTTTTTTGTGTATATTATTAAGTTAAGATGTCATATTTTTAAAGATGCTAAAAAGAGATTATATATGTATCTCAATGAAAACATTGAAGAATAAAACATTATTTTTTTAGTTTCTATCTTTCTGGATAAACATTACTTTGAATTCAGAAAATGTTCTAGGCTTTTAAAATTTTAGGGGTATTTTTTAGTATTTCTGATAAAACAGTATCTTTTTCTTTTTTCCCTTCTCCTTATCTCATCCAATTGGAATCGGCTACTTGGCGTTTTTTCACTATCTCTCTCTGTTTCGACAATCATTTGGGGATATATCAAGTCTTGTTATGACCTCCTCCGATTTTCTTATGTAAGGTCTTTTTGAGTCTCCCTCTGCCTCATTTAGGGAGTTACCATTCGTGGTTATCTTTAGCATAGCCCCTTTATCTTGCTGTAACACATGCCCATACCAGCATAGTACGCTTCCCTGTCTTTATCTACTATTGGTACCACTTTGATTGTTCTGCGAATTTGTTCATTTTGGATCTTGTCCAACCTTGATAAATTAGTGCATTATTTGCAATTAAGACAATTAGAACGATATAAAATTTAATATAAAATTTTGTATCAATTTTATTTTGTATCAAAACAAAACACCGAAGAAAGCTGTCACGAGGTGTGAGATTATTGCACAACAATGAGCCAGTGCACACTTATGTTGCTAGAAAGGTGTGTTGTGGTTTCCAGGAATAAAATCAACCATCCTATAGTCCTGACTTGGCCACTTGTGATTATTTTTTATTCTCAAAACTAAAATCTGATTTGCATGAAAAAAATAAATGAGGAAATGATCTTCGGTGTTACATAATTTTGAGAACAAAACTTCAGAATATTTTTCAGTGGTATTGAAAACTTACTTTATCATTCTGAAAATTTGTATTTAACTACAGGGTGACAATATTGAAGGAATATTTTTTTTTGTTTCATTCTATGACTTTTTTTATATCCTTGGACTCGAAATTTTTTGATCTTGCTACGTATATGACTGTAAGAAAGTTTCTTTAGGATTGGAAAGCTTTGTAGCTGTCTGTTGCCCATGCCTAAACATGCAGTTAAATATAACAAAAATCACATATTAATGTATATTTTTCCAGTTTTAATGTAAATGTATTATTTTATTTACCTTCGTTTCCTAATTAATAAATAAATTACAGATAATGTGGAGAGTGCAGCAATTGTTGCTAGCACTATAGATATGAGATTGAATATATTCTCCTGTGAACCCTCAATCTCATGGGGGTGAGCTGGCTCCATAGGGAAATAGGTGGGTGGAGAAAGAGTCGCTGAAATAAAAGAAAATTAATTGTTAATCACGTATTAAGATTATCTTAAATTAATAACAAGAATGTAATAAATAGTATAATTATATTGATTTAAAAAAATTGCATCAGTGTTGTTCAAGTATTTTGAAGAAAAGCACTGTTATAGCAATTATTCAATTTTGAGTAGCATTCTACTCGAGCAGCTAAGTAAAAATCAGTAACTCTTGAGACAAAGTGCACTACTTAATGCACATTTTTTAACAACACAGAGTAACAGTATAGATCACGCATGGCCAAATTTTTACCTAGGTGTGCCATATTTTATTGATAGAAGCTGTCGCAGACCAGAGGATAAAAAAATAATACAGTGAAATGAAACTTTTGATATACGAGTATTATACTTTTATAATTAAAAGTGTAATTAATCAATAATTATGTAAATCATGAGAAAAATGAACATGCTTTGTATCATCCATCGACTTTTCCATGTCAGGCGGCATGCTTATTGTCATCCTTAATTTCACTTCCAAATAGGTATTAGTTAATCTTCATCTTGTTAGGTTTTTATGGATATTTATTACTGAGTGAATCCATATATCACAATAATTTTCATTGCTAATTCTTTCAAACTAATGTATTTTTCTGTGTTTACTTCTAATAAAATTCAAGAAATGTCTTTGCTGGTTGATTGGAAGAAATTGCTGTATACCAATAAGCCCACTAGATGTGTCATGTTTAACCATGTACACAAAAGAATTTAAATAAAATAAATAAAAAACAACATATTAATTTTGAAGCAAAAGAATATAGTAAGTACGTAGGAACATGTGCCATAGTAGGAATTTTACCTACTGCATTACTAGATTACGCTAATCTAGTTGAGGCTAGAAGCATATAGCATGATGTCACATGCTATATGCTTTTATGTGGCCTATGAAAGCATATAGCATGTGACGTCATGCTATATGCTTTCATGGGCCACATAAATGAACTTTGCGGGCTGGATCTGGCCCATGACCTGTAGTTTGTCTATGCCTAGTATAGCACCAACAGAGAAACAGTTTCCTAAATCTTTCATCAATGCAAAGGTTTATAATTTTTTTTGCATGTGTACACAAAAGAGATATCGACCAAGGTCTGAGTGAATGTGATGGAATACAAGTAGCCTGAACGAGTGGACTTGTTCTTGCTAAATAATTAGTTGTAAGAATTGTTATCTAGTTATAAGTAGTATGTAGGTGTTAATTATTTCTAAGGAATCATATATTAAGATTATAAAAAATAAAATGACATGTAGGAAATAAGATTAAGTAAGTTCATAAATTATAATGTATAAATAAGATTAGTTAAGTAATAAATTTGTATATAGGTATAGCCTTGACAAATATTTGTATTACTTTGTTTAATAAAAAAAAAAGGAGAAACTGATTTATTCCTGGATACAGTGTGGAAGGAGTATAGACAACTGTCTGTTTAACTTTTAAATATTCCAATAAATCTTTTGTTTTGAATAAGTGGTAAAAACCTCAATTGTTTTTTTTTTAATTTTCCGCAGTAAAAATGGAAAGCTCAATTTTTTAGATAAAGTTTTTATTTGAATCTAAACTCACCTCCTGAAATTGTAGTGGTAGCAGCATGGAATAAAGTCTCGCTTCTACCAGCATGGTTTTCTGCTGAGAGTCTCAGCTCATACCATTGCGCTGGGGAAAGGGCTGTCAACATAAGAGGTCCAGAGAGAGGAATGGTGGTAGCTCTCCAGGTTCCCATTTCTCCTCTCCGCCACTCAGCCCCTACAGATAGCAGGGGACATATTGTCCCTTCATTGCTTCCCAATGCTCGACGAACCTCTATTACAATGCACGTCGAATTACTCCAGAAATATGGTGACCAGTCATCAGGAAATTTTGGAGCTAAAATAATAAAATAAATATAATAAAAAAATTAATCACTCGAATAGTAGACAGAGAATTTATATAAAAATGTTTGGGTATTTTTTAAGAAAAATTGAACATTTTTTCCTATACAAGTGTGGAAACTAAAAAAGAGAAAATGATTTGGAGATTGTCTCATATATTTGATAAAAACTGTTTTTTCATCTTCATTTTTATTCCTTTATCGTACAAAAAATAATTTGTATTTTTTAGTTAATTTATTATTGTGTTACATGTTATTGTATAAATTATAACCTGGCAGGCTTGTTGCTATGTGTTGTTTTTTTAACCAACCAGAAAGGTATTCAACAAGCTTTAAGTGATAATCAAATTTTAACTTTTTATTTTAAATTATTAAAAATATAATTTTCTGTTAGAGATAAATAACTCCTATCATAAGTATGATTTGAACTCATATTTACTGTCTGAAATTCTTGAGCTGTGAAGTAAATCTTCTCCCTAGTCAACTATTGCTTAAAATTTGTCTGTGGGTTAAAATCAAAACAGCTGATACTTTATTTCCATACCACATTTTCCCCTTGAAGATTGCTACAAGTTCAGTGTTTACCGATATTCACATCAAATATTAAATCGAAATGAAGTTTTTGCCATGATTGCTTACCTTCTCCTTTGGTGTTAACTGTGATTGGAGAACTGAGATCTCCCTTGCCCACTCTATTATGGGACACTATTTGAAAATGATACTTAGATCCACATTTTAATCCATCCACTTTGTATGATAGTATTTCAGCAGACAGATCTATTGTTTGGATGTTTTCGTCATTTCTTCTATAGTTAATTGTATAACCTGAAAATCAGTTTAAAATATTCAATGAATGTGAAACTTACATTTTACTGCAAAGACAATAAAGATTTAAGAAGAACCAAGGTAAAAATCATAATGATAGTCAATATTAATAATAATTGGAAAAACACAATTTATAATCGCGAGGATGCTCTATCTTAGGAATTTTCAAATTATTTTTCAAAAATTAAAAATACATTATAAAAAATAAAACAACTTGAGTATAAAGATAAGAAGGAGGGGGGGGGGGGGGTTGCAGCCATTATATTTATCCTGCCTGCCTAAATTTATCCTGTACTGCCTCTCCGTAGAAGTTAAATGAGTCAGTATTTATTCAGCACTTGGATAGGAATTTGCAATCAGGACCGCTAACAAACCTGTTAAGAGATAATATAAAGTGAAAGATTTAGGACCACATTTATAGCTAATAATAACACTGAAGCCATCTGGCAACCTAAGGATTGGTCAAGTTGGGTCAGGTTATCATCTTCTTTCTGCTTTAGAGTCTTCATTAGTCTCCCTCGGAGTCTGTTTGGAAGTTTTCAATTTGTGTCCGTTTTCAATTTGATCCGTATCTTACCATTTTACAATTCCATGTAAGCGGAGCATGTCTTCCCAGGCTTTATTTGTTGTTGGCAAAACTTCTGTTGTACTTATTCCTTATTTTACATAATTTATTATTGTTTAGTAACCACTGGATTATCTGTGTCTCTGCTGTACGAAACAGTTGTTGTAAGAAAAATGTGAAGAAAATAAACTTCCTTCTAAAGTTACCTAATATAGGTGAGCCTCCATCTGAAGGAGGGCCCCATTGCAGCTGTGCACTGGTAGCTGTCGTGTACAGCAACTGAAGGGTTGGGGGGCTGGGAGGTAATAGACACACCACTTTGTATGTCACCTCATCTGAACCAAACAGGTTCTTTGCTGAACATGTGTAGTTGCCGCTTGCTGATTTATCTACATCTGTAAAATGTTTAGAGAGTTTTTTACAAAGACTGACCAAACTTCAAATAAAGATTGTATTATATTACGATAAAATATAATGCAACAGGCTATCCCTGACGATCGAATATGATTATGAGCCATCTTGTGGATGGAAGACATATGTGCATGTGTTGGTTTATTGTGTACCAGCTGTTGCACATCAGTAAGCATACAGTCTAAGCGGATGACATGTGCTTTATCAATTAGACAAGGCATGGTTAAATTTTTACCTAGATGGGCCATATTTTGTTTGACAGAAACTATCGTAGGCCAGAGGAAAACTAAAATTAAATATACTACAGTTAAATGAGACTATTGATATATTTATTATAAATCAATAATTATACTTCCAATTATATTTATATGAATCAATTACAAATACTTTAAAAATAATCAGTGAGTAAAATGAAGATGCATTGTATCATCCATACATTTTTCCATAGCAGACTGCATGCTTGTTGACATCCTTAATATCACTTCTAAATGGGTACCAGTTAATCTTGATCTTTTTGGGTTTTTAAAGATATTCATTATTGAGAAAATTGGTTTACATGTGTGTAAATAAGTTGAACTTAACATTCCAAGCATTATCATTGATACTTCTTTCAAACTAGTTTATTTTTCTGTATTTAGATTTTAATAAAAATTATATATATTTTCTATATTATATATTTAATGTAGAACTTCTGTTGCATTGTAAATCAATGAATTCTAGTTCAATATTAACTTGAACAAAATCAATATTTGAAGGAAAAGGGTTCCAAATGATTTACAAAATACCTTCAATGTTTCCAAAACATTCAATTCATTGTCTACCTATGTAAGTTCCAAAAATGGGCCTTGCAAGTTGGATCTCGCCCGCATGCTATAGTTTGGCCATGCCTGAAATAGACCATGGAAGTCATCATTGTTGAACTTGGAATATACTTATAATGCTAAAAATTAATTATATTTATTCTGGTAAACCGAAAGAAAAGAAATAATTGGTAAATAAATTTAGCTTATTTGAAAACTAAAATAATTTTGAAGATTTGAGGTAGATTAAATTTGAATAATCCTCAAAAATATCTTCAGTGCAATTGTTGAATTAATCCACTTACTGTGAATAAGTAAGTTTCCTTCAGAAGTAACTTGATAAAGGTGACTGTGTGTGATGGTTTTCTGTGAATGCAGCCAGCGTGCTCGAGGCTGTGGGTTGCCAACAGCCAGACAACCCAGTAGCAGGGGGCGGCCAACTCCACTTGGCACTACACCGCCAAATGATGCGATGCGGGCACCAGCTGAAACATTTGAAAAAATATTCATTCTTTGGTTATAAAAACAAATTTTTTTCAGATAATATTTATTATTAATGACTGAATCAAAAGAAATCTGAAGATGTATTACCTATTGTTCTTACTAAAACTATCAATAAAATTATATCTTTATCTTAATACTTTATATGCTGATTCCCATAGTTCTTCGTGAGGATCAAATGAGAACCTAAAATTAATAAATTAAAATGAAGTCTTGGATGTATTCTACATTCTCAATAATTAGTTCATAGAAAATGTATACCTAGTGTAATTCAGAACTACTGCTTTGAAAAAGGGAAGAGTTTCCATTTTGAGATATTCAAACCGAGTTAATTGATTTGACTCCATTTCCAAATGGCACTCACATTGTACTGAAGAAGTAAAATATTTTCATGAAAATAAATCTTTCTATAGACCTGCAAATAACAAGACATCCATCATGCAGAATGAGATACACAACTGTAATTTTGAGAATTAACAAATTTACGAAAAATTAATTTTCAAAAGGAAATGTTGTACCTCTAGATGAAGTGACTTGAGTAACGGGAGAAATGGCTGCTCCTTCCCCAGCCCCAGTGTTGGCCGACAACCAGAACTCATAACGTCCTTTTTCCACCAAGCCTCTCACTTCAACTGCTCCACCCAAGCCCACTCCACCAAAGTTATTGGCCTCGGCGGCACTCACTTGTCTGCTTGTCGGAGAGCCACTGGAAAGTAAATGTTCATATATTTATCAGAACTTAAAAAAAATACTGATTTACGAGTAGACAAAATGAATACAACCCACTATTTTACTGTCAACAGCTTGAGCTGGAATCAAAATATATTATCAACTTGTCTCAAGAATATCTTAGCTCGAAAGGGCTTGTAAAATTTATCCATATAGCAAACTTAATTCATATGGAATGAAACTTGAAAGTAAAACCAGTCCGTGATTTAGAGAAATTAAACCTGGCATGCCTGGGATACTAAGCAAGTATGCTACTTATTGGTTATGGTGCTGGATTTCACATTCTTTGCCATACGGCTAACATGTTGAATTTTGGTGCAGATTGCTAGTTCTAAATTTATATTGAGCTACTTCACTCAGAATAGTATGGGCATGTTTTCTACCTTGTTTCAGGAAACCAAATTACGAGGGTCATCGTGAAAGTAAGGTCACAAGGGCTCCTGAGGCCGGAGGCAATTTTTTATTTCGAAGTTGGCCCACCTGGCATGTAGGGGGATCCTAACGGCCAGTTTGTTTGGTCCCGCGTGTTTGTCGGCCATTTTGTTCAGTCACAGTAAATTCTTCCGATGGAGAGGTCGTCGCGCACTCCCGCCACAAAACATCCGTGCGAGATCCGCAAAGTCATCCGTTTTTTGACTTTGCAGAAATATACCGCCGCGAATATCCATCGGAAGCTCGTGGAAGTTTATGATAGTGATGTGATGAGTTGACAACATGTCACGAAATGGGTTAGGTTGTTCAGAGAAGGCCGTACTGGTACTCACGACGAGGCAAGGCAGTGATTTCTGACGAACTTGTGCAAAAAATTGAAGAACAAGTGCGAAATGACTGCCGTGTGACGCTTGACGATCTTCACGAAGAATTTCCTGACATTTTTCGAAGTCTCCTTGGTGATATTGTGTCGGAAAAACTTGGTTACAAGAAGTTGTGTGCGAGATGGGTGCCCAGAATGCTTACACCGGAGCACCGTCAAAATCGCGTGACCGCCGCGCGTGAAATTTTGGATCATTTTGCACAGGAGGGAGAAGCTTTTCTGGACTCTATCGTGACGGGGGATGAGACGTGGGTACGTCACTACACCCTAACAATTTTCCAATGATCAGGAGGTCGAGGAAGCTGTGAAGAAGTGGCTGAAAAAGCTGGCGGCGGAGGTCTATGACACTAGCATACAAAAGCTGGTGCCCCGACTATAGAAATATCTCGATCTCGACGGCGATTACGTTGAAAAATAGTTTAATATATTTGTGAAGTATCCTGTGAATTTCAATTTAATACAAGCATTTTTCGATCCTACATAAATGTTGTAACCTTTAACAAATTCAAATTAGTGAAGGAGACATGTTGAATAACATGGCTGATAGACAATATTGTTTTTGACAACCATAATCAAGCCTTCAGGTTAAGAACCACTGGAGTAGGTTCAGGTTAAGAACCACTCATAGTTTGCCATCATAAGCGTTGAAAATACTACTACTCGTGTATAGGTAACAACAGTGCAAGTATTGTTACCAGACAAACTCTTGAACCAGACGGAACCCCTTGATTTTAATTTGTGTGCCACTGAGAGTCAAACCCAAAGTTCCCAGGAGAAGAACAGCATCTTATC
Organism: Odontocerum albicorne; assembly: GCA_949825065.1. Lineage (NCBI taxonomy): Eukaryota > Metazoa > Arthropoda > Insecta > Trichoptera > Odontoceridae > Odontocerum > Odontocerum albicorne. The sequence goes on from OX463855.1 coordinate 16,974,630, forward strand.
AACCAGGCCGTAATGGTCAAAGTTTTTTTAATGGAAAAGAAAATCTTGCAAAATGTTAAGCTGTATCATAGCAAATTTACTTAATATTAACTTATAGCATGTCATGTTAAATTTATTTTGTGAAATCACTTATAATGAGATACATATAATAAAAATATATTCAATATTATTAGACAAACCTGCCAACTTCTCTGTAATAGAGAGTATAATAGACAATTTTCCCGTTTGGTTTCTTTGGAGGAAGCCAACTCACAAGCATTGATTCGGCAGTAAGAGCTATAGCCTTTATGTCAGCAGGTGGACCTGGTACTGAAAAAAGTTAAAATATTTTTTTTTCATAAAATTATATAAAATAATTACTGAATACTTGTTAAACATATTTATATTCCATTCCATCACGTTGCTGCATCAAAATAAAAAATCAATCAAAAACAATTACTAAATACTTGCTAATAAAAATGTCTTATAAACAATCTAAATCTTAGGAGTAAATATGGCAATATTCTTATCTCTCCTAAGAGATAACTCTTCCATATCGATCCCAAAGATTAGCCAGATGTCAGACTGCTTATAAAATCTTGTTGCAACAGAAATTATGTGAAAAATATAACAAAATCGAGTGCATAATGAATGATAAAAAACGGTTCTGAATATTTAAATGTGTAAAATGTGCTTACTGTCTTCCTCTGTGGTACAGAAGACAGCCGGGCTGAGGATGCCATCCCCAGCTCCAGTGTAGGCCAGCACCTGAATCGAATAGTTGGTGAACTTGAGCAAGGCATGAAGGTACGTTTCACTGCTGCTTGTTCTTTTCACTTCCGCTGCTGCTACTGTTTCTTCCACTGGAAATAAATAATTGAATTTATTGATAGTAAAAGTGATACAATAAATAAAATAGATATTATAACCCGGTGTTGGGTGACTAAATTAATTAAATTAACACTTGACATTTTATTGTACAATATACAATCTGACGTATTTGTTGCCAAGTGTCAATTTCTTCTAAACAAACACAAAAAGTATTAAATGTTAGTTAAGATTAATTAACTTTTCCACAAATCCACAAAATCTTTGGGAAAAAAAAACAATTTTTTATCAAAAAATATCGCAAATGGAATGGAACAAATTGCTGTATAGTAATAAGCCCCCTAGATGTACAATGTATGTTTATGGTTCCATGTACACAAAATAATGAATAAAAAATGTTGGTTTATATCTAGTTTCAGAGCATGAGAACTCATGAATAACTCGAGTCGGACCTTGATGAATGCATAGGAATAATGAGAAGAGGTAACAGAAAACAGGAAACAGTCGTAAGAATGAAAAGATATCTTCTTGTCTTATTTATTGAGTGTAAGAATATTGACATTTATGTATGAATATGGAATTTTGTGTTGGGCTGATCAGATTGAATTTATATCTTATGGAAATATTGAAATTATAAAAGGTTACGGTATTAAATTGGTTTCATGTGATTAAAGTAAATGTAAATTATTGTAAATACTTGAAAATTACTGCATTTCTCAACTATCCTTATCACTAAATGCAATGTTGTTAAGTAACGAGCTGCAAGTAATCTATTTCTTCATAAGAGTAGCTGTAAAGTTGGCCATTTATTACTTTTAACCTAGCTGGAGGAAAAGCATGCTACTTTATATTGAAAAGTAGCTGTAACAATACAGATGCCTTATTAGCTTTCATTTTAAAAAATAACATTCGGAGTATAGTGTTGCTATGGGACTGTATTTTCATTTTATTTCAAATATTTTTTCATTGTCTTAACGTAAAGTGATAATATTTTTTCACTGTCTTAACATTAAATGATTTGTTTCTTCATTTATTATTGTAATACGAGTGTAATGTGTTTTTTTACTTCACCTATTTACAAAGACATTTTTAATTTCATACTTACAATATACATCAGTGAGAGGTTTATAGAGGATTTTATATCCTAGTAAATTGCCTCCAAGTCGAGAGCGAGGTGGTGAAGCCCACTCAATTTTTAGACTCTGAGAAGTCAGTGCAGCACAGCGCACAGATTGTGGTGGTGCTGTTGGAACTATAAATAAAGAAAAGTAAACATTAATTCAAGTTTACATTTATAATTTTTCTTAGTGAACATTCAAAGAGAAAACAAATCGAAGAACTAATAATGTTATTGATTTTTAAAAAAGAGTGTGACATTATGGTCAATGTTGATTAAATTTGATTAAAGTTGCAATGTCTTCTAAATATCAGCCATAATTGATTCAACATGGTAACAACTCCCAATTTTACTTTGAAGTTGTGACAAACAGCCACGAAAATCAATCTTATTTGAGAAAAATTATATATTCCCTTTTCAAATTATATGAATTATATAAAGTTATTTACCTCCTTCTTTTGTAGTCCCTAGAATGGGCACACTAGTAGGTCCACTCCCGGCCCTGTTGGCAGCTGTGATGGTGATCCTATATTTGGTGAACTGCCCCAGGCCTGTGATGGCAAACCTGGTGGAAGAAGCTCCTTTTACAGTGGCAGAGCTGGTGATTGGTGTCTGTTGTGGGGAATCCGCCTCTGTCACTTCAGCCCAGTGTACTGTATAGCCAAGAAGGGGGCCGTGCCAGGCAGACATCGGAGGTGGCTAGAAATAATATTTTGCTATCAACTATGTTGTTTCATTTTACAGTTTTAATTCTCAGAAAAAAACCTTTAAAAATAAAATGAATCTAAAAGTTGAATAAGTCTTATTTTTTGGTAGTTTGGTCATGGTAAACAAATAAATGTTAAAGAATTGACAAAACAGATGAAAAATTATTCAAGATAGTTTGAAAAAAATAGCACTGAAATAGCTATATATAGTAATAAAGTATTGTAGTATCACTACTTTAGGATATATAACCCAAAGTTACATGTAACTTTTCTAGTTTTAAAATGTTTGTTTTGATAAAATAATTGCATACTAAAATAATGATTCATTTCATAGTATAGTAATAGTATTGTCAAAGCTACTTTTAACAAATACTCGTATAACTATTATAGTTAATTTTAAATTTAGAGTAGCTTGCTAATCAAGCAGGGAAGTAAAATGTAGCAATAGTATTGCTTCACAGTTATTCTTAGGATGAAGTGTGCTATGCTTAACTTCACAATAAGTAGTAAAATGTTACTTGCAGTATGCTACTTAACACGTTCACTGCGTATAAAATGTCATACAGAGATGCTGAAAATTCGCGAATTTTTTAAAACCCATAACTTTGTTAAAAATTAAATTCTATTTTCTATTTAAACATCATATACAAGTGTATTTCTTCGTGTCTTCAAATCACATAAAACCGGCGACGAATCCTTATCGGGAGACGTTTATGAGTGCACTCAACATTCAAGGCTATTTTGTATGGACACGGGAGCCATGTTCAACGCAGTGAACGTGTTAAGAAAACTGTAAAGATCTATTAGCCTACTGAAATACAGCATAAAAAGATTAATGAAGTCATGGATCAATTAATTTAATATATTGTTAAATATAATAGTTTTAAATAAGTGTTATTTAAAATAAATGTAAATATATAATATGTCTTAATTTTTTCTCTTATTAATATATTATATGACATTTACAAAGTGTTCAATAATTTAAAGCTTACCTGCCATGTAACAATTAATTCACCAATTTCACCTGCTTGTACTTGGACATTTTGTGGTGCTTCCGTGGGAGCTTGTAAGAAAATATATCGTTCTTGATTACCTGATTATAAATTATGAGTGAAGTAGTGTTGCAATAATTGATAAAATTAAATAATTTATTGAATAAAATTGATCATAAATCAATAAGAAATAAAAATGCAAATGAAATGAGAGTATTGTGTAATTGAATCCTTAGACAATGAATTATAAAATAAGGAAATCAGGAAAAAAAGCTGCTTGCAAAAATATATATCTTGAGTAAGATGAAGAAAAACATGCTTAGATTATACCTGGGCCAACTTTTAGGTTAGTGGGCCAAATTGAAAAATAAAATACAGTGAAACCCAGATTTTAGGTAGTATGGCCAATTAGAATATTCAATTACGAAATATTTATAAAGAAAATATATTTGAGTAATATTGAAGGTATGAGAAGTTTAAGATGATTGTCGAGTAACTGAGTGAATCAAATTCAGAAAGGATAAAAGTCTTTAAATAAGAAGAGTATGCATGACAAGACACCACTTTGTGTAATAGAAGAAATCCATGAAATATAAACTATAAAAAAATGTACGGATGAAGCAAAAACAAAAGAAAAATTACAAGATAGAAAAAAGTGGAGATGTGATCTCTCTACCTACTCCAATAGGGAGAACGGGTGATGGTGATGACTTTCTAAATTTAATTATTGAATACAACACTTTTAAAAATAGTAATCGGGTATGTAATATACTCGTATAATATTTATTTTATTTATTTTTTATTTATTATTACACATGACAAGAAATATACACAATTTGAGAAAAAAACAACAGGTAATTATTTGATTTGGACATATAATTTTAATGGATCTCGGTTTGTTGCCTTTCATTTGTCGTATCCCCAGTAAACTAGGCTTTTGCCTGTATCTCACTGAGGATATTTAGCATGAAAAAATAAATCGATACTTCTTTAATCGATACTTAAATAAAATCATCGAAGTTTCTATCGTAGCTGCGTATGTTCAGATAAATAATTTTTAGTTGCCGATAATCACTCATAAGTGATCTAAAGGATGAGATATTATTCGTATGAAAGCCAATTACGCTGATAATCTCATCAGCATCATCGTTCCCTTCCAGCATCATTAACCTCAGTCAAGCGGCTCAGTTTGGTGATTACGAAGATAATTGAACGATAAAAGATTGAGCTTTTGTGTCTACAGATTTTAAGTGTGTAAGCAAATGAATGACAACTATATATATAATATTATATATAAAATATATATAATAATATATAACTATATATATAATACAAATATATATATAATATTCATAGAAAAAAAATATGTGATGCATAAAAACAATTAGTAAAAGATGGATGAAAATGATGCACCTCTTGGATCAGAAATCTGTATTAATTGTTTAATTACAGTTTAAACAAATTGCAGGATGCAGATGAGAGTGAGGATTTATAATAATATTCCAAACCAAATTAGAACAACCTCATCTTAGAAAGAAAAAAAAAACCTGTAAATATATAATGGATTTGAAGTTACCTTCTTCTTGTGTTTTGGCCGTGATAGTCTCACTATAGGCACTACTCTCTATTTGGTTCACCGCCAGCATTCTCATGGAGTATGTAGTGTCAGGAAATAGGCCATTCACTATTCCTTGTTCCATCAAATCTTTTGGATCACTAGAAAATAAATTATATTGATTATCGAGTTGAAGATTATTGTTTAAACAAAAAAAAATTAAAATAGGAACAGGTTGTTTTGCGAAATAGTGAAAGTCGGCCTTTTTTTATGAAAGAAATAGATGTATTTTTTTATTACATGTAAGAAGTATATTTTCCTCTGTTTCTATAGTGAAAGTCGGCCTTTTTTTATGAAAGAAATAGATGTATTTTTTTATTACATGTAAGAAGTATATTTTCCTCTGTTTCTATACTGTCAATTTAACTTTCTATACAGAATATTATTAAGATTGATAAAATCATATTTCCTGAGAGAGCAAAAATTAGAATACAGCATTTTATACTTCAAGTACCACACAAGAACATTGAGACCTTTAAATGTCTTCTTAAGAATATATCATACTTTTTGAGATATGCTATGATAAAACAAATGCATTCATGGAGGGACTAAGATAACTGAGCAGCTCTTTAAAAAGTTAGTTGATCGATTAATGAATTAAAATTTTATATTCAAATATGTACAAAAATTAAAATGTAATTAATTGATTGTTTTCTATGTAAAACATGTACATTACGACAACTGTCCTAGTTTTCAAATTTTCCCATTTAATAGGGTTCTACAATAAATATACTATAACAAATATCTATAAACTATAGCAAGTATCTAAATAGATATTTCTTAATTTTTTGTATTATTTTTTGTTGCAAACAGCTGTTTTGTTAAAGCTACTGTACTTATAATATTATAGTTAATATTGGCTTAAATTAGCATGTTATTTAAGCAGCTAAGTAAGGGTGTTGCTTTACAACTACTGTAAGGATGAAGTGACTTACTTATCAACAAAAATATAAAGTACAGCCTGGCCATTTATTTAATCAACCAGAAAGATGTTAAGTTTTTTAATGAATACTTATTTTTGCTTCAGGAATCGAAACTAAAGCAGTCATCTTACCGACTAGGCCACAAAGTGTTTTTTTTTCTAATATTAAAAAAATATTACCTTCCAGATGGCACTCTAGAGGTAGGGATAGTGACATTAACAGTGTTGGCTGCATCCCAAGAAGTAGAGCTAGCAGTCCGTAAATGCTGGTACTGAAGAAGATAGCCCAGCACTGGGCTGTTACCGTCAAACTGTCTTTGCCAGGACAGTTTTATGGAACGGCTTCCTATTTGAACTACTTCTAAATGGGTGGGTGGGTCTGGTCTTTCTGAAAGTATACACAATACATAATTTAAGAATTATCTGGAAATTACCGAGATATTCTCAAATAAAAGAAGACGGGGATTAAAATAAATAACATTAAAATTGTGTATATTTTAGTCCAAGTAGCGACACTACACAACATGCTTCAGAGATTAGGAGGTTTTAAAGTTTGACATATTTATTTCTCAGCATTATATAGTGTTACCAAACTTTTGTTAGATTTTTTAAATCAAAACTACTATTAAGTTAGTGAGTTCAGACTAATGATGATTTTTTCCTTACAGAAGAGTTGCCTCACAGTGTCTCAAAAACTTTCTTAGAGAAATTGGAGGTTTTTTTAAATTTTCATTTGTCAAAAAGAAGTGCTATATTGAAATATAAATTTTGATAACTATTTCAATTTAGAAACACAGCTGTTGTATTAGGTTGTCTGAAAAGTAATTACCAGATTTGTATCTTAAGATCAAATATAAATGCAAAATTTGTATATTTAAATATAACGTTATTCTGTAATGTACACACCATTTTGTTCACTTACTTTACACTATCTTTTGGGCAACTTTAAAATTCCATCCTCCTTAAACACCCCCTTTTCCGGGTAAAGAACTGATTTAGAAAATTTTTGCAGACCTTCAGGGAAGTGAAATTCTTCCCATTAAGGGAATTCTGTGAGGACAAGTTAAAGTGGTAATCGGAGGGTGCTGGGTCTGGTAAGCAGAAAGGGTAGGATATCTCAGCCCAGCTGCACCAATTTTTGATAGGTCTGCAAAGAGACTTGAGGTCCGGTGTTGTCCTAATGAAATATGTCTTCCTTCCGATTGGCTAATTCTGGACACTTTTGGTCCATTGCTGCCTTCAATCGGTTCAATGCAATCAGTATTTCTCCAAATTGATCGTTTGATTGTGTGGCAGCTCGTACTAGATGATTCCCTTTCAATCCCAGTAGATACACAGCATGATCTTTTTCAGATGAAGGCAGCCTTTGGGGGGATTAAACATGGTTTATTTAGCTCACCTCATAACCTTTTCTAGAGGACACTAAATTATTCAATTTTTGTCACCAGAATTCATTTGTTTTTTGCTAAAACCATGTGGTATCCAAACATCATAGTGATTCATGTTATCAAGCTCAAAATAAATCAGATAAAGCACAAAACAATCTAGGGCCATTAAGTTTGCAGATTAATTAAAGCTAACTCCAAGTGTGAAAGGGTAAATTAAAAAAAAATTGGGATGTCCAGAAAGTAATTTAGTATTTTTAAATCAAATTCAAATGTAAAATTGTAATTATATTTTCAATATCTCAACAAATTCTCGTGTCATAGAATGCTGATTATTCTCAATCAAAGCTTTGATTTGGTTATCATCAGCGGTAAACCACTTACAAAGCTACTTTTTGGATAACCTATTATAATGCTTCTGTTGTGTACAGTACAACCTGGTGGGTGGGCTTATAATAATGTAATGATTTCATATAACCAACCTAAACTATGTTGATACGACTTGTGAAAAATTTGTCTGAACCCCATTTTTTGGGTACCATTGGGAATTGAATCCGAAACTCCCTTGTTGATTGACAAGCATTCTTTCAACTAGGTTATGAAGATTTTATATGTCAATGCAATTTTTTTATGCTAAGAGAGCGAAATTCAACCAGAAAGGAGCTTGGTCAAATTTTCTCTGTACATTCTGTGAGAGTATATAACGTTACTCTTCCAGCCTACATACTAATACATAAAATGTGCACGTTCATAAATAGTTCTATTTTTATTTAAACTCAATGCTGGAGAATATGTACTTATCCAAAAAATATATAAATTTGCAATATTTCCTGCAAAAACTTCATTCAGTTGACAGACATTATGTTAACAGTTTCTCAGGACTATATTGTAGCATTGTACAATAAAAATCAATCACGAAAATCTAAATTCTGAAATAAATGAGGTGCCATTGTTAAATAATTAGGAGATGTAGAAAATGGATATTTCCAATTACCTTGCACAGCAAGATGTATGAAGTGTTCACTCCTGCCAAACGCATTGCTGGCCTGACAGCGGTACAAACCCGAGTCTTGACGATCCGTCCTGTCTATGGTCAGCTGTGACCTCAGTCCTTTTTCTTTCTTAAGCTCTGATATGCTCAGTCTGAAATTTACAAATAATATCCATATATTGTAGTTCACAAAAGAAATCATAAAAGTTTTGGGTTTCTTGAGATACTATTAAAACAAAATACAATAATTTGGATAGTAAAATCTAAATACATGAGGTGCATATCAATTCAGTTCAGGAGTAAAATAATTAGATATGGAGAGTACGGATAAATTAAAATGAAACTAACACTGATAGGATATTGTAATATTTTTAAATTCAGTATTTTTTGACAAGGGTTGATCATAAACTTTGGAGGTTGTTTCATTACTGATTTAGATGCAGAAAATCTGCATATTTCGTGCAATCAAACTTCTTTATTTTATATTTTACTACTCATTACAATTAATATTGTATTTCAATGAACACATATCTAGGAGTCAAGTTAGCAGTCTGCAAAAGCTTGCGGAAGGAACTAGTTCATTGTTCATATACTATAGACAAATATTTATCAGATGAATGTTTTTTTTATAATTTTACCTTTATACTTTTGAAAACCACTGTCAGACTAGATCAGGATTATTCAAGATTAGATATTTTTTTAAGCAGAAGGTTGCTATTAAGAATTTATTTGTAACGCATACTCAAATACATATTTGAAATTTAGGTTGAATCTACATGCTATTAAAATTAAATATTGTTTAACAATTATATTGCATTTTATACACTCCGAAGGCATATTGTCATGTTTTTATCAACTGAGAAGATGTTTTAAGATCTTAATATCAATTAACTGGTTAATGAGACTTCTTGTTTAGTCACTACCATCAAGAATCAAACTTGAAACATTTGCACGTATGTCAAGTATTTTATCACTAAGCCATAAGGTCATCATATTTTATAGGGAATATAAAAATATTTAAAACGAAACTGAACAAGATTTTTCTTTATTTATATCCCTTCAATATATTTGAATTTCATTTATATGGTACTCTTCAATTTATCTGAATTTCGTTCATATGGTACCATTTAACATATCTGTATTTCATTCATATGGTACCCTTCAACATATCACAATTAATCAAACCTTATATTATTCAGGTTTAAAGCCATTGGAATAGGCATCAATCTTGTGGATCCTCATCACACTATACTACCCCACATGTAGAGGCAACAACACTCGCATAAGTCTAGCACGTTTTTTGTTTTATTTCATCATCATGCATGCATGGATTAGTTGCATTTAACACAGGTTACTTAACCATAATGATTTACAAATCTGGGTCAGGGAAGTAGTTCTATATACCCTCAAAATGGTTGTTTTTTTTGCATCGTTATGTACTTGAGCTCTATGGGTCACTTTCCATTAAAACAATGAATATTTTAAATGTTCAATAAAATCACGGAAATAAAAAAATGTATAGAAATAAACTAAAAAAAATAATGATTGGTTGAAGTTATTTTTTGGTAGATTTTCAAATATTGAATTATTCCAACCTGTAACTATTTTTATCAATAGAATTAGCATTATGGGTCCAAGAGTTTTTTATAGGATTGTCTCCTTGTATATCACAGACAAGTGTAATTGGATCATTTCTTCTCACAGAAATGTTTTGGGATGCTGTATCAAACCTTGCTGGCTCTAAAAATAAAAGGAAATATATCAAAATTAAACTCCATATTTTCAAACCAAACTCTTTTCAAAACGGCCCAAAGTTTTTCATTTCTTCTTAATGAGTCATTTTGCTGGTTGTTGGAAATTACTTTTATCCTTTAATTTTGTTTGTCGATAATTAGGCCTTAACAATAAAAAGCTGTTTTTATTTTAATTTATTATTATTTATAGCACGAAAAAATAATTCTTATCGCTAGTTTCTTAAATGTTTCCTGATTATGAAGTTTTTCTTTTTTTTTGGAATGACGGTGAGTCTTCCTTCGAGCACCATCTAGTGAGGAGAACCATACTATAATATATCAATAAAAAAACAATGATATAATGTGAGAAAAAAATATTTGCAAAGTTAATAAAAAATAAATATACATATAATTATTAAATCATTTTAAAACAATGATTGTAATTTATTATTACTACTGTTTTTTGTATCTTCATGTTAGTTTAAGATAAAGTTGTATTATTTGTCAATAATTTTAAGTACGTGTATAACCTGTCACATGTTCATTTGTATATAAAGACACTGTTGTGTCGTTAATTAAATAAATAAATAGTCAAGAATACTAGCAAGGGTTACCAGCTTTACGTCAATGTAAACCTGATGACTAAAAAAAACCACGATGACTAAAAAAATCTCATATAAAATAACAATATATAACTACATATGGTATAACATAAAGCAGCAAAAAGTTATGTGGGGGAATTTTTTTTTGATTATTTCATAAGTGATCATGAGATAAAACCTGTATGGAAGTCATGGAATGTAAATAGTGTTATAATTAACAGTTAGATTTAAAGTAATACAATAATACCTTTGTTAAAATATATTTGATCAAATGGTCAAAGTTTTTCAAATTATTGCAACTTCTTAACATTGTTTTAAATAATTATTATAGTTTATATACTTCAATATTGAAGTAATAACAACTTTTTGAGTAATAACTACAAGAATTTCTTACCATTTACATCCAGAAATATATTTTTATCAAGGCTTGGTCCAACACCGTTTTCAGCTGTACATTTATATCTTCCTTTATCTTGCGTCGTTACCGAGTTAATCACGATTGATCCATTGTTGAAAACAATTAAATGTCCGCTTATGGGTGAAATTAGATCAAAACTTTCTCTCGCCTTATCTATGGAAAACAATAAATATTAATTAAATTGCAAAAACTAATATAAAGGGAATTTCATCAGAAAACAGTTCAAAATATTTAAGAATGTGAAGATTTCTTACTAAATTGCTTAGACCAATAGGTCCTTGGTTCTGGAAATCCTCTAGCGTCACAGTTGATCATTACAGAGCTTCCAAGAAGAGTGGATATGTCTTGAGGTTCTGTATTCCAATATGGCGGAACTGAAATAAATCAAAAACAATATTTGTTTACTAATTTTATTCAAGTGAATACTTGACACCAGTAATATAATGATAAATGTGCTTTAGCAGTGGTTTTAAAGTTATTTTGAAGAAGTAGCACTATTATAGCTACTTTCAATTTAAATTATCATATTACTTAGCCAGTCAAGTAAAAAGTAGTAACGGTGCTACTTTATACTACGGCACATTGCTCATGGCCATGAAGACAGTTTGGAGTGGTTTGTGGTTACTGGAAGTGTAGAAGGACGACGCGCAAGAGGAGGAATCTCAACGCATAGGACTGATCAGGTCAGAGATACAATAGGACTACCTTTAATAAATACCCTTCGAGCCGCAGAGTGCAGAGATGGATAGAGAGAAGCCATCAGAAGCTTTTTTAGGACTCACAATGCTCAGCCATCAGTTACACAACATGATATGTTTTATTGATGCATAGTCAAGTTTGTTATTAAAATTCCTTTTCTTTGTAGTATTGATTTTAAAATAATAAAAATACAGTAATACTTCGCTCAATGCATAGGGATGTATTCTGACAAAATGAAAATAATACATATAATACAAGGAATAAAAAGGAAAATTTATTTTAAATAAAGATTACAATTAAATTTTGAAAAATTTATCAAGTGTCGATTGTTTACATCTTTTGTTTTCGAAAGGTATGTCTCGCAAGAAAATAATATTTTTTCATCAACCAGGAAAAAAATTATATGTTAAAAAAATAAATCACTATATTTCCAAAGATTTGTATTTCTTTTTTTAAACTTTTCAAGAAAAACATTTAAAATATAATTCTTTGTCATATTGTAAATGTTTTCTTAAAGGCATCCATCAAATGTATAATTCTCACATATTGGAAGATCTACAAAGGTTTCATTGTAGTTCATTTTCCCTTGGTAAATTTTCTAAACAAATATGTTCTTATAAAAATATGCAGTACAGTCGTCGTAAATTTTTTCTCCTTATCCTCATTTTTTTATTAATTGTAATATTTTTAAACTTTAATAAGAATGGATATGATTTTAGAGTTAGATCATCTTTGAAGAGTCTGCTCTCTAAAAAGTGCTGTATAAATTGACCTTTTATTATTATTTAATTATAAAAAGTGCTGTATAAATTGACCTTTTATTATTATTTAATTATAAAAAATGTCAATAATTAGATTTTTTTATTACATTTGTTTATTTGAAGTTCTTAATATTTATTCTACGTATGATAAGGAGTAAGTAAACTTGGAAAAAAAATTTGGATAAAAAATTGGATGGAGCTCCAAGTATACACGTATACTTCTGAAGAAATGAACCTTTGAACCCTCAATGCATTGATATTTTTTTTTGTTGTTGTCAACAACATTTGAAACTAAAGTATTATAAATCAAGAAATATTTACCTTTTATTACGAATTCTGTCGATTCATTTATTTTCCCCGCAGAATTGGATGACACACACGTATAAGTACCACTGTGGCTTTCTGAAAGACTTTTAAACAAGAGATAACTAAAGAACTCTGTGCTCCTTTCTTCAATCTAAAAAAAAAAGATGTTTATTATTAATTCATTTAATATAGAGATACATACACAGTCACTGTCACTAAGAGAGGTTTTTAAAAAAAGTTGTTAATTCATAAATTGACATAATAACAATTCAATAAATTGTAGAACTATAACACAAAAAATGTATTGATATGTTTTATTTTGTATTCTTCTTAGTCTAGTTGGTATGCCATATATCTTCCTTTCAATAGATCCAGATTTAATTCACGATGATATGCAAAAAAATGTTTAAGTCTGCTTTTAGGGTTCCTTGGATAACAATGTTTGCGAGTGCTAAATGTGCGCGAGTATTGTTGTCTTTCTAAGTGCGGTAATGTTTCCAACACGTACTTTTAATTAAAAAAAATATGGTTTCTAAGAAAACAAAAAGTCTTACATAGATTTTACATAATAATCTAGATAAGTGAAGTGTTCAAAGAAAATTTCATAAATAAAATTCCCATTTAGATGCAAAAAAAGTATTGTACAAAAAGAAGGAAATTCTAGAATGAACAACAGGCTCACTTGTCCGACTAATTACGATTTATTTATTCAATGATATGATTGTCAAAAAATGTACTTATTATAAAAAAATATTTAAAATCAGTGTTTACTTAATTGATTTATCAATATCATCGCACCAACATAAGTGTAACTGTTAGGTATGTTCATACTTGACACAATCCTGAGACACTAAGGGCACCGTAAATCGAAAAAGTTTGAGATCCACTGCTGTATTGTTTTAAATTTTCTATATACGTAGTACAACCTGGTGGATTTATTACCATGTGGCAATCTCATTCAACTAACAAGAAAGATGTTAAAGAAGACTTAGGTGTAACCAAACTGAACTTCCTTTCAAAAAACTTGAATATCAAACAGGAATCGAATCTGCAATTTGGTGGGACATAGGCATCTTACAGGAGGGATGATGAAAAAGTTTATTGCTGTCTTAAATATATTTCATTTTGAAGGGTTTTACAAAAAAACGATTCCAACGTATTTTTAGCACCTACGTAATTTTTCTCTAACATTGGGTTTCCCAAACGGTGTTTCGTAGGTATTTAGAGAATACTGAAAACTTCGAAAAGTGTTGCTAAATATCTGATTGAAATAATGTTGTTATTGTAATTTAGGTTGCATAGAAACTTTTTCTTAAAAGCTATTCACCAAAATTTGGTTGTTTCCGTGATGAGATGATTACATTAATTGAGAATACAGAATATACTCGTATACTAGAAACGCAGAGTATACTCTCACAATAAAAAAAATAAAATAATGTAACGTTTATCTAATAATAATATTATTTTTATATCGTTATCTCATTAAAAAAAACTATAGATTTTTGTAAAGATTTGCCAACAGGATGATATATTTATGTAATGTGTGCACTCTTATTGATTGGCATTGGGTTATTCGTCCTCTATTATTTCAGGCCGGACTCCAAAAGTCAACCACCCTTATAATGTTTCCTTCTGCGTTAAAAATTGGCAACCATCACGTTTATTTTAATTTTCTTTGCAATTGCTCTAAACCAGTGTTCCCCAACCTTTTTAGACCTGTGGACCGGTAAAAAAAGGAAAAAAAATCGCGGACCACTAATACTGAAAGAAAAATGTTTTTTTTATTTATTGTAATATTTATTTAATCTTATATTGTGACAGATGGACATATGTAACTACAATATAATTAACAAATATACATATAACAGTTAAACAGTTTTAATTGTAACATTGTCTGACACAATTAAAATTTAACAAAAACAATGGGGTTTTTTCAAAAAACTAATGCGAAACCTGCTGTTGCATCTTTGCTAATATATTGGATATTCTTGGCTGCAGTGCTGTCTCTGACAGACGAAGTGCTGCATTCACGTCCAGTCTATTCCTTTGTTTCGATTTTATTGAGGACATGCATGAAAATCCTATATTTAATATTTTTGCATGGTGAATTTTTTGAAATTTGGCATACTGTTTGCGGCCCGGCGGAAAGTCTCTGCGGCCCGGTACCGGGCCGCGGACCACCGGTTGGGGAACACTGCTCTAAACCATAGGTTCTCAACCTTATTTTGCCCACCACCCACTTTGATTATATTTTTTTTTTCTAAAGCATCCCAATTTTTTTACTTGCGAATCTGAAACAGCTATTGCCACGATTATATTTAAACGTGTAATATTATATACTATAGTCGTAAGATAGGATATGACCCTATCCTATTTCTGAGTTTAAAGAAGACTGTTTCAGTGAGAACAATTAAAACGCATACTTAATTATATTGAAAAGTATTTTTATTAACATTCAAAAGAAATTGAATTTATAACTTATTTAATGAGAAGGTTGAATTTGATGCATTTTAAGGAGTTGGTTAATATTAGGCTCGATTTTACTTACAAACAACCGTAAGTCACCGCGTTCAGTAACATGGAGCCGATTTCTCTTTTTAGTTACCAATGTTGCTACAGCACTAAATCCACGTTCAGCTAAATAGGAAGATGGGAATGCTATCCGAAATCGTTGAACAATCGACCATAATCCTGGGTACAGTTGCAAAGTCGGCTTCTGCAGCCAAAATTCTTGGTAGCCATTCTTGAATTTAATTTTTAATTCCTCATTTGTCGTCAGTTCTATTAGTTCTTCTTCTAGCTGGGATGTTGACATTTGAAAAAGGATCCAAAACCCAGTCTAGTATGGTAGCGTGTTTTTTTTTGTCTTTTTTAGACTATATTTTTTTAATCTGACCACGCCCCTCCGTGCCATCTCAACGCCCCCTAATTTTCTCTGGGTCTTCTACTGCCCCCCTGAAAGTCTCAAACGCCCAAAAGGGGACGTTATCGCCCACGTTGAGAACCTATGCTCTAAACAATATCTGTATTACAATAGAACTACTCTCTTAGTTCTTCAGCCAGGAGTTTCTTCTTCTTCCCACACTTCGTCTACCTTGTATCTTCCTATGTACTCGTAATTTGACTTGGATGATTTCATATTAGGTCCCCACATACGAAACCGGCGTTTTGCCGTACTGGCAACTTTGATCTCAAATATCTTCTCTTTGGTTAGGAATTTCAAATTCAAATTTATACAGCTATTTACTCAAGTATTTGTGTTTCGAAAATTATAATTCATTTGTTTTTTCCTCAATTGTTTTTTTTCTTTGCGTCACTCAGTTTACAAAATGGAAAACTTGAAATATCGCGTTATTTACGAGTACGAGTTCCACCGTGGCACCAGTGCTGCAGAAACGGCTCGAAGGATTAATGATGTGTATGGCGACGGTGCCGCAAAAGAAAACACAGTGCGTTTTTGGTTCCAACGTTTTCGTTCTGGAAATTTCGACCTGCAGAACAAGCCCCGTGGAGAAAGTTGATAATGAAGAATTGAAGGCTATTGTGGAAGCGGATCCATCGCAAACCACGTCCGAGTTAGCTGCAGGCTGCGGTGTTAGTGATAAAACTGTTTTAATCCACTTGAAGCAAATTGGGAAGGTGAAAAAGCTTGAAAGGTGGGTACCTCACGAATTGAGTGAAGCAAATCAACAAACGCGCGTTGACTGCTGCGTTGCATTACTCAACCGGCACAATAATGAAGGGATTTTGAATCGAATCATTACCTGTGATGAAAAGTGGATCCTGTATGATAATCGGAAGCGCTCATCGCAATGGCTGAACCCTGCCGAACCAGCCAAACCATGCCCCAAGCGAAAATTGACTCCAAAAAAGTTACTTGTGAGCGTTTGGTGGACTAGTGCTGGTGTCGTTCACTACAGCTTTCTTAAATCTGGCCAGACGATTACGGCAGATGTCTATTGTCAGCAACTGCAAACCATGATGGAAAAGCTAGCTGCTAAACAACCGAGGCTGGTTAATCGCTCTAGGCCACTGCTGCTTCATGATAACGCTAGACCACACACTGCACAACAGACGGCTACCAAATTAGAAGAGCTTCAATTGGAATGTCTAAGACATCCACCGTACTCTCCGGACCTTGTCCCAACAGATTACTATTTTTTTCGAAATTTGGATAACTTCTTGCAAGGGAAAAAATTCAACTCCGATGACTTCAAAGTCCAAACCGACTTCAAAGATTTTATTGATTCCCGTCCGAATGGTTTTTTTAGTAAAGGGATCGATGAACTACCTATGAGATGGCAAAAGTGCATAGATAGCAATGGTACATACTTTGATTAAATAAATATATTATATTAAAAAAAAATCAACTTTATGTTCCTCCCAAACAAAACGCCAATTTCACATGTAAGGACCCAATATTTGTTTCCTCTCATGAAATGCCCAAAGTATTTTAATCTTCTCCTCTTAATGCAAGTGAGCTTATCTATCTTTTTTCATTCGTCTGAGGATCTCTTTGCTGCGCACTTTGTCCACCCAGGAAATCTTTGACATTCTCCTGTAGCATCATATTACAAATACTTCTATTTATTTTGTGGTGTCTTGGATGAGTGTCTAAATCTTCACGCTATATAAAAGTACCAAAAAGATGTAACACCGTACAGTGCACGTTCTCAAGTTGAGGTTGAAATCTCAAACGTTCAACCAAATATTTGACCGTATTAGATATTCCTGTACGAATTTATCCATACGGACACAATTTTGAAAATCTCTGCTTAGTGGATCGTTTTCATAAATCTATGTAATAAAACGGATTTATTTTGTAATAAAAAGATCGTCAATGTTTATTGGTCTCGAGATATTTAGAGAATAGCCTTCTCGTGAGAAAAATACATTTAAAAATTTAGACACCATTTGGTAAGGAACTAATTTTATTTTTAGTAAATATGAAGCTACTTATTACACAGATTGGACCAAAGTCAACAGTTAAGACTTCAAACGTCAATAGTTAAGTTTTCAAACGTCAACAGTTAAGACTTCAAATGTCAACATTTAAGACTTCAAGCGTCAACAGTTAAGACTAAAAACGTCAACAGTTTAAACCGTTACTGAAGTCAGATTAGTGTTACGATGAAAACCGTCGTTGACGTGTTTCAAATAGAGCCTTAAAAAGCATTACAGTTTTCTTCAGTAACGTAGCGTGTTTTTGGTTCTGTCACTATTCTTCTTCCCAATATCCTCTCATATTCCTTAGCCGCAGATTAAATCGTCAAATGATGTCTGTCTTTTTATCTTACAATACTACCTTGTATTATTTTATTTTCCTTGTATAAAGTTCTAATATAAATATTTTACCCTACATTAGAAATAACATTACTAGAAATTTTCAGTTTGGTTGGCAAAGATTACTCTTAGGTAATAAACTCACCAAATTGAACACTGTACAATGAAGTGCTTAAATAAGAAAAACACCTACTTACACTCGTTGGTAGTTTCGCTATCACGCATTTGATTAAATGAATATTTTTCGTAAATCTAGACATTAAAAGTGCAGATTTTTACGAAGATTCTATACAAATTTACTCATACAATTTAAATCTATTTAGAAAAAATAGTGTCTAAATCTTATGTCCACTTGACGTGATATTATATTCCATACAGTTTATAATTTTGATGGACTCAGTTTCACTGGCAATTAATTGAAAAATTGATTGCTTAATTTTTTTGAAGTCGGGATCGATCGCGGATTAAATAAATACACAAATACGAGTATATACTAGGGAGTGCTTTAAAGAAATTGACACATACATTATTTCGAATAATTCATGCAATTTTTGGATCGTGTTTACCAGGCATTAGAGCGCCATTCTCATCTATGGGCGTAGGTGTCGATCGTGGCTTTAATAAAAATGAATTAACCAAGATCGATGATTGAAGGTAAAATTAAGTAACGAATTAGTTTCCTTTTAGCACTGGGGGAGAGAGATAGCAGAGGGAAATGTAGGTTTTGATATGATGTAGATAAAGGTAAGTAATTGCAGTTCTGTATCAGGAAAATAAAGCAGTGACAAACTCGAGGTCTCGGGTTCGTCACATCTGTGCTTGAGGTATAATAATTTCCGGGAGTGAATATTTTGACCATAAAATGACTATGCTTTAATTAATCTTGTTTGCAGTTTCATAATCTATAGTTAAAAAAATGTTAATAGTATTTGAAAATGTGAAATACTTATTACATCTCAACTAAGGTTGTCAAATTCACCCAGATATGATAAATGTTCTTTTTCATACCTTACGTAAGGTACGGCATAATGATAATACCGTACCAACGTGTCGTACTTCTTTATTGCGTAATACAGCTAAATAAAAAATGAAGATTTTTAATTTTTTAAATAAATGCTTTTAAAATTTGCAACTTTGTAATAACTTTATATTTATTAATCAGTTATGTATGGAAGAATTTGTTTTAGAAAAGTACATATATCGTGCTTTTGTAGCCGAACAAAGAACAAGGAGGAAGTATTGAAAAAGGATTGTCGTTTCCAAGAAAGGACGGTTGGCAACCCTAAGTTTAAACCACTTTTACTAACAACGCGTTTATATCTGATTATACAATATTAGTGAAATGTTTAGTGTAACTCACCTGTAATGATGCAGAAATGGGTAAACCGTCTTTAAGCCAAGAGAAATAGACTGGCATATCGCCAGAAATCACAGTGCATGAGAGCTGCGCCCTCTCCCCGGACTTGAGATTCGGGGGGTAGGATAGAGGAGATAGAACTGGAGGACTGGCAATTACCAATTGCAGCTCTCTCTTTGCCAGTTCCCCCCCAGGACTGCCGATGGAGCAAGTAAGACTACCAGCGTCTTTCTGAGGATTCAAGGCTGATATTTTGAGAGCCCCTCCATTTGGCTGGTACCTTGATTCTGACGATATTTCAAATCGGTTTGTTTCCCATTTTACAAAGCTGAAATAAGACAAGTAATATTTATTAATTCATTCAAAAAAGGGTAAAAATTGTATCCGTGTCTCTAAAATGTATATAATGTGGGGGTCCAATAAGAGGCGTTGTAGTTAATCTTCACCAGACACATCTATCTACTCAGGCATTTTCTCACCGTTCCCGATTTCTGAAATATGTTTTTTAATAGATGTATGGACGAGATTTTGGGATAGACTGCTAATTTATTTGAATTGATGTATGTCATGGGTTGGCTCGCGTGGTTCATAATAAAATAAATGATATTTTTTTGTTCGAGTATTGAAATAATATTCTACAATCAGTAAAAGTATCAATTTATTTTTTTCATTTTAACATGACCTCAGTGAGATACAGGAAAAATCAAGTTTATTGGAGTCAGTGCAAATGACAGGCAACAAACCCAGATCCACGTAATAAAAGAACTTAAAATTTCTTGTTTTTTTTATCATATATTTTATGTATATCGTACATATTACACTCGTCATGCAAAATAATTAAATAATACAATAAACTAATCGAATTATAAATCTTTGCTTAATTAGGTCGAACTTTGATGGCCTGTTTATTTTTTTTAAAGAAAATAACTGTGAACTAATTTTAGCCCAATTAACTTATGTTACATCTATAATCTAACTCCGAGAACTTATGTTACATCTATAATCTAACTCCGAGAACTTATGTTACATCTATAATCTAGCTCCGAGAACTTTTGTTTTCATTTTTTTCTTCCGAAAATATTCAAATGTATCCTTAACATAGACAATGAAAATAACGGATGCTCTCGACTTCTTGAAAACTTTTTGGTGTTCCGTTAAAAATTCGCAAACCTTTGCATTACATATATTTTTGTCCTTTTGGTTTTGGGAAGCCGAAAGTTATTGCGACTGTGTGTAGAATACATATCGCTGTAGAAAACAATTTGATATTTTTTTGGCGGAAATTAGTAAATATTTTTTTTACAATCATCTTGATACATTTAACGTTGCTGTAAAATTAAATCTCTCAAACTAGTTTTTATATTCTTGAAAGCTAAGGAAACTTAAACTTGATTCATGAAAAATAAAAGCGATGCATAACTTAGGGGTTATCATTAAATAGTTAAAAATATTATTTCTTAACATAATTGAAAAATTTCTTGCCAATAAGATAGAGAACAGTTCAAAAAAAGAAAAGAAAAAAGAAATATGTGTGTTCTTATGACAGTTATTTATTTTTTTATAAAATCTAGGGAATGCTATCTTTACAGCCGCTTAAACTGAAATGAACTAAGAATATTTATGATATATTTATTCACTATTTTAATTCTAACTGATGAGAGCCTCGTGGTAGAAAGTAGAAACTCGTGTCACTGTGATCAATGCCACTAGTAAAATTACCCAGTAATTTATTATTAAATATTCTAGTATGGAATTCTGTAAATTTAAAGCAGTTATCTTTGATAAATTAAAAAAACTAGTTTGCGCTTTGCACGATAACATTTATAAGAACTAAAAAATTTAAAAAACTTGAATAGTTCGGCAAATAAACTATTATTATTTACTATCCCTCCTATCTCGAGCGATATCGAAATTTGCAAAGATGATAGTCTAGAAACAATATTTTTGGGTCAACTTTGATTTATGGAAGTGAAAAGTGGGCGTGTAAAAATACTTTCGTGCACTAAGAAGAATACACTGAGTGACAATATAATACAGTATAGAGAATGGGGTGATTAGGGATGATTGTGGATGTGTTGAGTAAGATGAAGAAGAGCATTCTGAAATAGTTTGGGCATGTAGAACGAATAAATTAAGAAATACTAACAAAACTCATATATAATGCAAATGTAAGTGGAAGGCGTGGTAGAGGAACACCATGGAAAGTATAGTCCGATCGAGTGTATGATATTTTAAAAGAAGAAAACGTAAGAAGTCAAAATCGTATAAGTAGTATGAGAATGTGTATGGATGAAGAAGGATGTATGTCTAGATAGGAAAGTATGGCGATCAAATTAATGATATTTTAAAAGGAGGCATTGTTAAAAAAGTCAGAGAACTCGCAGGAGCTGTATGATATGGTGTATGGATGTAGATGAGGCGAAATATGCGTGTCGCGATAAGAAAAACTAGTGCTCTGTTATCTCTGCCTAGCTTATGATATTTTGCATGATTTAATTTAAATGTTAAAATAAAACTGATGAATATTTTTTCAATTATTAGGCCTAAAAGTTTTTTTATATTGTACTTGCCCACATACATACCATCACATAATTCCCATTTTGGAGTAAGTAGAAAAGACAGCACGCCAGCTTTCCTATCACGACATAATTCCCTTGTCCCTCGACATTCACACATTTTCTCATACAGCTCTTTTTGTTCCTCTTATATTTTACGTTTCCTTCTTTTAAAATTCCTTTAACTTGGTCCAACCATACCTCTCTCAGCTTTCTTCTTCTACCACGATTCGTTATAATGCTTGTATTATAAATTTACTTCCTCAGTTTTTCGTCGCCCATCCGTTAAATATGTCCAAACCACCTCAACGTGATCTTTTTTAACTAACTTAATTAATCAGTTTTAATTCACGTTCATCCAAAACAATTATATCCTGTCAAACATTGACACACTACAGAATATGTGTCTCAGTGCACTGCTTTAAGCGTCTCCTTTCGTTAATTTTCCACGTCCACATTTCACTCCCATATATCAATATTGGTAGCAATACTCTGCTTTTGTGAACCGAAATTTTATAAAATATTTATCGTGTACTAGAATAAAATGTGTAAGTACCTTATAGGGTAGCCATAGTATGGACACAGTATAATAATAAAATATGTAAGTACCTTATAGGGTAGCCGTAATATGGGCACAGTATTATAATATCGCTTCCAGTAATTCCACGAATTATATTAATAGATCTTATATATGGAGGACCTGAAAAATACAATATCTATTAATTTAAAAATCATTCTAAACATAATTACAAGCAATAAAACCATTTTTAAATTATGCAAGGTTACAGGGGGTGCGAAGGGTAGAAGCCCTGGACGTAACCTGGATTGGATCGCTGAACTGGAGCTATGTTGAATGTGTAAAAAATAAACACTGAAGTGTTGAGAACCAGTGTCCATTTAATGTTCACAATCGCGATTAAGGTGCATGACTGCGCGATAATGCACTAGACTTCCGTGCGGAAGGTCGCCGGTTCGAACCCCGCGCTGTTTTAATCTTCTCAAATGACAGACATTTTTTCCACCTAGCATTCGAGGGTATCAGGATAACTATGACTTCACCCATATATATTAATAAAAAAAGGAAATCCATGCTGGTGTGCTCCGATCGTCTCACTTTGGTGTGCTATCAGATCTAGTACAGCGGTGTGGCTGGTGAGTTTGCTGGTGTGCAACGGATCACTCAAGTAAAGAAGATAAAAAGAAAAAAAAAGAAGAAAGAAACAAACACTCCGTGGCGCAGTTTCGCTTACCAACTGAATTAACGTTGGAATGGCAAGGGCATCCTCGACTACGAGGCCCAGTAACGACGATGAATGTTCACAACCACTGGTTTACGAATTTTTTTAGAAGAATATTGGTAACCAATAAGTGCATTTTTTGACTCGTTTTTGGCGTCATCCTCTCTTTAATATAAAAAAAATATTAAAGAAAAGGTGACGCCATCAACAAAAGTATTATAGCATGGTAACCCAGAAAAAGGAATAAAGTTCTCAATAATGCAGAATTTCATTTTTCGAAAAATTTAGACTATGATGAAATTATTGAAACATTGGCGTATTTCAAAGTTAGCGAAGCGAGTTTGTGTTTTAAGTGTATGCATTTTGTAGACATTTCAAGATAACTGCAGAGAATATATAGTTTGAGATGGAGTTATTGGTAAGTGAATATTTATATTGTTTATAACATTATTTAAAATTCATTTGTATTATTTAAATCTGTTAATAGTGACCGACTATTGTTAAACATCTTCATTCAAAATAAAATCATATAAGTTTTCTATTACACAAGAGGCGCACATTTCTTAACTGTTTCGAGCATTAGCAAACCTAGTTACGCCCCTGTGTGGTGCAACTGCCATA
Organism: Odontocerum albicorne; assembly: GCA_949825065.1. Taxonomy (NCBI): domain Eukaryota; kingdom Metazoa; phylum Arthropoda; class Insecta; order Trichoptera; family Odontoceridae; genus Odontocerum; species Odontocerum albicorne. The sequence goes on from OX463855.1 coordinate 16,998,739, forward strand.
ACATTATTAAAGAAGCCGCCATTAAACGTATCTGTTATCATAAAGTTGATAGTTGGGAAGGTCCGGTGCCATGAGGTGGCCCGCTTGCATCGAGCGGTTTTAATCGGTGCAACTTGATTTAAGCTTATGCATAAAACCAAAAAACAAATCAATTCAAGTTATAAATAGATTATCGCGAAATTAAACATTTTGATGTACACAATTAAAAAAAACCCGGACGTGTTTTACATTTATTTGAATGATAAAGTTTGATGACCTCCATGGTCGACAGTTATCATCCAATCCGAGGGCTGCGGGTTCGATGCCTGTTGGTATCTAATTTTTTTTAATAAGGGCTCAAATTTGTTTTCACTAAAGGTTTGTGTAAACATCATTTTGGTTGGTTGGAAATGAACCAAGAATTTTGAAACAGCTCTAATTAAAGATTGGTCAATAAATCAAGACTCTACCAACAGAAATGTTGAAAATAACAAAAAGTTAACAAAAATCAGATATTTTTTTAGTTCAAAATTAATTGCACCCTTAATCAGATGACGAAATTTGAGCCACTCTGTACCTGTGGTTTGATTCTCATTCAAGTATAGAATCTTTAAATCGAAATATTAAAAATAACGAACTATATAAATGTTTTCCGTAGCCTAGTTGTTAAGATACCTGTCTTTCAGCCAGGGGGTTGCAGATTCGATTTCCGTTGGTACCCAAATTAAAAAAAAAGTTTCTAGGCTGGTTTTATTTTTAGGCTTTCTTAAACACATGTTGACCATCAGGAACATAGTCATATGGCAATAAGCTCGCCAGGTTCGCCTTTTTATACAATATATAATATTTCAAAAGTAAAAAAATATAGATACACCTAATTAGACGACGGCATTGAGTTGCCCTGTACCTGATGCGTGATTCTTATTTTATAGAATTCTTAATTCGAAATATAAAAAATAAGTATTAATATTTTTTAAATTAGGCCAAAATGATTATTAAAAACTCTATATTTCGAAAGTAGTATTTCTCGTTATAACGATTAACTATTAAAAATAAGAATTATGTCTCAAATAAAATGGGCTTGACAAAATAATCGTGAGCTGGAGACAAATACACCATGTCCATTTTTATGGACGTTTACTTATGAATATATTTTTGAAATTTCAATAGTATTGTAGGAACTACTGTCGTCGCTGAATATTGTCAACACACACGGTCAACGACCGAGGAAACGACCTTTGGATATGTCCAAAGGTCGCATACCAAAACATTGAAATTGTTTACCCACAAATACTATTTACGATACATTCCACAGTAGAAAGAGAACGCATCACGCTGTCTCGCCGTTTTCGCCAACAAATGGTCTACCCACAATATTATTTGCGATGTCTGCAATATTTCAATCGACCATTTCTGCACGCACAGAAGCGAGATAAAAATATATTACGGGCGCACTCCCGCGCCCATTCTGAAATGTATAAATACCCACTTACCGATAAATAAAGCATCATTAATTATTATTTATTATTCATTGATTCATTCACTCTCTCTTTCCGCATTGCTAATTGACGTATTTTATTTAAATACCAAACAATCAAAATCATCAGCGCGTCCTTCAAGGACATTACGCTAAAGTATTATAAAGTTTGTACACTTGTTTGAATAAATAAATAAGAGAAGAAAGGCCTAAAACATTTTTCACTAGCAACGCATTAAAAAAACACAGTATTTTTGCTCTCCTATACATTTAGCAATATGTACTTGGTGTACGAGTATTTTGCCTCCGTGGTACATCGTTGTATTTTTAATGTTGATTTTGGAAACAAATATTTAATATTTTCTATTTTTCTCCTAAGTTTTTTGATGTTGAATAAAAAATCACCATCTCGGATCTCATATTCCAGACTCATCCATAATCTCTGCAAGTTTATGCTCAAATTTCATGAGATGTTTAATATACGTTTGTTATTGAGTGACACTGTTTAACGAGTTGATAAGAGTATGTGACGGGATATTGTATAACCAAAAATCTGAAAGAAACTTCAATTTATTTTTTCTTATTATACGCCCTTAGTAAGATACAGGCTAAAGTCTCGATTACTGAACTCGCAACAAACCAGATCCATAAAAAATATGTGGTCACATTAAATTACCTGCTGTTTTTTTCACAAATTATGTAATAAAATAAATTCTTGTCGTATATAAATAAAAAATAAATAACGTTTTTTTAATACTTTGACTCAAATACATGGTAAGAGTATATTCAATCTACCTTATGGTAAGTTTCAGGATTTTTTCAGGAGAACACGAGATAAGTTGCAGTAATATATGCAACAAAAAATTTGGTACATTCTACACATTTTTATTTTTTCTTTCTTATGATTCCAAGACCTCTCGGTAGTTGTTAAATAATCCAGTCAGAGAAACACTTACGACATGGCTGTTCTTTCTTCGCTTCTGACGGTTTCTGAATATTGTGTATTATTCCAGACACGTAGATACATCTGTTAGTCATTCATTATATATTTTGTGCTCTGAATATTGCGTATTATTCCAGACACGTAGATACATCTGTTAGTCATTCATTATATATTTTGTGCTCTGAATATTGCGTATTATTCCAGACACGTAGATACATCTGTTAGTCATTCATTATATATTTTGTGCTCTGAATATTGCGTATTATTCCAGACACGTAGATACATCTGTTAGTCATTCATTATATATTTTGTGCTCTGAATATTGCGTATTATTCCAGATACGTAGATACATCTGTTAGTCATTCATTATATATTTTGTGCTCTGAATATTGCGTATTATTCCAGACACGTAGATACATCTGTTAGTCATTCATTATATATTTTGTGCTCTGAATATTGCGTATTATTCCAGATACGTAGATACATCTGTTAGTCATTCATTATATATTTTGTGCTCTGAATATTGCGTATTATTCCAGACACGTAGATACATCTGTTAGTCATTCATTATATATTTTGTGCTCTGAATATTGCGTATTATTCCAGACACGTAGATACATCTGTTAGTCATTCATTATATATTTTGTGCTCTGAATATTGCGTATTATTCCAGACACGAAGATACATCTGTTAGTCATTCATTATATATTTTGTGCTCTGGTTTTTGCAGCACTATTCATGCATTGACATTTCAAGTCTACATTTGTATTATAATCGTAGTAAAGCACACTTACTTTGTTATGTAAATATATAATTCTACTTGATAGATGTAATATGTCGATTGTCAGTTCTATACTTTTAATTAGTCTGTTTTCTCTCTTTTCTCTCCATTTTTCTCAAGGTCGTAATATATAATGGGCCTCTTGAGGCTTTTAAATGCTTTTGAAAGTCAAGATAAATAAAATACGTAATTTAAAAATAAATTCTAGTCATGATATGAATTTTTACTGGAAGGTTAAAAACACGATGTGCCTTGGTACAATTAAAATTTAAAAAATGCTATACAGTTCTGAATAAGTGATTCCCGAGTGCTCTTTATTTGTCAACTAATATGGTGAGGTGCTGTGCATTATCTTAAAAATTCCACATGCAGACTAAGCAATGCTTTGATATTACATGATCATTTTTCTTAAGGTTTGTTGTAGGTTTATGGTATAAGATTTTATCTGGCGTGTGAAGGATAATACGAGTACTTTACTTACATTATCAATTACTTTGGCATCATGTTTAAAAGTAAACTTACACTTTGTTCTCATATCGAGTGTATGTGTTTACCTCATAATAAAGCTCTGGGATTTGTAATGAGTGTATTTCATAAGTCCTTTGGTGGTGGCGTCGCTATGGAATATCTTTATATTGTATTTCACTGGATCGCAGAATATTGGAGTGCGGCTAAGTCAGGTGAATTTCAATAATATTGAGAACTGGCTGATATTTAAGCGAGTTCAAATGAGATTTTAGCTACACCTTGATTACTGGTAAAGTGGATTTTACGCATGGTCTCATCCCACACTTTTGTATTGGATATGTTTGGCTATTAATTACGTCGTAAGCATTAGAAAAGCTTAACGCACCTGTGTGTATATTTAAAAATCATTAATAGGAAAATTTTCGATATTGTTGATCGACCAACTTTTGTTTTATGTACCGAACAATTATTTACGCCGTCATGAATTAAAATTGTTTTCGAAGCCGTATTCACGAACTAAGCTAATATATTGGGTCCTTACATGTGAAATTGGCGTTTTGTTTGGGAGGAACATAAAGTTGATTTTTTTTTAATATAATATATTTATTTAATCAAAGTATGAACCATTGCTATCTATGCACTTTTGCCATCTCATAGGTAGTTCATCGATCCCTTTACTAAAAAAACCATTCGGACGGGAATCAATAAAATCTTTGAAGTCGGTTTGGACTGCCCCAGCGGAGTTGAATTTTTTCCCTTGCAAGAAGTTATCCAAATTTCGAAAAAAATAGTAATCTGTTGGGGCAAGGTCCGGAGAGTACGGTGGATGTCTTAGACATTCCAATTGAAGCTCTTCTAATTTGGTAGCCGTCTGTTGTGCAGTGTGTGGTCTAGCGTTATCATGAAGCAGCAGTGGCCTAGAGCGATTAACCAGCCTCGGTTGTTTAGCAGCTAGCTTTTCCATCATGATGTGCAGTTGCTGACAATAGACATCTGCCGTAATCGTCTGGCCAGATTTAAGAAAGCTGTAGTGAACGACACCAGCACTAGTCCACCAAACGCTCACAAGTAACTTTTTTGGAGTCAATTTTCGCTTGGGGCATGGTTTGGCTGGTTCGGCAGGGTTCAGCCATTGCGATGAGCGCTTCCGATTATCATACAGGATCCACTTTTCATCACAGGTAATGATTCGATTCAAAATCCCTTCATTATTGTGCCAGTTGAGTAATGCAACGCAGCAGTCAACGCGCGTTTGTTGATTTGCTTCACTCAATTCGTGAGGTACCCACCTTTCAAGCTTTTTCACCTTCCCAATTTGCTTCAAGTGGATTAAAACAGTTTTATCACTAACACCGCAGCCTGCAGCTAACTCGGACGTGGTTTGCGATGGATCCGCTTCCACAATAGCCTTCAATTCTTCATTATCAACTTTCTCCACGGGGCTTGTTCTGCAGGTCGAAATTTCCAGAACGAAAACGTTGGAACCAAAAACGCACTGTGTTTTCTTTTGCGGCACCGTCGCCATACACATCATTAATCCTTCGAGCCGTTTCTGCAGCACTGGTGCCACGGTGGAACTCGTACTCGTAAATAACGCGATATTTCAAGTTTTCCATTTTGTAAACTGAGTGACGCAAAGAAAAAAAACAATTGAGGAAAAAACAAATGAATTATAATTTTCGAAACACAAATACTTGAGTAAATAGCTGTATAAATTTGAATTTGAAATTCCTAACCAAAGAGAAGATATTTGAGATCAAAGTTGCCAGTACGGCAAAACGCCGGTTTCGTATGTGGGGACCTAATATTAAGAATATCACTACTAGCACATGGAAATACTATGTTAAATAAATATAGATATCTTTCATATATTTTCGATATAGATATCTTTCATATCTCAGTGGATAAATTGAGGATTAAGCACTTTAATAAACTTTGTAGGTATAACTAAGCCATTTCATAGTGAATCATAAGTAATCATTATTCTATGGTTATTGTATTCCAATTTATTTATTTATAATCTTCTTGTATTATGTAATTTATTGTGTAATTGGAATAAACCTGTAATACATGTAAAATAATAAAAGTATGAAATAATATGATAAATACCGTATACATTCAATCTTGCTAGGTGAGAAGCAAATCCTTTGGAGTTCAAGGCTTTGCATTCGTACAAGCCTCCATCTTCAACTCTTACGTTAGATATGTTCAAGTGGGATATTACAAGTCCTGTGTGCTCCACGTACTGTCCTATCAAATACCTGAAAATATTTAAAATTATTGTAAATTTGTGTTGAATTAAGACGTACATAAAGCTAATTAAAATTTGTGTTGAGCCAATATGTAAGTTTGTGTTGAGCTAAGGTGTAAGGTTTAAATAATTTCTTGTAATAATGTGAAACCAATATCATAATTATTTTTCATTGTATTTATTTGTTTTTGTTATCAACAAACGAAAATATAATGATTAATATTAATTATTTGTTTTTGTTATCAACAAACGGGAATATTATGATTAATATTGATTATTTGTTTTTGTTATCAACAAACGGGAATATTATGATTAATATTGATTCTTTGTTTTTGTTATCAACAAACGGGAATATTATGATTAATATTGATTATTTGTTTTGTTATCAACAAACGAGAATATTATGATTAATATTGATTATTTAAATTTTATATCCATTCACATTATTTGCTCTTAAGAACTGGAATAAATACACATTATTTTAAAAAAATAATTCATTCTTATACATTTATTTCTTAGAAATAATAGCCTCAAAATATATTTCAAAAATATATTACGGATTATTTTCAGTGCGTTGAGCACATTAAACGACAGTATATTGACAAGATTTATAGAGAATTTCCAAAGTTGAGTTTTCATAGACTAGAGAACATTCCGAGTGGGCAGGGTCAACTTAATATCAAGCAATAACTTACATCCTCCAAATGTCGGCTTGTCCGAAACGTACATTTTTGTACATCTCTTATGGTCGTTTAGAGGGGAGATAGACCATTTTTGAGTGAAAATACAATATTTTTTTCCCATGGTTCCGTCTTGAAGACAGGACCGACAAAAGTCATCGTACCACCTTCGCACAAATTTGAATATATCGTTCCAAATATATAACTTTTTTTGGATGTGCTATGATAATGAGAGGTATTTAGTTCTACATATAGTTAACACGATAAGCCATACTCATACAATCGGATAACATGAGTACTATATCATTCATGTTGAGGGTTGATGAGTTCTATTGTTTTTCCAGTATGTTTAGATGCAATGGGCGAGTGGAAAGGGGCATGAAAGATGTAGATCGATGAAATATGGCTGGATAAATGGAGCAGATTTTAAAAGAAGGTGAAGTGAGAAGTATGAATAATAGAGGATTGTGCATGATGTATGAATGAGGATTGTGCGCATGGATTGAAGAGTTCGAATATCTGTCCTCGCTGCCAGCCCCGCAAGGGACACATCGTGATGATATGTATGTACAAGGCCGTATAATTCGTGTCTTAAAATCTAAATCATAGTTATTTTTTATTGTGTATATATTTTTATCATAAATAATATAACAAGATTTTCGTTAAAACAAATTACGATGTCTTAGCAATGTTGGATGAAAGAATATATTCATATATGTAAAACGTTTAGAAAAATATTTGACAATGAATAATTGTTCCTAAATACTGGTTGTTGAGGAGTAATTGTAATGTGCTGATGGATAATGTAAGGTTGAGGAATTCTATGAGTAACTGCAATGTGTTGATGAACAATATAAAGCTGGAAAAAGTTGAGGAATTCTATGGGTAATTGCAATGTGTTAGTTAATAATGTAAGGTTGAAAAAGTTGAAGAATTCTGTAATTAAGGAACCATGTCTTCGAGAGATGGCAAAAGAAAAATATGAAAGAGGCATATGATATTACTGCATAAGATCAATATCGCACTTAGAATTGTTTTTTTTTTCTATTAAATTAATAGCAAAGTCTTGAAAAATAATTGGACCTTGATGTGTGGAAGCGAAGCCTGAACATGAATAGAGATTGCATATGGTAGAAATGCACACCTTGTGTAGAATATCTGTTATCTTGGTAAAGTAAAACGTAATCGGATAAAAGATAACTGTTTGTTAGAAACTAATGTTGCAAGTTGAATTAAAAATAAAATACTCCTGATATGGTTTCGTCACATGAGAGAATGAGATGTGAAAGACTTTCTAAACATTTGTTTAAATGTTTGGAATTAATAGAGAGCAAGGATAAGAAGACCGAGTGAAAAGATATACTAAGTAAAAAGTTAAGGTAATAGAATATCATGTATGTCGAGATGAATGTATGTGAACTAGGCGAGAGATATGTGCATGGATAGAAAGTCAAGAATACATGTATTTATGAATCGTTAATAATTGTTATATTGAGATAAGTCTCAGACTCAAAAAACTTCGTTTATTTCCTAAAAAAGTGAAAAGAAACTTAAATGTTAATTTTAAATGCGACTTATTCGATGTGTATTTGATACTTACTGTGCGATTGATCAAACTTGACAATTGGACTTTATTATTGTCTTAGTTAATATTTGTAATAAAATGTATTTCATTGTGCTCTCAACGAACGAATGAGAAAGCTAAGTCACAAATAAATATCTGCGGTCGCCTCTCAAATTGATCGCCCAAGTGCAAAGCGTTTATATCACTACGAACGCGACGTCTTTGGTTTTAGTAAGCGTGTACTCGAATTACTGCCTATATTAAGCGATTCATTTCATGTCCTAGAGATAGTCGAGATGTTTACCAGTGTTTTATTGGACAATAAACTTTCTCGTAAATCTTTTTCGATGTGATAATATTTTAAGATTGTTTTATGCTCAATCACCATCTACAACGATTTTGAGAACGAATGGAATGCCCATTAAATGTGATCAAAAGTTTTTTATTTTTATATAAGACGTATTTTTATTAACTATCACGTAAGTTACTTCTTGTACAATATATGAACAAAAACAGCTATAATATTACGACCATATTTATCATATGGTATACATACGTTTATACCCTCACGCCGTTTTCCTGTCGAAGTAGGCAGATAAGACAGTTCACCAGACTTTCCTATCTCAAAACACTTTCTTAGCCTTCTCCACATTCATATAACTTCTTCGATTTGTCTGACGTTTTACGTTTCCTTCTTCAAAACTATCAATCGTTTGTTCCAATCATATTTTCCTTGATCTTCCTCTTACACGCCTTCCATTCACATTTGCACTATATAACGTATCCATAAACAATTCCCGGGACTAACCAACAAATGGCGCCTCTAATAACAAATCCATACCATTCTCAGTTAGTACCAGCCTTTAGAAGTTACGTGTCAAACTTTCATGACATTCCGACATTGAGTCATTGAGTTACAGTGGTTTTAGTGACGCTACTTTTGCTATTTTGAAAACAATGAAAAAAAAACGAATTTCGTGTGTTGATAAGACATTGCTTTTTAATGGGAAAAAATACCGTTCAAACTCAGCGATGGCTTGAAAAGTGTTATCCAGGCTCTGCTCCGTCGAAAACAACCATTTGTCGGTGGTATGCTGATTTCAAACGCGGTCGTACAGAAACAAACGATGCTGAACACTCTGGTCGTCCAAATGAGGCTGTTACACCAGAAAATATAAAAAAAAAACTCAAAATCGGGATGGAAAATCGCAAAGTAAAGTTGCGTGAGATAGTTGACATCCTGGAGATATCATTCGGTAGTGTTTACACTATTTTGCATGAATATTTGGTTATGAATTTTTTTTTTTGAAATGGGTGCCGCGTTTGCTCACAATGGAACAGAAACAACAACTCATCGATGATTCAGAGCGCTGTTTGGCACTGTTTACGCGAAATAAACAGGAGTTTTTGCATTGGTATGTGACAATGAATGAAACTTGGATCCACCACTATACTCCAGAATCAAATCGGCAATCAGCTGAATGGAGAGCAGCCGGTGAAAGTCGTTCGAAGCGACCAAAAACTCAACAGTCGGCCGGGAAGGTTATGGCCTCCGTATTTCGGGATGCGCATGGTATAATATTCATCAATCACTTTGAAAAGGGAAAAACCATCAATAGCAAATATAACATAGCGTTATTGGAGCGTTTGAAGGCAGAAATTGCAAAAAACGGCCCTATATGAAGAAGAAAAAAGTTCTCTTTCATCAGGACAATGCACCGTTTCACAAGTCGATGGTAACGATGACCAAATTGCATGAGTTGAACTTCGAATTGCTTCCGCAACCACCGTATTCTCCAGATTTGGCCCCTAGCGACTATTGGCTGTTCGCAGACCTTAAAAAGATCCTCCAGGGAAAGAGATTTGACTCCAATGGAGAAGTGATTGCCGAAACTAACGCCTATTTTGAAACCAAATATAAATCGTTCTACACGGCTGGCATAGAAAAGTTAGGAAAGCGTTGGAATGAATGTATCGCTCTTGAAAGAGACTATGTTGATGAATAAAGAAGAATTTTGGCAAACAAATGTTGTTTTAGTAGTAAGTCCAGGGAATTATTGATCGATGTGTTACTTGTTTTGTTAGTCTTTCTTCAATCATTCGTTCTACATGTCCAAATCATGTCAGCGTACTCTTCTTCATCTTACTCAAACATTATATGGTATGTTATTCTTAAATACCATTTCCTACTTTCAACTCTAATTCGAAATCTTTCGATATAACTGTCCATCTCCTCGTGTGTTGTGCATAATACTCTTTTACTATTTTAGCACAAACAACAACATTTTTGGTTTTTGTTGTTCTGTCGTATTTTTCAATAAGACGTACAGGCTCTGCACCAACATATACTGTTACATAAATATCAGTCTTATTATTGACTGTTACTCGTAATTCCTGTGTACCTCGGGAGATTATTTTTTTCATCGTAACTTTTTATCAGGGAGTAAACAGTTTTAAGGTCTATTTTGTATTATTGCTCCTAGTAAAAAATATTCATTGTCTTGTTAAAAATGTAACGAGCAGTACAAATTTATAAAAATGATTGAAATAAACGATATGCTTTATGTTTCGAGGCGCAATGCGGCATAATCTTATAACTGTGTTCGATGTAGCACCCAAATCTGATTCACGGAATACATCTCAAATTTATGAGCATGTACATCTACACTGTGTATTTTAAATAATTTAAAACCCCATCTATGAAGCCTCTTCGGATGGATCTATTTATTTAAGTGAAAAATAATACATTTATAAAATATAAATAAATATAATACTGACCGAGTTGCCTTTTTGTAATCTAACGTATATATGCTTTTAATTTCACTTAAATACAAATACTATTGTAACAAAAATTCTGTATTTTAACAAGAATGATATTCATCTTTTAATAAATGATCCAAACCATAATCGCTTTCGTAAAATTACCTCATTTATTGAGCCTTGGACGAGCGGTTATCAATTGATGAACAAAAGTGTGATACAAAAAAACCCGTCACTTTATGAAACAGCACCTTTCGAATAGGCTTCATAGACGAGAATTTAAATTATGTATACAAATAGTGTAGGTATATGCTCATAAATTGGAGATTTGTTCCGGCAAAAAACATGATAGATGTCTTCCATGTGAACCAGATTTGGGTGCTACATTGGATGCTGTCATAAAATTATGCCGAATAGTGTCTTGAAATATAAACGATATCGTTTATTTTAATAATTATTATATATCTGTAACCCTCGTAACTTTTTTGACCGGACAAGGAATATTTTCACAAAGAACGGTAATAATACTCGTACATAATAACATATACATCAGAACTTCAAACTCTTTGATAAAAAAATATGACGAAATCATCAGTCTCTTGAGGCACACACGATTACCAAGCAATAGTAAATAATAAGATCAATATAACAGTAATAGCTTGGAAAGATAATAAAATGATCAGACCTAGAAAACTATTTTTTAGACTTATGAAGTTGTAAAACTCACCAACCTCACACATTGGTGGCATTTTTAAACACTGCAGTAGAAAAAAATATTGAACGCGGTCAATATTATCAGCATAACAGTGGATTGTGGCCTATCTGGAATAATATCCATTTAAGGGTTCATCTAACAACAATAATCGCATTCGTAAAATTAAGTGGTTCGATTCCTGAGTTAGAGCGCCCTTGAGTAGATTCTGCTCTTTAAGAGCTTTTTCCTTTATTAACAGGGCCTCTGATATCGATTTTTTCTACATTTTAGTAAATGTTTTCAAAAAATGTATTTTGAGGTTTCTTAGTAATGCCAGTTAGTTTTTTCGGCAAAGCAAATAGTTCCTTTTTATTAATTTTTATTTCTTGTTACTCTGAAAGCTTTTTATATAATTGGGTTTAATCTGTATGTAAGCTTTGTAAAATAAATTAACAGCACTATATACACTATCTTTTTATTATTATGATTATTACGACAAAATTATAAAGTAGGTGATAAATTCAATGGCACTGGTTTCTAAAAATTCCGAATAAATTTTTGAATAACAATAATAAATATGACCATACAGTGGTTGGTCAGTCTTGAAAAAGTTAATGTTTAAAATTATGAGAAGCAAATTAGTTTAAATCCCATGTATAAATTATGAAATTGTATAATCTATCAACATTATACAAATCCACCAAGTTACTTTTTTACGTTACGATTAACAAATTAGTTTTAAATTATTTTTATAAATGTGGAATTTTGTAATTTATGAAAACATTCTTCTATACAATTCTTCTGTAATGTATAAAATCATTCTGTAATCGATTGGGTGTTAACATAAGTTGTGTCCGTTTTTTTTTCAATTTAAAAATGAGCACCAAAAGTATAAACAAAATGGTAAATGTTAAACGTCATTCGAAAGAAATTTTTTTGCTCTACAGTATATTGTGTTTGTTTTCACGTTACATACATTATTTTATTTGATTACAAGCCTTCAAAATGGAATGTCAAGTAGAAGAAAGTGAGCATTTTCGACACCTCCTTCTGTTCGCGTTCAATCGAGGGAATAAAGCTGCCAAAGCTGCTCGCGATATTTGCGAAGTGTACGGTGAATATGCTATGAATGAAAAGATAGCTCGTCGATGGTTTTTGCGTTTCAAAGACGGTAATTTCGGCCTGAAAGACATGGAGCGTTCTGGACGACCAGTGGACTTCGATGAAGACCGCTTAAACGATAGTATTCATGAAGATCCCCTTCAAACCACCGTAGTATGGGATGAGCAGATGAATTATAGTCACATGATTGTATATCGCCATCTTAAATCAATATGAAAAGTCCAGAAGTTCGGCGCTTGGGTTCCACATGTTTTGAGTGAAAACAACAAAAATCATCATTCGACAATTTCTGCTGGTTTGCTCGCGCGTCATCGAGCTACGCATGGCCACAAGCAAAGGTTCCTTTACCGCATCATTACTGGTGATGAAAAATGTTTGAAGGGGATCTTCATGAATACTATGGTTTAAGCGGTCTTCATCGAAGTCCAGTGGTCGTCCGGAACGCTCCGCTCGTCTTTCAGGTCGAAATTACCGTCTTTGAAACGCAAAAACCATCGACGAGCTGTCCTTTCATTCATAGGATCTTCACCGTATACTTCGCAAATATCGCGAGCAGCTTTGGCAGCTTTATTCCCTCGATTGAACGCGAACAGAAGGAGGTGTCGAAAATGCTCACTTTCGTCTACTTGACATTCCATTTTGAAGGCTTGTAATCAAATAAAATAATATATGTAACGTAAAAGCAAATACAATATCTTGTAGAGCAGAAAATTTTCTTTCGAATGACGTATAATCTTTACCATTTCGTTTTACTTTTGGTGCTCATTTTTAAATTGGAAAAAAACGGACACAACTTATGTTAACACCTAATACTATATAAAAACAATTCTATCGATACTCAAACAGCACAATTAATTTTTCCAATCACAATTTTAATTTTACTCTTTTAAAATGTCTTGTTGAATTAACTTCAAGTATAGCTCACGTTTTGGTGTTGCAGTCTTCTACTTTTCGAATTTGATGGAGGAATTTTTATTTTAATTTAGCCAAAGTTTATTTTGCCATTTATATTAAAAAAACGATCTACTTTTGTTAAGCTCCCAACAAACTGGGCATTGGTCTTATTGAACATTTAAATTATTTTATTAAAGTTTTTTTTTATATTGATCAGTATAAGTATTCAACAAAGTTTATAAATTCACCATCGATATTTTTTTAATTGATAAACAAGTTCGAACCCAGGATTGTACCGTATTATTTTTTATTTTCGTGTATTTTTAAGTAAATTCTAAAAATATTTGATATTTTACATACCTGTGCAAAGAGGGCGAGAGTATTTGGTTATCGAGCATCCACTCGAATTTCGGTGGCGGGTCACCTCCTGCGGAACACTTGAGAGAAATATGACCTCCGGGCTGTACGGCCTGCTCTAGGAATGTGTACACAATCTGGGGTGCGGATCCTTGAAAAAATGGGAAAAAATATGTTCAAACAAAAATATTTGAAGTCTTAAAAAAATATAAGAAAAAACTCCGAATATCAAATGTCATCTAACATTTATGAGATCAAAATCTGATAAGTGACAGATCATTTTTTCATTTTGAAATGTTTAAATTTTAATTAAACAAATCTTGGAGTTTCCGTCAAATTGGTATTTTGACATATTGAGATATTGAAGTCACAATTATCATAAGTATTCTTTACAATTATTTTGTATTATTATCAATATTAAGTTTCATAATTAGTTTGAATTTATTATCAATATTAAGTTCTGACTAGAAACCCGATTCTGCAAGAAATATGTCTAAATGACATAAAGCCCCCTAGAACTTATCCGATTTATCACACAACTTATACTTTTGAATATTTCAATTTCATTGATTTATTGCATATATTCATTATATTTATTATTTAGTCAATTTCATGCCGTTTTTGTATTTTGTATAACAGCAATAATAAGCAAACATAAAAAAATCGTGACATCTCTATACCATATTTTCGGTTAAAGTTTGACTGGGTTCAATGCCTATTCCAAAACATTATTTTATACTGCAGCGATTTTATATACATATAATGAAACACATAAGTTTATACGTAGCGTATATTTTGAGTTATTTAAAATACAGACGAGTGGTAAAAATCAACATCAATTGTTTCAATATACACAAGTGTATAACCAAAATTTTATATCAGCTGTCTGACAGAGCCTACTCCATCAGATAAATCACCCAATGGTATGTTTATGTATACACATATACTACATCTCATTTCGTAAAAGCTGTCAAAATACCATGAAAAAGATTAAAAATAGTAAAAGGAAATAATTAAATCATTCTTCTGGGGAAAGTGGTAGAGTATTTGGTGTTTTCGTTAAAGCAAAGAAAATTGATGTAGTAAGATTGGTTTGCTTGACTTCCCTTAAATGATTGATTAGCCTTAATTTCCATTTCCATAATAAATAAAGATTAATCGTGTTCACCTTGGTCCCTATATTAGTAGTTCCTCGTTTATAAGTTCAAATAATTAACGCGTACCTTCCAATATAGATAAAGAGATTAAAAAAATATTTAAAAGCGTTGTAACATACATTTAAGTATTATGCATCATTACTAATGTAATCATTAACAATTTTTACCTTATTGTGTAGATAATTGATCCAATAGGTTGAGATGTTATGATGAAGCTTTAGTCCTTGTTGGTTCTGTGGCGTAGAATGGTCTACCCTTTAGTGTTAGAGACACGGGTAGCGTGTACAGCTTTAGGAATCACTTGAAGACAACCTTTTTGGTAGGTTTTATCAAAATTTATGATTGTATATGAATATAAATTGTCCTTTTACTATTACTTAGTTACCCATTAAATATTTTGGAAGGCTTATTGTTATACAGTAATAACTTCCAACCAAAAAATATGTGTTGTATACATTAAAACATTGGGTTTTAATAATGCAAAGAAAAAAATGCGACACAAACCAAAACATTATACTCGTATAAAAAGTGTATCGTGACGATGCAGTAAGGCAATCGTGTGTGTCAAATGTTGTTTAAAAAATCCATAATGGGGATATGGCTCTTGAAGGTGGTGCTCGTTATGGAAAGTCGATTAGCACTGATGACGACGAAATCAAGACTGATAAATAATCGAGAATAATTAGCGCTCTATGACACGAAATATTATTGTAAATATCGAAAACCACCGTCCATGAGCAATTGATAGCATTTTGTGGAGATATGATCTGAAAATACGAAATTAATTTCCGGACTACCTATTATATTTGATTAATTGAAAAAAAATGTTTAAGGAGTTTTGATTGAAATAAATCAATAATTTTGTTTTAAAAAAATGAAAAATTCAATGCTTACAAGAGAAAAAGCTTTTTTAAGGATAATGTTTCAAAGCAAAGCTTTTACGTTTATTTGCCTTTAAAAAAAGCGTTCGACATTACATTATATAAGCACAAGATTTATTTTAGTGATAGTAAAATTAGTTTTTTGTTTAGTAATGAAAAATATGTTGTATAATAGATTTTTTCATATTGTTTTCGAAAAAAGTGTGCATATTAGGTTAAAAGTTGATAGATTTTACATTCAGTTTTCTTTTTATAATATGCACTCCACCCCCCCCCCCATAGTAAAATTAGGTTTTTGTATGGTAATGTTAAATATATAACAGATTTTTTACGTTGTTTTTAAACACTTGATCTCGTTAAAATAGTGCTAATTTCTCGAGAAATAGTATGATTTTTGAAGTGCAAATGTTTTAATTTTATTTATAATCAAAAAATTAAAATGAAACATAAATTGTCTTACAAAAATTTAAAAAGATCCATTCCACGAAATGCATATTTGTCGTTTATTTGAAATATCGTATGAGCATACATTAAACGTAATATAATATTAAAATATCAGTTGAATATTATAAAAAAAAAAAGTTTATACAATACTCCGTTCCATATTTTAAAATATCTCAAAATATGGGGAACGTAGGTTGAATCCTTTTTGTATATTTATGTCCAAATTCATACATCATTTGAAAAAGGCACATGCAGTTCCTTGAATCAAGAATTTTTTATTTTCTCGCGCATTCTAATTGGAAAGATACCAAATAACTAGGTGTTTCTTTGACTGGGGTAGAGTAAGGAGTTTTTAGGGGTCTTCATATTAACACGTAAGTGAATGATATAAAGGTAAAGCGTGTGATGAGAATTTGTTGGATACGATTTTCATGTGATTGTTGATATAATGATGCGGCTGGAATTATGTATGTGATTACTATGAGAACGTGTAAGACTGTAAATGTTTTAGCCGACAATTATATAATATATTTATGAAATTTGTGATTAAAAAAATTACCACTTTGTTTGAGGCATGGACTAGTGAAGTGGTATTATTATTTTTTAACCTTGAGGTCGATTTTTTCTTCATCTATAAATTGGTTGTTCCAAATCACTCCAATATGATGGGGTATGATGGAGCTTTTGGTGTTGCTGGTTCTGTGACGTAGAATTGTTTGCCTCCTAGTGTCAGATATATGGGTGGCTTGTGCAGCTTTAGGAAGCGCGTAAAGACGATCCCCTTTGGGAGGTCTTATCAATATTTATGAGCGGATTTTAATCCTGACTTCGAGAGCCCTTGAGGAGAGTTTTCTCTCTAAACGGCGCTATATAAATTGTCCGTATATTATTATTATATACTTGCACTCTACGGTTCGCATTTTTATTCAACTTCTCGAATTTTACATGTATTTTGGATATTAAGTAAAAACAATATTGTTCCACTCTGTATTCAAATAAATTATGGAGTGGATGTACGATCAATGCGCCGAATTTCTCCGTAAAAAATCTAAAACGTGGGGAAAAATGTTTCTTCGAAAAAGAAAAGAAATTTTCCATATAGTTTTGCGGGACTGTTAAGCAGGCTATGATTTCCTTCATATTTATTATTTTGAAATCATATAAAAGAGATAAAAATCCATTTTCACTTAAATACTTTCAAATATTACTTTAAACGAAACGCCAACATATTATAAACAAATCTTGTTTAACTGTGTTTTTCTAGGATGATTTTATGTATTTTTTCTCCTCGTTAAATAAAAACAAAAATTCATCACAATCAAAGGCTTCCATCACGTTGCGGGGTACAATCTTACGAGTGTACTATGAAGTATTTAAAAAACATGTTTATGTGGTTTTAAAAGTTATACTGAAAATATATTCAAAGCATAAAACAATTAATATTTTGTCCGGAAAGTAGTTATTGTATTTCTTAGATATATGTCGTAAGGATAATATTTTTATTGCTATCTTCGTTCCAGACATGCTGAATGTAAATTCTTATGAAAGGTTCAGCGCATATTCGGTCATTGTTGACCCAAATCGCTAGAGCGGTTTATGGCGTCATTTTTAAGATTTCCATCTTTCAAAATAAGTACATTTTTTCGGTGCTGGATGTTTTTTTACTCCCGAAAAAAATACGACATAAACCAAAGAAAGATATTTACATAAGTTGAATGTGGTTTGAAAAATTCATAATCGTGATATATATTCAAAGATGGTGAAATTGAACTGGATAATCTCTACCTGATGATAAATGTGAACTTACGGCTAATGTTTTCAGTAAGATGTAGAAGAGTACAAATCTAAGTAATACATTTTTTTCATAATAAATCAACAGCAATGCATGCGTAATTAAAATTTACAATTTGATGTCATGCGTTTGTCCGCTTACATAAAAAATTAACACTGATTCCTAGTGCGTCCCAATAATAATATAATACGTCATCGACATCGTAAAAAAAATATTTTCAATTATATTTTATTAAAGAATTGGAATTTTTTTCTGACTAGGTTAATCCCTAACTGGGTTAATGTGATTCCGGATAATCGCGAGTCTACTGTATTTGGTTGCTAATCCAAATTTTTTATCACCTGTTTAACTCGTTCACTACCTGTTCCATCCAATACAACAATTTACACCCGCAGTGATTTCACAGACACAATTCAACAAATAAGTTTTAATATACTTGGAGTAATATAAAATTCGGGTGAAAATAGTGGTGTAAATCAATGATAATGACTGTGGTACGAACTTCCGATATTTTCAGATGTGTGCCATCCTTATTTACGTTAATAGAGAATCAAAAAAATATTGGAACACTCAGAATATCCTTTCATACTAATTTTCCTTTGTTTCCCTTCCTTATCATTGAATCAATTCCTTTCATTGAGTTCAACAATTATTGATCGAGATGTAATTTTTTGTAAATTTTAAAGAATGAATATTTTGTTGAAAAATCTGTCATGGATTAAAACAGTTTATTGTTTCGAAGATGAGCTGGTTGATTGGAAGAAATTGTTGTACAGCAATTAGCATTCCAGACGTATAATGTTTAGCAATATTGATAAAGTAAAATACATCATTGTCTCAATACATACTTCTTTTCTTTTTAGTACAATGCCCGTATTAGGATAGGCAGGGAGAACATATCTCCAATTTCCACTAAATTCTGGTCACACATTTTTCGCTTCTGTTACCTCCATACATATAGTCACGCATACTATCCTATTTTAAGACTTTTCACTTTTTCCTTTTCTGCAAAGATACACATTTGTTGCAAAGAGTATGGATTTTACTCATTTTTTATCCCGTATTTTTTTAATGGGTATGCTTGGATGTTACTTCTTAAGCGTAAGAAAAGATCAACGCACCTGTTTATATATAATATATACGAGTACAAATTGTTAACGGGAAAAAAATGCAAATTCCTTATTCCTTGATACACTTTAATGTAATGTATCAAGGAATAAGGTTTAATGTACCTGACAATTATTCATGCAAGTTTATCGTGATTTAAGATTGTTTTAGGCGCCATATTCACGAAGTAATCTGTTAGGATCACATCACCACTCGCACACGGAATGACTTTGTTGAATGAATGTTTTTATATTGATATCATCCATATCTTGATGGATAAATTAAGGATTAAACTTCTTACTGAACTTTATAGCCATAACTGAGTCAATCATAAGTTTTTTTTGTTTTTTTCTTTTTTTTTCTTTCTATTTATTCTTTAATCTAGATATGCGGGGGTGTGGGATGGAAGCCTCCTGATGCCCTTGCGGTCGGGCTCGCCCTACATTGGTGGGGTGTATCTCGGCCGGGGGAATGTTTGTGGGATGAGCCCGGACCTTTTAGTGTCTTCTCTCTTGAATGTATTTTTTTTTGTCATCTATTTATTTTCTGTGTTTATTTTTTTTATATATTCTTGTTCTACGTGTTCAAGGGTGTGGGCTGAAAAACATCTGGTGTCCCCGTGTCTGGGTTCGCCCTATATTGGTGGGGTGTATCTTGGCCGAGGGGATGCTATTAGATGAGCCCAGACCTTTTGATAGCTTCTGTATTTAATGTATTATCTGCAATTTATGTGTTTTAGAAGTGTTATTTAAATATAATCTGTACATACTATGTTGCTATCAATAAACCTATTATTTATTTATTTATTTAATCACTGGGAGATATGAGTAACATTGTTTTTGTTGTCATTATGCTATATTTTGATTTAAGTAATAAATATTTTTTCTTGTTATTTGATGCAATTGGGTTTAACCTATTTCAAATGTAAAATAAATAAATAAATAAATAACATTCAACTATAGACCTTTAGTTTTGCTCGCAGTTTGAATATTTTTTTTTAAATATTGAAATAAATAATGAATTATTATTAGTTATAAATAGAAAAAAAAAATTATCTTGTACCTTTAATACTGCGTTTAAGTCTATCGCTTGATATAGACAAATGCTTCTTGACCATGTGGCATATCATGGTGGTTTTCTTTTGTAGATTATTAATTTTGAAATATTTCATAGTGTTTCTCTGCTTTTGTCCAAATACACGGGATTTATTAATGCGGCCCCCCTTCGATTGCGCAGCATGCCACCTAGAAATAAATTATAATTAAAAAAAAATTAAATATTTAAAGCGTCGTAAATATATAAAACAGATAATTTTTCTTAAAAATTATACACAGAAGATAAAGTTAACTATAGATTGACTGGAAATGTGCGCACTAAGAATATTTGGAGTGTCGATGCATGACAGAATAAATTTTTTAATTATTTTGAATGAATGTAAGATAAAAACTGTTATGTTAAGCAGGCTGAAAAATCGTTCGGACTGCTGAACCGATGCGTAACGAAAGAATGTGTAATTACGTTGGACCAAGTGAAATAAATTTTGAAAAAAGGTAAGGCGTAAGATGAGCAGAAATAGCTGTTTGAAAAGATATATAGATGTGGAGGAGGCGAGGCGAAGGAGGCGAAGCATATGTCGTGATAGGAAAGTTCAACACTGAGTTCAGTACTCTTTACCTACCCCGATAGGAGATGACCTGATGGTACGCTTGTATTTATCAATACAGCAAGTTCATTTATTATGTTGATATCTTTCAACCCATCCGAATTGGCGTACATATTTAAGTGCGTGGCCGAAAGGTAAAATTTTATTCGGTCTCATTATATAACACTTTTATTGTTAACAGTAAAATCTGGCAGATTTATTGCCATGCGGCAATCTCTTCCAAAAACAGAAAGATGTTAAAGAATACGGAAATGAAAATAAAACTAGAACCTTTTTTAAGAGAATATTTGTTTTCCAACGAGAATCGAGCCCATCATCTCCGGGTTGGTCGACAGGCGTCTTACCAATTAGACCATGGAGGTCGTTAATCAAGATCAATTGATCATTTATCGTGCTCTTGGGCTTAGTCACTGAGGTCTACAATTCGCCGTCGTATGTGTTGGCAATACTACCGAACGTGGAGAGGCCATTAGTTATAATAAGATAGAGTTTAATAATCATTGGGAGGAAGTGAAATGTTACAAATCGTAGAAATGCTTCAGGTGTAGATAATGGACGATTGGTTTTACTTTTTATCCTTTATATCGTATTAAATTATTTATTTAATACTTCATTGTAAATAAAATCTGGCGGGCTTATTGCCAGGCAGCAACCTCTTCCTGCCAACCAAACAAAAGTAAATAAAGGAAGATAAATGATCGCTAAAATATTCAAAAGATTATTCATATTCATGAAATTTATGGACATGTACTTATAAAATAAAAAGCGAGATACCCTCAATTAAAGGAAAATACGGTGGAGAGGAAAGAAAAAACAGGAATGGGACACGTTATATTACTGACTAGAAATTAAGAGTTTTTTCAGTCGCTTCTTACTGTACTTGACTCATTCTCTCATGGCGAGATCAAATAAATTAGGTAAGCCGAAGGATCTTCTTCAACCTTCATTCCCTTAAAGTACAGCAAAGATTCCTACCAACTAAAACCAAAATTTTACTCGTGCAATCTCTGCTGTTTCCAATTCTGGACTATGCGGACGTCTGTTACTTGGATGTTACAGAGGAACAGCTGGACAACTTACAGCGTCATCAAAATGTTTGTCTAAGATTTATTTTCAACCTACGAAAGTACGATCATATAACTTCACGAATGATAGAAATAGACGCCAAATTTACATACTGTCTATATTGTATAATATCTTTAACTGTCTCCCCCCCCCCTCTTATCTCACCAAAAATTTTCAGCGTCATTCCGATCATGGATTAGCGCTACGCTCAAACAGAGATTGTTTATTGGCCTTTCCAGTTCACCGCTATTCTTTTTTTTACGTTGTCCTTTACTGTCCATGCAGTGAGACTTTGGAATCAGTTACAAACCAATATAAGACTCGCTCCGTCCTTGGAATGCTTTAAGAAGCGACTGAAAAAACTCTTAATTTCTAGTCAGTAATATAACGTGTTTCATTCCTGATTTTTTCTTTT